>JAOYSI010000002.1:1834288-1844494 GCA_025775065.1 Hiodon alosoides | reverse complement strand
CCAGGTTATGCAATGTTGCTCATTGGCCTTGGTTACAAGCAGTTTCCGTATGACAACCGTATCAAATATATCAGCATCATGTTGCTTAGAATCTTACATTTAATGTGATTGTAAGTTGTCTTTTATACCGGAAACATGCTGCTAATTAGTACTGTAATTAATATGAAACACAGAATTGTTTTCAATTGAAATTTGGTTCTTTAAAACACGAGTCCTGTTTCCATTATTTAGTATTATATAACCAAAGACCTATAACTACCAAAAAAGGGGTGATACGATCACAAACAAATAAGTAGCCCTGTGCAAAAAATGTATATAGTTTAAACACAGAGGTTCGAAATTAGTCTGCATTTTTTCACTCAGTTCAGGATTTTGCAGAAGTATAATTTAAAAACTGAAGGTTCGTGCTGAACGTAGTCTTGCTCTGACTGGCTTTGACTTATGACAATATGAAATCACTCATAACATACCAATAACAATTTTAAAACAAGTATTAACAAAGTGGTTCAGCAAACAAACAGCACAGTTCTTACAAACATTATAACAAATTTATTTTCTGCTATGGTCAGAATGGCCTCAAAACAGGGGAGAATAAAATAATAACTTCAGGAATGTTCTTATTTATTGAATAAGTTTAATGAAAGTTATTTAGTGTTAATAGTTTACCAAAACACAGTTCAAGGTAACCATTCTGTAATTGTGTAGCAATTTGGAATCTAGAAATGTAGATGAGACCTCTGACACTCTCATGAACACTGTCATGAAGCGTAACCAGACCGGAGAGAACACGTTACCATGGATACCCCTAAACATGGTCTGTAGGTTAAGGAAACAAAATCACATCATACAAGCTCATACTCTTAATGACTCGGTTATTGATAAAATAAGGCATGGTCACTGTATTGTGAGTTGCAGCAGAGCACAGCATTCTTATCAGGTCTCCAAGCCTGAGTTCAAAAACTTGCAAGTTAGGTGGAATGTTGTCTGCAAAATTGGCCCTGTGTGAGAAGTTGTCTGTACTTCTTTGTGTTTCTGGTCCTGTGATGGACTGGGATCCTGCCCTGGTGCTCTCTGCCTCGCACCTGATAACCCTGAATTAGATACATGGTTCTAGAAAATGTATGGTGGGATGGATGGATTATTGATATCAAATTTTTCTGACGATAGACGTTCTGCATTTGTCGTTCATCATTTTAGGTATCGAATACAGACACATTGAAACATGCCAAGATAAGTAATATCTGTCCAATAATTGAACTGCTCTCGGAGTTATACTAGCATTTTAACATGTCAGACTGCACAGCCTGGCCACTCTTTAAAGAACTAGTATGGCGCTACTTTTCTTGTTCTGGGGCAGAAAGAAAAATAATTCATTGGCATGTGCGAGACAAATCCCTGGAATACATCCCAAGTGAGTTTGAATTAATGAGATGCCAAATGAAATGCAGCCTACTTTTACTTAAGTACCAGCAGGTGAAGTTAAAGAACAATATTTTTTTTTCTACGACGTTTGAGTAGGGCTTTCTTTGGGAGTTACCTGCACATATATTTAAATTCTTGGCGAGTTAATCCCCACCATACCTCTACGATGTAGTTTTACTTGTAAACATGTTGTCTCTTGCTTTAATATTCACTGGAGCATTGTTTATGGAATAACTTGTAATTCGCCATTGTAGGTCAAGTGTTAAACAAGCAGTCGTTTCCTTTTTTTCTGGCGATTTTTTTCCTTTTTATCCCTTGACAGTAATTTGATTCATTTAAAAAATACGTAATTGTGAAATTCGCAAAACGCAAATAATAATACAATTGTGTTCACTCTGGGTAAATTTCAACGGACTCTGGGGTGTGAAAAAAATGAAACAAACATGCATCGAACTGCTGCGTCGTCTCTTATATAAACAAACGCACGCCTCTCTTAGTCAAATTTTAGTTAAATCATACAACCGAAATTCAAATCTATAAATTTCACTTATGAAATAAATGTTCGCCTGGTTTAATTTGATAAATATCTTTGTTTGGTCATTCTTTAGCCAATTTTCAGCATTCCTTGCAGCAACAGTGCCAGAATAACTTCCAGATTTGTGTGCTTTTTCGACCCATGTGACCCCCCCTATATCCGACGTCTGCGATCGGAGAAGCGCATTAGAGTTTTGCTCTGATGCATCCAGATTATTAATTAAGCTGAATCTGTCACAAGAGCAGAGATAAATAATGTACGGCAGTGAGAATGGTTTCTTCATTGTTTTATTTCAGTGTCAGTTTGGAGCTCCCACAGCAGGGTATTACTAGAAACAAATGCACACCTCCTCACACTTTTTAATATTTCAACAATGTGGTGAGGGAAGCATACTCGCCAAGACTGTACAGGAAACCTGACCTTAAAAGGATGATGAAAACTGGTGCAGGGGAAGGGTAAAAAGATTACCATTTGCACACAGTAAAGACAAATTACCCCAAGATATATCATTCAGAGCATTTATGCTCCTAGGCAACACGTGGCAATTTTGCACGTGTCCCACTGTCATTGCCGACGGTTTGCGTTGCCCATCTACGGAAGGTGGGTGGGAAAATTAGGTGAACTTGCGTGATATTGCTTTAATAAATCAGATATATTAACTTAAGCCCCCCGGATCTAGTGGTGCAGGTTTTTTTTTTTTTTTTAAACACATACAACACATGTAGGCAACTCGGGCTTGGGAGCTGCAGGGCCTGATTATTGGAATCTAACCTGGATGGGATATCAGTTGGAGTTCCCGGGGTAGTACTGCAGCAAGCACCGGACTACTCCATTCAAAGTGGATGGAGTACCAGTGTCTGGCACCACACGACAGCCAGCTTGTATGATTCATGGTTTATTTTGTTTATTTTTTTTTAGAACAGGCAACGCAGCAATGAACCCACCCCACAGTTCAGAGTCCATCCAGCCAGGTAACCCCCGGGGGGCGCAGAGAAAGGAGCAGGGTCTAGTTGGCCTTGGCACGCAGCTGAGCCCTCTTGCCTGTTACAGCCTGGAAGCCAGTCTTGATGCTGGCAACAGAGCAGCGGGAGTGGCAGGTTTCGCACTGCAGGAAGTAGAGCCTGGTGTCCTTCTGCAAGATGGTGTCCGGGGACCGGCAAGTATGACAGGTCACATACTCCTCTGGAACCGTGCACAAAACACACACACCACAGTGAGACAAAGCACAAACCCACCACCTTCCCTAACCCTACCGTATGATGGCACACAAACTATACATAAATTATGGCAAATCAAAGTTCACATGCTGGGTGAATAACATTTTGCTGTTCCTTTCCGGGAAAAATGAAGGAAACTTAGTTGATTAGCCATTAGGCACTAGTCACAATCATTAAAAGAAAGTTTAACTCACTGATGTATCGCCGCAGGACATTTTCAATCTGTTTCTGTTGGAATCTCCCTTTGATCACAAGCTGGTTGTTTCCATCTATGGAGCCACTGTGACAAAATGTAAAAACAAATTAAATGGACAAAAAGTACAAATGGCAGTCCAGTCCAGTGTTGCATGTCTGCGTGTGCAGAGACAACCCCTCTCCAACATGTGCTATCCCTTTGAAGCTCGTGTTCTGCACAAGTGATAGTATTTTGCCATAGCATGCGTTTAATTAGCCTTTTTAGTCTGTTCATTTAAAATAAAACAAATCCATTCGAAGACTACAGAAGACTCATAGCGTCTTTTCTATCAAGCTGCAGGCGTCTTAGTTGTACATTAGTACATGTAACTTGTGCTGTAAAGTTTTGTCAGTAGGAATATGTGCCAATCATCTCCAACTTTGAACGTTAATCCAATAAGGAATCTGTTATCAATGGGTAATATGAATAAAACTAATTATGTCAGTTATAACAATCATTTGAATGACGATTGACCAAGTTCCAAAGTCCCATAATTCTCACAACCCTACGCGCACATACGCATCACATTCCAACACACTTCTCTCCTTGATTTCCCCTGAACTAAAACCCCTCAACTGGCATACCACCGAGAGTAGACACTCGCACCTGAAACAACCCGACACTGATTCAGGCGACATTATTTTAGGAATCTAATCTGAAACATTGTACTTTTGAAAAACATTTTTTAACTTTTTAAAACCAAGACTTTTGGAATGCTTGGTGATCACGACGGTGTGATGGCGATTTAAGAGATTAAATACCATGAGCAGAAGAGCCACACCTCATGTGATCTTCATAAAATCGAATACGATCCATTCAAAAAGCATCAACTGTTATCATTAGAGTTCTCCTAGCACAGGCTACCTGAACCCAAAAAATACCTTCAGAACCGGTGAGCCCAAGATAACAAGGGTTAACACAATCACGACCCAAATACACCACAATGCAAAGCCATTTAAGCTCTACTTCCAAATTAAGTAGTTTAAAGTATGAAGCATTTTGTGGTATTTTCTGAACACAAGGCATTTACTGCACCAGTGCTACAAACTTATCCTGATTTAGACACATCAACTTCAATAATTAAACCAACTGCAGCCCATTTTCACGACCATGTTCTTCCGGTCAAAAACAAACTGTCTCGAATGACTTACCTAGTCCCCAGCTCAGCCAACAGGAAGGCCAGAAGATGTTTAGGTTGACGATGCAACCTGAAGACAGAGTGATCAGAGGACAAGTTTTTAAGATGCACAGCTAAGGGATGACAGTGATGGGCAGACAAAGGAGACACTCACAGTTTGCAGATATCCGTAAAGTTGACAAACGAGGTCTTTTTGGTGCCCACTCTGACCACCTGTGGTGGCTTCATAACAAACTTCCTCTTCTCGCCAGCCACCATGTCGGGATTCTTCTCCCGCATGATGTTGAAGACGCGGTTCAGGAGCTGCGGAGGTCAGGGATCAGACATGCACACCTGCAGGTTCAATAACTACCCTTTTTTTTTTTTAACCCTTTGTCCCGATCCTTAAATCAGTCATAACATTGTACATGTCATGGCAGACTGTCTGTTAGGGACCAGGCAAACACCCCCACCCCAGACGTGGTGTACCTCTTCGTAGGTGTAGTCTCGCTCAGTCCCCGCCCATGCTGGTCCAGCTGGAGTGCCGAACGTGATTCCATCGTTGCCCTTTCCCTCCTCATCCTCAAGTGCTGCAAAACATCACAGTACTCTATGCAAAACCTAGCCACTTATTTCTCATTACCATCGGTCTCACCAGATTACTTCATCGAATAGACATGCAATGGTACGTGTACCAATATCAAACAGTTTGGTAACCCTCAGTTCAGTCTGCACTGTGAACCAAATGAATACATTAAATTAGGGCTGTCAAACTAAAAAAGACAATGGTAATTATAAAAAAAAAAAACTTACAATCACCAATAGTTAAAATTCACCATGTTTTTATCAGCAGGTTGTGAAAAACGATGGAGAAAGACAGGCTTTAAAAGACAAAGTTGCATTTAAAAAAAAAAAAAAATAGGGCTCTTTGGATAAAACCAAGTGTATTCACATCTATTGTCAGGCGGAATTAGATGTGAACTTACGAGCAAAACATAGGTCGAAGATGTAAGCAAGACCCGCCGAAGGACATTGGCAGGCTACTCTTGAATTGAAAACCATTAGATTTATCCAATTAATTTAACAGTTTGACAGCCCTAATATACATTTATAAGCAGTGGCTCCTGAACTGGCACAAGCGCTTTTATTTCTGAGGCTCCATCCCTGTCCATCCCCAAAGTCACACCTTGAGGATGGAACAACAGACTTCTACTGAATTAAACATGTTTCTTATCCAGCTTAAGAGTTCATAAAGTGGTTAAAATAGAGCAGGATTTATATAGCACGATCAGTAGCTATAGCTAGCCCTCTAATAGTTGCCTACAGCCACTTAAACTTTCTACAGTAACTTGGCCTTCAATTTTCCCCAAGTACCAAAGCCAAACCATGACCCCAAAACCACAACACACACGCGGGTTTAGTGAATCCAAGACTCACACGTACCATACAAAACATTGCCACCTGCTTCTCACTACCATCAGTCTTATCAGAGAACTTATATAAGCAATTTATATATTTTCCACCATATTAAAAATTTTCTAAAGAGGTTAGAGTAGTTCAAGGGCTTTAAACCTGCCACTACTGAGCGCAATCATCATGAATAGCAACAATTAGCAGGGCTACAACCCAGCATTCATGACAACATATTTAAATGAACAAAATATCCAGAACGTACATGTCGATGTCAGAAGGTTAGCTGCATCTGTCATCCACCTACACTTTAATATCCATACAGCAGCTAATCACAACACAAAGGCTGTGTCTGCATGTCAGGACAGACAGTCAGACCGATCACCATGGCTCAGAGCTGGGGCACCCGGGGTCATTCCAGCAACGTCCGTACCCTCATCCTTCTCCTGTGTCTCGCCTTCCTCCTGGAAGTCCACCTTCTTGGGCTTCTTCTTTTTGGTTGGCAACATGAGGTCCAGGTCATCCTCCTCTACAGGTTCAGGCTGCTCTCCCTCAATCTTCAGCTCCTGGGGGCACACAGTGTGGGGGTTTGGCTTAACTAAAATAAACTATGCCGTTCAGCCCAACGCATGCTGAATTCAACCAATAGGGAGGTTGTGTAACCAAAGCAAAAGTAAAACGGCCCTCTGAGAATTATAAAACGAGAGGCCTTGATGTTAATCACGTTTACTCGGGTGATTTTTTTAATCATCAAACAGAAACAAGAGCAATCAAACTTTCATAACCCAGATATATTGGTTTAGGATCCAGTGCTCACCTTTATTCCTTCCTCTATGTCATTATCAAACACCTTCTTAGGTTTCTTCTTTTTCTTCTTCTGATTGAAAAAGTTTAAGTCATCCAGATCATCAGAGGTCTCTGAGGAATAGAATTGAAACAAAATGGGGAACTGTACGAGCAAAAAATACTGACTTCAAGTCTAATGTTAAGACTAACCATACCAACGGTGTCCCGTTAGAGTAAAAGTATTTATCTGACTATTTAAATAATTGGCCAAAATTATAACAAAGAGTGCTTGTTTTATATTTACATTAAAGTTTTACTTTGACCTTTATTGAATTTTAGGTGGAGCTTGGCATATCAGAGAAAACGGACTGCTTCAGTGTAACAGACCGCAGGACTGGTACAGGCCACCCCTTGTCCTTACCTTTTTTCCGCCCTTCCTCCTCATCCAGGTCAAGTTCACGCTCCTCTCCTCCATCAAGTTCCGCCTCTTTGACCTCAGGCTGTGGGACCTCCTCGCTGGGCACTTCTCCTCCATCCTCTTCCAGCATAAAGGGCTTCTTCTTCTTCTTCTTCTTCCTGGTCATTGTAGGGTCAAATATCATCTGCGGGGTAAAGCAGACAATTCCGTTAGTGATGGCGTTATGTAGCTAGACTCCGTTTACATCTCAGTTTAAGAAATGGGAAACTATATATACATACCAAGACAAAAACATACATTAAAGTAGATATGCATAATTTAGCCTTATTACCTTAGGGACGGACGCGCTCGGATAGTATTGATCACAACATGAAGATTCATTAAAAACAATCTTGATTCACATCAGTTTGTACGTGCAATCGTTAATAGCACGACATTTTCGTCCGTCTTACGAATGCCTGCAAATAAGTTTTAGGGCTAAATGGCCATGATTGAGCTCTATACCCCAAGAACGGACTTTTCGATTCGCGTTTGCGTTTCCACAATTTAAACCGTTATTTCACGCGAGTTTGAATCAAATGCTGGTGTTCTTAAACATGGGCCTTTAACGGTTAATTAGAGAGCCAAAATTAACGTGTCCCTTCTCGTCAATTTGAACTTGTTAATGTTCGTTTTTAAGTTCAAAAATTAACTCCGGATTTTAATAAATTGAAACTAAAAAATTAAAGTTCTCATTTAACGTAATTTAAAGAATCTGATTGTAAGTTACAATAATTGAACTGTAAGAATAGTTCATAGTTATCTTTATTTTAATGTAGTTAAAATGATGAGATAAAATAATAGTTTAGTATTAGCGAGTGTGGAGGGGAAAAAGCAACAAAAAAAGGTACACATCGCTTGATTAGACGACGTTAATTTGCTAGCGGTTATGGAAAGGTTTCACCATTAGTTAGCCAACTGGCTGCTGGACAATTGATTCAGTATTGTCCAGCATCAAAGCCGTTGACAGACAACACTTAACAGCGTATAAATGAAATTGTAATAGCGTTAACGGATTAATTCAGAAGAAACAGCACAAAACTGAATGTACTGAAACGCCATGTGGACAACATGACGTTTAGTACACGAGAACTGCGATCGCAGTCGCCTCATCGACTAGGCCACACTGTAATATTTGCACCAGTCTATATCACCCCTCGCATCTATTCCTCTATAAACAGTCAAACACAGTGCAAACGAAAATAAAAACCGGCAAATCACCTCGTCTCCCGACATGTTTGCTGAGTATCTATATAGCTTCTTTTAAATCTAATTCCGCCCTTTCTATTCTTCTCGTTTGTCTGTAGCCCTTTTCTTGCATCAGCTATACGAGTCCTCGGGACGCAAGCAAATACACATGCGCGTGAATTTCCACTGTTGAGCAGTATATACCTGACCGGAAGTGCGAATGCGTCATTATTGGGCGCCTCGCCTCACACTCATTTTCTAGCGGATTTCTAGGCTGGTTTTACTCTACGAGATCCTCTTGCATCATGGAATGCTGAGGCATATAGGAACTCATAAGAGGTTTTCGTGGGTCCCAGCACATTTGGAGGGGGGTGAAGCAGCTGATTCACTAGCAAAGCGGGCCCTTAATAGAGAGATGGTTAATATCCCAGTTAAAGTTAGCAAAGCGGAGGCTAAAAGTTGGTGGAGGTGATCAAGATATGGCAGGACCAGTGGGATGCAGAGAGCAAGGGATGGAATCTCTATCAGTTTCGGGTGAAAATTGGTTTTGGGAGAAAGACTGTGAGAAACAGGATGTAAGGCTAATCTAGTGATTACTTGGTTGAGGATAGGGCACAGTCGATTAAATCAATCACTACATATAGTGGGAAGACATCCAGCAGGCAGGTGTGATTACTGTGTTGATTTGTGGGTTGTATGGAAGTGAGAGTGCTAGAGGAATACAGGACGTTGATCTGAAGAGTTTGTTGGGCCGTACAGTTGCAGACATAGATTTTAGTATTTTATTTTTTGTTTCTGAGAGAAACTGGGTTTTTGATTCGGGTATAGTTCTTCCCCGTCTCTAGACCACACTCCAACACAGTAGGTGGCGGTAATACGCCTGTAACGCTTGCTGCCAACCGCCGTTAAACACTAAAGAAGAAGAAGACGACAATGACGATGATGCGGTCATGTGCAACAGTCAGCTGACTTAAATAATTGTGGAACAAGAACATAAAGTCATTCGAAACAAACGTTTGTTTAGTATCTTTTAAAAATCGTAAACGTTTACAAGTATGGAAGCGACACTAGAGCAACATTTGGACGACACGTAAGTGTTACGCTAGCTTCTTAAAATGAGCTATAACGAGCTTTGTCCGATTGAATAGGCTCAAGCCATTGCGCTAGATGGCTACTAAATGGCTTCCCATTGGATTGGTGTTAAAGGGTTTGCCGTTTACCTGTAGCTTATACAAATGTTTTTATTTCCCCACCTCCGTTTTGGGCAGCATGAAGAATCCAGCCATTGTGGGGGTTGTCTGCACGGATTCACAAGGCCACAATTTAGGCTGTAAGTACCTTGCAACATTGATTACCAGTGATGTTGACCGAGGTAATTTAATTAACACATATACTGTGACTGGGGAACATGGTCGTGGTGTGGTAGTAGAGGCACTGTTTTTTTTTGGGGGGGGGTTACCAATTAATTCCACAAAGTACCGAACTTATTTGCAACGTCTTTCAAATGACATATTCATAATATGAATATTATTGTCAAACGTGTTTTTAATGGCAGGCAAAAGCGGCTAAGAAGCTGAAAATTCACGCACACAAACGTCAAAGTGTTTGCACAATCGAATAACTATTTGGTAAATTTATATTTAGGTGTTTCCCCCAAATCTCAAAATGCGCATTTCCTCATATTTGTTACCAGTGGTTCCTATGTTTGGCGATGGTGCCAGGCTAGTAAAACGTGCAACCATTTTCAACAACCCCCCCACCCGTGTGTGTGTGTGTGTGTGTGTGTGTGTGTGTGTGTGTGTGTGTGTGTGTGTGTGTGTGTGTGTGTGTGTTTGTTTG
>JAOYSI010000002.1:1809711-1829023 GCA_025775065.1 Hiodon alosoides | reverse complement strand
GAGACAGAATTCAAAAACAACTCAACCAGGAAGTGACGTACACCAATTCACCAATGATACTCACCTGATACTCACCTGATCCGATCGTTCTGAAAACACCAAAGTAGAGGAAAACCATTCTAATTTACCAGTTTTATATCCAGATTGGCAATTCCAAATTGGGTGGGAGAAAATTGCAAAAAATAATTGGTGATTCCAAATTAGATTTAAAAAAAAATGTTTCCATGAATAGCAATCACACATGGCAGCTTTTACTATAAATTCCACACTGAGTTGATTTTAAACAGTTCATGTCCCACAATATTTAACACTGCATTCCTCTACATTAATGGCAGACAATTTAAAGATGTTTTACTGAGGCGAGGGAAACACTCTAAAACTATCATTATTTTTGTTTTTGTAGGTGAAAGCCTGGAAAGAGTCAAAGAAGATCTCAAAGCTAGTCTGAAGAAAAATTTTGAGTGTACATTTGACGGGATGCCCGAGGAAGGGAATCCAATCTTTATAGCTGATATATATACAGATATCTACATAACTCTACAGTGAGGGGAAAAAAGTATTTGATCCCCTGCTGATTCTGTACGTTTGCCCACTGATAAAGAAATAATCAGTTTATAATTTTAATGGTAGGTTTATTTGAACAGTGAGAGACAGAATAACAACAAAAAAATCCTGAAAAACGCATGTCAAAAATGTTATAAATTGATTTGCATTTTAATGAGTGAAATAAGTATTTCATCCCCTCTCAATCAGAAAGATTTCTGGCTCCCAGGTGTCTTTTATACAGGTAACGAGCTGAGATTAGGAAGTGCTCCTAGTAATCAATCAATCAGATTCCAAAGTCTCCACCATGGCCAACACCAAAGAGCTGTCCAAGGATCTCAGGGACAAGATTGTAGACCTACACAAGGCTGGAATGGGCTACAGTTGGTGCGATTATTCGCAAATGGAAGAAACAAAAAACAACTGTCAATCTCCCTCGGTCTGGGGCTCCATGCAAGATCTCACCTTGTGGCGTTGCAATGATCATGACAACGGTGAGGAATCAGCCCAGAACTACACGGGAGGATCTTGTAAATGATCTCAAGGCAGCTGGGACCATAGTCACCAAGAAAACAATTGGTAACACACTACGCCGTGAAGCACAGAAATCCTGCAGCACCCGCAAGGTCCCCCTGCTCAAGAAAGCAGATGTACAGGCCCGTCTGAAGTTTGCCAATGAACATCTGAATAATTCAGAGGAGAACTGGGTCAAACATGAAGGTGGAAACATTATGCTTTGGGGGTGTTATTTTGTTGAGGGGACAGGACAACTTCACCGCATCAAAGGGACGATGGATGGGGCCATGTACTATCAAATCTTGGGTGAAAACCTCCTTCCCTCAGCCAGGGCATTGAAAATGGGTCGTGGATGGTTATTCCAGCATGACAATGACCCAAAACACACGGCCAAGGCAACAAAGGAGTGGCTCAAAAAGAAGCTCATTAAGTTCCTGGAGTGGCCTAGCCATCTCCAGACCTTTATCCCATAGAAAATCTGTGGAGGGAGCTGAAGGTTCGAGTTGCCAAACGTCAGCCTCGAAACCTTACTGACCTGCAAAGAGGAGTGGGACAAAATCCCTCCTGAGATGTGTGCAAACCTAGTGGCCAACAAAAAGATATGTCTGACCTCTGATTGCCAACAAGAAATTTGCCACCAAGTACTAAGTCATGTTTTGCAGAGGGGTCAAATACTTATTTCACTCATTAAAATGCAAATCAATTTAGAACATTTTTGACATGCGTTTTTCTGGATTCTTTTTGTTGTTATTCTGTCTCTCGCTGTTCAAATAAACCTACCATTAAAATTATACACTGATCATATTTTTGTCAGTGGGCAAACGTACAAAATCAGCGGGGGATCAAATATGTTTTTCCCTCACTGTACATAAGTGAAGGTATAAACAACAAACATAAGGCAAGACAGATAGAGAAGGCATCATATATAAATATAGTACAAGTATTAAGCAAAAAACCCAGTGGAACCCCATGACTCTGACAAAAATGTACACCCACTTTCATACTCATTCAGACAAATTTGGTTAAAAAGAAATAACTCCAAAAGTCAACAATACCGACCAAGGATTGTGTGACACTAAAACTCTCTGAGCTGGCATTTCAACAGCCTACAAAGAGCAATGCCATATTTTCCACATTGATGTCAGAGACGGGGTTTGCACAGAAATCTTAAAAGAGGAACATGTGATGTCTTAGAAGAAGATGTACAGCTTTGTTCATCTCAGCATTCAGGAGTTTTTCACCGCTCTGCATGTGTTTCAGTCATATGAAAACATGGGCAGGAACCAGGAACTTGAGCTTCCTTGCCAAACTCAGACAGTTTTTTCTAGAGGTTGTAGCGCCAAGCTACGGGGCAGGGCACAGACGAGGCAAACAACCCAAGGTTACAGACAAAAGAATTTATTCAGCCACAAACAAAGGACAAACTAATGTATACGGTGGCCACGTTGAGGCTACGTTCGGGCTTCTCTACCAGTGGGACTGGGGTAAGGGGAGGGAGTTGAGTAGGACAGCTGGGATCCTTATGTCGGCCGCAGGGTTTCTCTGTCCTCTGAATCTGCAAAAGACAACAGTGTAGCTCAGTTGATGTGCATAGTTCACTCACTATGCACTGGAGGGCCCTATTGTAGCAGCCAATTATGGGAACAGCCTGCAGCTGTTCCTCTTCCCCAGGGTAATTGGCCACCTGATTGAAAGATGAGGCCCTCGGTGCTGTCCAGGCTTGAGTGCGAAGGGGTGGTGCTGAACGGCTGAGGGCTTAGGTAGGCGCTGTCCGCGGTGTTGAGGCCTCCTCCGGTGAGGGCAGGTGACCTCTAGCGGTGTTGTTAGGGTTGCGTGCAGGGGCGGGGACTCCCGTTCCCGCACCACAAGGTCTAGAATGTATGACATACATACAAGAGTGCAGTGAAGGCCTTAAAAACTGAGAATGGACACTTGGTCAGCTTTAGTCTTTGTGCTACTGATTCTGATGGAGGACCTGGATGAGTTTGACCCGCTTGAAGAAATATCAGATCAGATTAAGGGCTCTTGAGACTGCTACCTGTAGTCAGGCTTTGTAAGTACATTAATATTGGCTAAGGAATTACTTAGTTCACAAACGATTGTTATGCGATGAATATAGCTTACAATTTTTTACTGCGTTATATAAACTATTTCTCGAAACGGCTTGTTTTATTGAAAAGCCAGATAATGGTTGAATGATGACCGTTCATAGACAACAAATGCACTTTGGATGTAAATATTAGAACAAAGCCCTGTATTACAACACACACTGGGGTGGATTTAGTAAATCCAAGGCCCTAGGCACAAACATCCAACTGGGCCGCCTTACCCAATCACCCAATCGCAAAGCACTCTTGCGTAACTTTTCCCCTACTAAGGTTTTTTAAATTTATATTTCAGTTCCTGAGAAGGTTTTTCAAAAAAGTGGAAAATCCATAATGGCAGAAGTTATAGGTCCTTGAATCTAATATGATTCATGTGCGGAGAGGGACTTTAATGACTCAAATGAATGCGGCAGCACTGACTTTTGGAGCTTATTACAGCGGAACCTATTGGCCAATTGTTGCCAATTTTTTGTAGTAACCATGGACATGATGGATGATATTGCCAAAATAGCAAAAAAGTTACTAGTCGGTTCTTCAGATAATTGTCCGATGACAGACGGAATCGGAAGAATAAGGACTCAAACAAAACCAATATGGTTTCAGCCTTTAAGGCCCTAATAATTATTCTTAGCCCTCTAAAATGGTAATTATGTATAGGACAGGGGTGAACCGTGCATGTCTCTAGTATTCATCTGCAGGACTCTAATCACCCTCATGGTTATATTACATTCCGTTGCATCTCATCACATTTTTTGTATATTTTCTTCAGCATAGTTTACTCCTGTTGAGGCTATAGTGCCCTCCACTAATATTGGAGGGGAGCATGGTCGGTGACCAAGAGAAACCGGCGACCCAGGAGATAGAACCGCAGGGTCAGGACAGCCCACTTGATGGCAAGACATTCCCGTTCAATGGTGCTGAACCGACCCTCCCTGGGGGTGAGCTTCCTGCTGATATAGATGACCGGACGCTCCACCCACGTCCACCTCCTGGGTCAGCACGGCCCCCACGCCACGCTCCGACGTGTCCGTCTGCAAGACAAAGTCTTTGAAGAAGTCAGGGTTAACAAGCACAGGTCCCCCACACAGAGCTGCTTTAATAGCCACAGACGCCGTCTGGCACTGCTCTGTCCACTGGACCGGGTCTGTACTCCCCTTTTTGGTGAGATCCGCCAAAGGGCAGGCCAGGTCAGCAAAGTTGGGAATGAATCGTCGATAGTACCCAGCCAACCCGAGGAAAGATCTTTTCGACTTAGGCGAGGGACAGATGGAAACGGCCGCCGTTTTGTCGATAAGAAGCCGAATACGGCCCCCACCTAAGAGGAAGCCCAGATACTGTACCTCCATCCGCACATTTGCCTGGGTTCGCCGTGAGACCAGCCCCATGCAAAGCACCCAGGACCACCCGCAAGTGCCGCTCCCAATCATTACTATAAATGACAATGTCATCGAGGTAGGCGACGGCATACTCACAGTGCGGCCGGAGTACTCGGTCCATGAGCCTCTGGAAGGTGGCTGGTGCTCAGTGAAGCCCAAAAGGCAAAGTGACAAATTGGTACAAACTAATCGGAGTGGAGAAAGCCGTTTTTTCCTTGGACATCGTAGACAGGGGAATCTGCCAATAGCCCTTGGTCAAATCCAGTGTCGTGTAAAAGCAAGCAGTGCCCAGCCGATCCAACAGCTCATCCACCTGAGGCATGGGATAAGCATTAAACTTCGAAACTGCATTGACCTTCCTGTAGTCAACACAGAATCTTACAGACCCATTCGGTTTAGGAACCAACACCACCGGACTGCACCAATTGCTGTAGGATTCCGCAGCATTTTTTTCTTGTGCTCAGGAATACGATAAGGCCGGGTCCGAACTACGGTGCCTGGCGGGGAATGGATATAGTGCTCTACAATGTTAGTATGACCTGGCGGGGGGGAAATGAGGGGAAAACACATCAGCAAACTCACGGACCAGTTGACGGACCTCCATGCCAGCGTCAGCCAGCGCCGGTCTCACCCTCGTAATCCGTTTTCCCCGAGTCCTACCCGCCAGAACCTCCCTCAAAAGTGCACGGAAGCCCTCCCAATCATGACCGAGAACCAGCGGGGAGGGGCTGCGGGGACAAACTCCGGCCACCAGGCTATGCTTCTGGCCCCTCAAAACAAAAGACACCTGCGCCATCGGATAATAATGCACGTCCCCATGTACACAGCGAATCCCCACCTTCTTGCCCTTAACTAATGCCTTGGGCGGAACCAGACGCTGATGCACTAGGGAGCGATAACACCCTGAGTCCAGGAGTGCCCGGACTATATCTTCCACACCTCCAGCACCCATTCCCCGGCGGCGTGGCTGCAGGCTCTCTAACCAGGGAACTAACTCCGAGCGCAGCCACCGTGTGCAGGAGTCCTTCCGCCTTTATGCCAATGCCGTGGGGTTTGCCCACCTCTGCCAATGAGAGGGAGCGAAACCGTCGGTGACCCTCCACTGGTCATATAACATTGGCCCTCACTGTGTCCATAAAACTGGTAGTCTACCGACAAAGATCCAATAAATCCTTTGATTCTATTTCTCTCCAGATTACTTTCATAAACTGTAATTACAAGTAAGAAAAAACAAAGACGATGATGTAGTTTTGTTCTGATTCTCCTGATTCCTATATCCTGTTTTTTTCTAATCTTCTCTTCTTCTGTCTTCCTTGCATTATTGTCTCTGTCTTCCTCTTCCCTCATCTTCAACACAGTGATGCTTTTACCCTGGTAAATTAGCAATTGGATGGAAGGAGGTATCTGGACTTCCTTTTTGGCAATGGACTAATTGGCCTATGATTGACAAAACAGCCGCAGTGGCCACCTGTCCCCCACCTCGCCATCAAATGAGCTTCACTGACCCTGCAGTACTACCTCCTGGGCTGCCGGTTCACCCTGATCATGGACCATGGCCCACTTTGCAGTACACAATGAAGGAAACCAACTCCCGAATCACCCGGTGGTACCTGGTTCTCCAGCCAATTGAAATATCCAGGTGGTTCACCAGCCTTTATTAATGACCTGGTTTTCCCAGTAGGCGTACAGTCTTGGGAGCTGGCAGGAGGAAGCATCCACAGGAACCCGTCTCCTGGGGGTGCGACAGTAGCCAACCTGTTTGTAGGATTTGGTGTTTGTTTTGTTTTGTTTGTTCCTCGGTGATCCCGAGAGGAAACGGCGGCAAGGAGGGAATGAAAACCCTAAGTGCTATGTGTTTTCTCTGTCACCATGTGATAGCGCGTATATGGCAGGGAGGGCTGCACTTTAGTATCAGCCTGCAAGGTTGGAGAAAACAACTTAATGTGGAGCTTCTACAAATGGGAGGCATTGGGAATCTTTCTACCTAGCTTATTATCTTAGTGTCAGTGTAAATCTGAGCGGACATTGCGGAACTGCTGTTTAAACTGTTGAAAAGCCCAAAGAATTATTATTAATAGAATATGTTGAGAACAGAACTGACCTTTTTCAGGAAAGCTATGTGCTGCAGTTCCGACAGGGGTAAGCCTCCACTCATATGGAAAATTTGTCCACTGTTTCCCCCCTTTGGTGGCATGCTAATGTAGTCAACCTGTAGGTGTCTAAATGGTACCAGTGGTGCAGGGGCCTTGAGTTGAGGAACTCAAACCTTTTGTCCTGGATTTTTTTTCTGACATGTGGCATAGTGATCAATGACTGACTGTGCGACTTTCCTAAATCCCATCCCCCACCATGAACATGTGAACACATGTACCATCTTCTCAACCCCAATATGTCCTGGGTGGTGTATGAGTGGTGCAAGGTATTGCTGAAATATTCTGGGTGCAACTACGCATCTTATCACAGAATGTCGCCACATACCATCATCAAACAGCTTTGCCTCTCACCTACCCACTCCCATTTTTCTTCCCCATCAGCCTGGTGCTGGACCTCCGAAATAGTCTTGTCCCATTGTGATGTCATGATGTGTAATGCATTTCAGCATAGCAACTCCCACACAAGTTTTGGGAGGCTATTCCATAGTCGTGGAGCTCTATATGCAAATGCTCTTCCTCCAGATTTTGACTTGGTTATTCTTGGTGTATATAGATTCCTAGCCTCTTGTGAGCGATGTAATCTAGATGGGACATACGGGACTATAATATCTGTTAGATACGAGGGAGCTAGCCCATTTACAGCCTTAAAAGTTAATAAAAGTAACTTAAAATCAGTCCGCTGCCTTATTGGCAGCCAATGTAATGAAGCTAGCACTGGTGTGATGTGATCATATTTCTACCGTCTAGTAAGGATCCTAGCAGCTGCATTCTGAACAACTTGTAATGTATTTGTGGCTGTATTTGAGTCACCTGATAATGTAGCACTACAATAATCAAGTCTGGAAGTAACAAAAGCGTGGATTAATTTCTCTGCATCCCGATCACCTAAAAAATGTCTAATCTTGGCAATGTTTCTCAGGTGGTAGAATGCTATTCTAGCAATATCTTTAGTATGACGGTCAAAAGAAAGATCTGGATCAATTGTAACTCCAAGATCTTTAACCAATACACTCTGTTCTATCATCTTTCCATCTAAGTTTGTTGTTCACCGGCCAAACAGGGCTGTTACTTGGACTGTGTGTCTTTTTTATTATGCCCTGAGTGCTGCTACCATTGGTTTTATGGCCTCTACTGCAGACAAATTCAGTGGATACTGTTTAGTCAAGGGAGGGGGTTTTCCTGAAAAACTTAACAGGCTCCATAACCAGTGTTCCATAGTCTGTTTTCCCTGTTAGCCAAATCACATGTGTTTTGTACAAATTTTTTACAAGGGAATTCAGTGACCAAATAACCTTCCCTATGGTAGATTCAATCAGCAAAATGATGTCTATCCCTGGCAGTGGTTGTGTAAGAGGACCTGTCCATACAGCCGTTTCAATTTCTGCTGGTCCTTTTTTAATTTTAATCGGTTTTGTTCGGGTTAGTGTTATTGCCTGACCTCCCGCTCCATATGCTTGTCGAGTTGTTTTGGGATATGCTGTCAAAATTGTTCATATTTTGGGCTATATGGTGGATCCCTACCACTTCCATATCCCCTATCAGGTCTTCCTCTACCTCTACTTCGATTAGATTGTGGTTTATTACAATCTTTAATCCAGTGTCCTTCCTTGCCACAGTTGCGACAGGGCCCTTTGTTCCAGTCTATCTTAGGCCCCTGCCAGGACTGCCCTTATCTTGGCTTCCAGCCCTCTCTCTACTTCTTCGCATTTACTGACTACCATTTTCATATCAACCCGTCTTTGTCCTAACCTTGCGTAGTTATTCTCACCATTTTAGCAATTGACACTTGCTAAAAACTGTGCTTTTATAGCGATAGTACTTGCATTATCAAATCCGTAGTCAGTTCTAAATGCCATTCCCGAGTTTCTCTCCCACATTGCCTTGAACCTCTCTTCATAATCTCGGACAGTTTCACTCAGTTTCCGTTTACAACCTGCCACCTGGGCCCAATCTACAGCATCAGGATACTCCTTGAGTAGGTGCGTTTCTAATTTGTCACACACAACTTCTCAATCTTTTTCGTGTTTCACGTTTTTACAGATTCGCGTTATAGCTTTCATTTCACATTCTGACAGTATTGTACTAAGGGAACCAGCTTGTACCGTTGATACAAGGCAGGATGGATCCATGCTTTCATGTTGTTTACGTCAAATTCTGACCCTACCATCTGAATGTGAAGCAGAAATTGCGACTCATCTGACCAGGCAACGTTTTTCCAGTCTTCTGTTGTCCAATTTTGGTGAGCTTGTGCAAATTGTAGCCTCAGTTTCCTGTTCTTAGCTGACAGGAGTGGCACCCTGTGTGGTCTTCTGCTGCTGTAGCCCGTCTGCTTCAAGGTTCAACGTGTTTTGCATTCAGAGATGCTCTTCTGCATACCTTGGTTGTAACAAATGATTATTTGAGTTACTTTCTATCAGCTCAAACCAGTCTGGCTATCCTCCTCTGACCTCTGCCATTAACAAGGCATTTTCGCACAGAGAACTGCCGCCCACTGGATATTTTCCTGACCATGTTCACATGCCTAAATGCATTGAGCTGCTGACACATGATCGACTGATTAGATATTTGCTTTAATGAGCAGTTGAAGAGGTGTACCTAATAAAGTGGTTGGTGCGTGTATTGAGGTGAACTAAAATATTTTTAGGATAGTTTGCACTCGTCCTTGTCTATGGCAGAAGGGAAAATATCAAGACAATGTAATACCTGTACTTTTAGACCATGACTAATACACCCCACTATAAATTGTGAAACATTGCCCCTTTTGGTAGTTTTTTTCAAATGCACAATGGCAAATCGTACATTCGGATTAAATTACCTCTGACATGATGACATTCTCACAATGTCAAAAGGTTGCTGGTTCAAGTCCCTCCCTAGCTGTTGTAAGCTTGAGCAAGGTACTTAACCTGAATTCATCAGCATATTATCCAGCTGTATAAGTGGATTCATGTATAAATTGTAAACTGTGTTAGTTGCTTTGGATCAAAATCGTCTGTTAAGCAACAAAAATGCAAAGTTAGTCTTTCTTGGTAACAAGGCCATAAGGTTGGTAACAAAACTTTTAAAAATGTGTATACTCAAACCTGCTCATTTATGTAAAAAAAATGTTTAATAAATTGTAAATACTTTTTCTAACATTCTCATTGAACAGCAAACTACAACTATAGCAGTAAAGAATGCTATACAATGGAGAAACATAATGAATCCCTCTACAGGTACAATATGTCTGAAATGTTTTGTTTTGAATGTTTTGTTGCATGTCGATGGGAAACACTAACCGCCAGAATGTTGCATAAATGTACGGACTCAGAACTACACCACCTGTCCCAAGTCAGGAAAGAACACAGAGGAACCCTTGTAAGCACACCAAAGCCCAAATTAGACATAATTGGTCTAGTGTGTGCAGGGGGGCATGCATAGGGCCTGGTATGGAGACAGCTGGGACAGAATCAATTTTATTCAATTGCATTTAATACAATTGTATTTCATAGTTTTCATCTTTGGAGCTTTGGAGAAACATCACCGGGTCTTGGGGAAAGCACTAGTATTTACTCTAAATCCGTCACACAGACCTGTCATCCTCATATCAAACAGACATCAACTAACAGACACTGTCTTTGTGACATTCAAATTGCAATCCAGAAGGATATCAAATACAATAGATAACCGGAAAAAAACACTCCTGTGTGTTCCTGCAGTGCTTCGGTGCACCACTAGGTGCTAATATAAAACCTTATGAAGTTAAGCTATTTTCCAGTACATCCAGAAACAGCAACAACAAAAATAGAAACCCACACAACCCAATGTATCTCAGATATTATGGAGCTCAATATACACGAAGGCACAATCCGTCTTGGTGGAGACACAAGCAATTCTATTCTGTAAAACAACTAGCAAACTCAACAAGTTTATTTGTAGCCTATGGCAACTCTGTAATTCAAAGGAGGAATAATAACTGAAAAAGTGTATGGCAACAAAAAAAGCTCTTTGGGGATGAGGATTGTTGTGTAGGTCATGCCACCCTGTTGGAGGTGTCTGAAGAAGACAATAGCATCTCGTTCTTTTTGTTCTGCAGGAAGGCCTTGTCCAATTGGCCCTTTTTGGAAGTTGGTGAGCAAATCTTCAATGCCTTGATTACTAGGTAGAGTAGCTCGGCCACATTGAGCACAATGCAGATGGCAGAGGAGGCCACCATGAAGAAGGTGAAGATGGTCTTCTCAGTTGGCCGTGAGATGAAGCAGTCCACTGTATTGGGACAGGGCCACTCTTCACATTTCACCATTCTTGGCATACGAAAGCCATCATAGATAAAGTGGAGGGCATACATGAAACCTCCCTCGAATAGCAGGCGGAAGAACAGGCTGGTAGTGTAGGTCCACCACAGGGGACCGGTGATGGACAAGCGCTCCTTCTTCAGGTTTTCTAGGTCATCATCCACCTTGTCACTTTGGCTACGAATTATGGTCTTCTTGGTAGTGTGCTTATGGTGGGCCACATGCATGGCCACCAGCAAAGCTGGTGTGGAGACAAAGATCATCTGCAGGCACCAGAGGCGGATGTGTGAAATGGGAAAGAAGCGGTCGTAGCAGACATTTTTGCAGCCTGGCTGCTGCGTGTTGCAGGTGAAGTCGGACTGCTCATCGCCCCAAACACTCTCAGTCGCCAACACCAGTATTGTGATGCGGAAGATGAAGAGAACGGAGAGCCAGATCTTGCCCAGGCTGGTGGAATGCTTGTTTACACCACCCAGCTGGGTGTAGAGTGCTCCCCAGGTCATCCTGTCTACCTCAGTTCAGATCCAGTGAGGAAGCTAGGAGAGAAATAGAGGCAGGATAAGTTTCAGTATTAACTTAGCAGAAGCTTATAAAAGACATAACCTGTTTACACTGTAACCAATTTATTTATCTGTATATTTTTAAGTTATTCTCTAGAGAGTTAAACCTGTTGGTTACAATTCCAGTCATTTTTAATTCCAGGCATTTCATAGACCCTTTACATGCAAAAAAAGAATTATTTATATTAACATACAATATGCAAATCTGAAGGTACAGTATTTTATTCATAAGTACCAAAAAGGGAATTTTGCAGGGAATCTATAGATGATTACATTCATGACAGTGTTGACATATTTGACCGACTGGCTCACTGGCTCTGTACCCTAACGTTGATTGAAATCGTGCGAACGAAGGAATGTGTCTGCAGCTTAAACTTTCTTTTGGGATGGTGTTTCACAGTATTGGATAACAAACAACTTTAAAACTAATTTTAGAAAGAAAAGAAAAACAATGTCTTGTCACCCATGGATTTTAGATGGACATTGGAGACAGGTTGCCTAAAAGGAGCTAAGGCTGTTTGTGGAGCTAAATTGATAACATTTCATGGAGGCTATTACATGGAGGGGTTTTAATCCATTTGAAGTAAATCAGTCTTAAGGCAAGAATGATGGTTTAAATTATTTAAATATTTCTTCTCAATATATTGTATTTCTTTAGTATACTCCTTCAAATAAACTAGATAAAAACATTTACTGGAACACAACCAATGCAATTGTAAATAATTGTTAGTATTGAATTAATTCATTCATTAACTCATTAATTCAAAATTTTAAAAAGGTTAGGCTATTTTGCAAAATTTAAGAAAACTTCTAACATCTAAATATGTCATAGAAAAAAAAATGTAATGTTCAAAAGCATTACCTACTTTATTATTGCAAAGGTAAACAACTCCCCTGGAGTTTTTTATATTACCTAATGGAGTTTAATATAATAGCCTAAATTCACCTACTTAGGCACAATCAGATTTCATAAGGTAATTGAGGTGTGTTTTGTTTGTATAATGATCATTTCCGATATTTCCTCATTCTAAATTCAATTCTGTTAATGGAAGAAAAATATAAAAATATGCCACGTTGTCTTTACCAGTTTACCGATACTCGTCTTTGAGAATCTGTCAAATCACATAAGATTAGATTTTTTATATAATAAATTATTTTATATAATCAACCATTAATGCCACATTTAAAAAATTATACAAAGAATATATCAAATTCAAAGCAATCTTTATTACAAATGGGCACATTCTTAGAGAGCAGAGAGAGGGATAACAAGAAAAGTTGGTTTATGGCTGCGACATATCTGCAAAGCAGGCCATTCTAATAGTGAATCAGAATCATCCAGATGAGGGCACATCTTACCTTTCTCTGAGATTTCTAAATGCTTAAATAAAATTCAAAACAGCTTTCTGTTCTCAAGCTCAGCACCAGGAAGAAGACGTAGTTAGAATTAAACTGGTCGACAGTTAAAAATGGTTTCAAAATAATCAAATCCTGCAGGATATTTCTGGGTTCAGTTTATTTTCTTCCCATAACTTTCGGCGGTGTACCTGCTTCCTAAGAGGCCCTATATAAAGACCTATGAACCTGCTTTACAAGACGTAGGGGAGGGGCTCTAAAGGATAAAAGACTTTAAAGTTTTGCCTGGGTGGGTACAAAATTCCATTTGGTTTCATTACAGCATTCAGTTGTTTTGCCTTAGAAAGAAAAGATATACAACACGTATCTCATTTATAGTTTCAGCAAATCTATTTCTATCTATATTTACTATTGTTCATATTAACTAGATGCCTTTTTTAGTTTTCATTGAATTAATACATTGAGGAATTTTAGAGAGAGTGAGAATTACTTAAAAAAACAGGTATTAGGCCATGTAAAAATAGGAAATAGAAGAAATAGGAAATTTGAAATTTGGAATATGAGTGAGTTTTCAATCTGCTGAGTGGGTTCAATACGTTTTAAATGGATGCATGTGTACTCCAGTTCACTGGGTTCAGGATAGAACCTTATAAGAGTTATCTATGAGCACCAAAAATCTACAGGATATATTATAACACAGAGAACCATTTAGGACACCCTAACACCCTGAGGAACAATGTGTAAGGTACAGCTAAAGGGGTGGAGGCAAATGGAGATTACAGAGACCTCTTCCTCAACAGTTCAGAATGTTATTAAAAGCAAAATGGAGATGGTGGACTGGCACACAGAAGTGGCAAATAATGCACTCTTCAGGGAATTTTATAATCACTTCCCACTCCTGCTTTGGTGTTCAAGGCTAGAATCTGATCCAAAAGACATGAAAGTATCAATTGCCTTGACCCATCTCCATAGCAGTTCCTGGATGCCTGTTAATTTGTGGCAAGATAAATAGAATCTTTATTATTCAGAATTATTCTGGCATATCAATTGTTTTCTCATTGTTTTCTGAAATTGTTTTTGCAAAATCTCATAATTTGAACACTAGAAGCAGTAGTGAAGAATGGGAGTCTCAGAAAAGAGAGAATCTTTGCTTAAACCATTTTGTGTGTTACTGTTGCATGCATATCAACATACCAACAAGTGGGTTGGTAAGGGTAAGTAGAGCTGTGGTTGTGCCCCCTTGTTTGCTTGGTTTGGTCACTGGTCACTGTCTTGCAGGTCAATTTTGGGAATGTGTTGAGTGAGGGGCAGTCAGGAACATCTGTTTTCAGCAATATCAAATTTTCCAGTTATTAATTAATCATTTGTGTTTTAGGTACCTCCATGTCTTCAAATGTAGCTGATTTGACCTGAGATGGTCATAGATAATTCCACAAGAGGGCCGCAGTTAAAGGAATATCTTCATCTCCGTCAAGTAACACTTAAAGGTAAAAGTTGATGCCAAATTAGATTTCCTTCCCAAAAGCTTTCATTCTGTAGAGATACTGTATTACATTCTGTATCTGCATCTGTATTAAGTTTCATTCTGTCTGCAACTTATTGTCTGCAATATTTCTGGTAGTTATCTGACCTTAGAAATGGTGGAGCTTCTCTGTTCTCCAAATTAGATCTTTGCTAGAAAATACCTTAAGATGAAGGTTTGGGTTAGTTTAATGCTGAAAAGAGGAAAGATGTAAAGCACCTGATTAAAGGTTAAGGGTTATATTTGATGATAACGACAATGATCTTATGCTGTTGACTGTAAACAAAGCTGGAAATATTTTTGAAAATCACGTTGTCTAGAACAGCCCTCATTTGCTGCTTCACCACACTCCCACTCGGTGATGGCTCAGGGCTTGTGCAACCCTGTGGTATCTGGCCACCCTGAGATCCGTACCCAGCCCCAACCCTCAGCCTACCCTTTTACTCCCACAGATACTGGTTTCTCTGGCCTTGTGGGAACATTGTGAAATGCAGACCTTTTCCTTTTCACCTCCTCTTTATCCTGTTGCCTGAGTCTCACCATATTCAGTTACGGTAATCGTCCAATTCTGTGTCCCAGAAATAATAAGAAGCCACTATCTGGTGGCTGAGCAGGCTCAGCTTTGGTTGGACTCTGCATTTCTCTCAGATTACCCACAGTTCCAGTTACCTTATGGCTGACATGGAGGAAACCAGGACTCGGGCACAGTGTGATCATTGTTTGCCTTCACAGCACAACAAAGGACTGTTATCTCCACAGCACGACCAGCGGGGTCAGGTCTGGAGGGGCTAAGCAGAGCCGTGAAAAGAGGTCTAATCACTAGGGAAGACCTGTCTTCTTTCCTCAGCTGCTCCACTTTCCAGCGTTGGCAGAGGACTGTGAGTGTTTGTGTGAATGGAGGAATCCTGAATTCCTGGAACAGAGTGGATGTGAAGGTTTTTTGTGGAGTATATAGAAAGTCTGTCTCTCCCAGCAGGAGCAGTTTGGTTCTCTGTGTTTGCTTTTTGCTCCATGTTAGATTCAAAACCTGGCCATATGATAATTGTCTTATTGGGGCCCAAAGTTCCCAGCAATGATTTGCACTCTGTTGTCTCCTCCAAACTATATGTCTCATAATACAGTAGCATAATCTTTGAGGTTTTTTTATTATCATTATTATTTATAGTAATACATTTTGTAAACAGAAAATGGGGCGTTGAGACATAGGCACCGACTCAATGGATGCTACGGAGCTTAAGCACAGTTATTAAAATATTATTTAAAGAATAATCTCTGTTTTGTTAAAAATTTACACAGTGGAACTCTCCTGTCAAGAGGCACCCGGGTTACGTCATAATGCAATTGTTTCAATTTTAAACATCTAAAAGCAGCCATTGCTATGACTGTTGCAATGATTTAGATAATTGAAATTACGTAATTTTTGACCAGAAAGTCTTCTCTAATGATTTTAAACTCTTATATTATATGTATTCACTCAGATAGATTCCTCCTTAGTAGACCGTCACCAACTCCTGCACCTACAAATTTAAAGATAAGTTTTCAATTTCCAATATATTTATGAATAATTTATGTAAATAAAAAATAACAGTAAACAACTTAATCTTAATCATACTAATCGCATGTTAGGTTTAATTTAATGGCTTTATCTTCTTATAAGTAGAAGAAATAAAAAAAATTATGAATTCAATTGTATATTAAATGCAATTAGCAGGTTCTCAAAGTTTTAATTTGATCCAACCCAGACTTGGTTTTCCTGATTTTTCCACTCCACTATCATGTTTCTTTCCAAACACTAGTTTGCCAAGATATAAGATTTTTTGTATATTTAAATAACGTAGTATTTGTATATTGAAACTGTAAATTATATTTCTATCTAGTTAACAAATTAATAATGAATAAGAATCTCAACAAGATTTTCTTATATGAATCTACAGGGAAATATAAGGAGGAAACAACTTGAAGAATGTCTTATCATTAAGATACGTTCTCATCTTCAATGTAAACATATATAACTTCATATACAAAATATTATGTATACAAATTGTATTACGTCACGTCTGCACGGCTTCTTGAGACATGTCGTATTTGTGCATCTGTCACATGTTTGAATGGCTTTCTAAAAGACATGTCGAGTTGGGGCATCTGTCATCTCTCTGTGTGGTTTTGTTGAGGGCACCTATGACGAATTAGTCGCAGTTTTAAGGCAAGATTGTTGGAGTGATCAGAGGAGAGCACAATAAAATCTTAATTTTCAGAGGCACCGGAAACAGACAGGTCTTCTCACCAAATCAGAGCAGCAAACAAACAACAATAAACAGTTTGTGCATTCGGAAGTTGTTTGCTAGACTTCAATTGATTATTATCTATGCGTACAAGATTTGGGTCGGAGAAACATACGAATAATACTTCTGGGTTTCGGTGTTTATTCACTTTCTAAATTCTGACTGCAGTAATTGTGTTTTTCCATTAAATAGCACATAAAATATCTCAATTGTGTGTTTCTGATGGTTGTATATAACCTGATGTAATGTTTTTTCTTTTGTATTTTTTGTTAATAATCTAAAGACATGCATTTGGATAACAATTTTTAAAATTGATTTTAATGTTAATTTTATATTATAAATCATGTCTGTATTTTTATTGTATGTTATTATTGTAATTGCACTGTGGGCTGTATTTTTACATATTCCTACCTGCATTTTGTTGTCTTGGACAGGATGCTGAATGAGTACTTGTACTGGATACTGAATCGATTTGTTTTTTGGTTAAATTATAAATACATTGTCAAATTAGCCTGAAGAATCATTAGCCTGTTTTTCTTGGGTTATAACCTGCTGGTGGTCATGTTAAGCGCAATGCCACCGGGCCACTATCCAGTTCCTCGAAATGGCTGCAGATCAGGTGACATACCCTGCTTGGGATCTCCGGCTCTTTTGCCGGTGATTTATTTTATTTATTATATCAATAAACAAACAAAAAATTAAAAACAAACACAAAAAAAAAAAAAAAATGGGAGGGAATATTTGTTGTGACCACCCTTTGCCTTTAAAATTGCATTAATTCTATAAGGTACCATGTTGTGCATTTTTATTAGGCAATCGGCAGATAGATTGTTCTTGCATCTTGGAGAACTTGCCACAGTACTTCTACAGACTTTGCCTTGCTTCTGTCTGTCCAGGTAATCACAGACAGCCTCGATGATGTTGAGATCAGGGCTCTGTGGAGACCATACCATCTGTGGCAGAATTCCATGTTCTTCTTTAAGAAAATGAATGTTTGGACATCTAAACAATAAATAAATAAATAAATAAATAAATAAATAAAAATTTCTACCGGCACACTAATGCAGAAGACAAAAACTAAACTTTACATTTGTGTAAAAAAGCTAGGGTGCCTAAGAATTTTTCACAGTACTGTACATTTACAGTTAGCCAAGAGTAAGCCTTGCAGTAATGTCCATCAGTGAAGTTAATAAAGTTATCATGGTAGGCACATTACGGTTAACCTGGCAAAGTGTAATAAGGTCGGAATACGTAAAACATGAGGTCATTTTGTGGTTTACAGAGGTGTTATGTGCAGAGGAACAGGGAAAAAAGAGGAAATTTTGAATATTTAAACCTTTAAACCTTTAGTCTTGCAGAGGATACCTGTGGACGGCATTTTGTTTCAGAACATGATCAATTATCGCTTAACTACACTGTAGTTGATTAAAATTCCATTGTTATGGCTAACTTTCAACTGGTTGATTTCAAACCGCTAGCATTGTTTTGGAACACCATATCTTTAATGGCTTATCTACCACTTACCTATTTTCTTTAATTTAGGAATGATTGAAGCCACTGTAGATCTGGACCCTTTATCCAGCCTTTCTCTAGATAAAATCTTAACATGGGGTGTGTGGCATGCAACCTCTGGGAAAATCTGCTGGCAGACCTGGACTGACAGGCAGCATGTGGTGCCACACCCCCTACTAAGATGATATTATTGATTAAAGTCACCTTTCTTTGGAACTGGAATTCTGAACTTAGTATGGTTCCATTGCTTATGAAAAAAAACAACCTATTCAGATGTGTATACATACTGAAGTTCTGGTTTGTTCATCAATTTGCAGGTGACATAAAGGGCCTGATTGTTCCAGGTCATGTACAAGCTCCCACTATGCTCCCATCAAGGCACATTCACATATTTCTCAATCAAATATGCGGGTAAATGGTTTTAGAGGGCTCAGCGAATATAATTTGGAGAACAACTCATTTTGTTAGCGGAGATGCAGAATCGTCGGTCAGATTAATTTTTTCTGGTAATTCGTTACCTTGGTTCTAAATCTAAATGGAGTATACTGCACAAATAGCTGAATACAGACTGTAGCACGTCGACGGGTTTGGTTCAAGAATAATCGGCAAACAACGCTTCCGGGTTCTCCGGCTCTTCTGCCGGCAATGTATTGTTAATACAAAGAAATGAACAAAACCGCTCTTCGGGGATCACACTCACGGGTTCACCCCAAACAAAACAAACTAAAATACCAAACTAAACAAAACACCGAACATAACTAATGTAAACGAACACGAAATGTCGGCAGCCCCTTCACCAGTGGCCTTTGTTCAGGTTTATTTTTGAATTTACTTAAAATTTACTTTGAATCTGATACCTCAAAATCCACCCATTTTATCTCATCAAACTGTGAGAAAACACTTCAGGGTGAGACTGGACACCACAGGTGACCGAGGGCAGGTGCAGGCAGGGCATGCATGTAATGTATTATGTATTGTATTTGTATTATACAAATGTATGTACAGCGGGTGAAATAAGTATTGAACACGTCACCATTTCTCTCAGTAAATATATTTCCAAAGGTGCTATTGACATGGAATTTTCACCAGATGTTGGTAACAACCCAAGTAATCCAT
>JAOYSI010000002.1:1776960-1809611 GCA_025775065.1 Hiodon alosoides | reverse complement strand
ATAGAAAGGCAACAGTAACTCAAATAACCACTCGTTACAACCGAGGGATGCAGAAGAGCATCTCTGAATGCACAACACGTTGAACCATGAAACAGACGGGCTAGAGCAGCAGAAAACCTCACCGGGTGCCACTCCTGTCAGCTAAGAACAGGAAACTGAGGCTACAATTCGCACGGGCTCACAAAAATTGTACAATAGAAGATTGGAAAAACGTTGCCTGGTCTGATGAGTCTCGATTTCTGCTGCGACATTCAGATGATAGGGTTATAATTTGATGCAAACAACATGAATGCATGGATCCCTCCTGCCTTGTATCAACTGTTCAGGCTGGTGGTGGTGATGTAATGGTGTGGGGGATATTTTCTTGGCACACTTTGGGCCTCTTAGTGCCAATTTAGCATTGTTTAAACGCCAACGCCTACCTGAGTATTGTTGTTGACCATGTCCATCCCTTTATGACCACATTGTACCCATCTTCTAATGGCTACTTCCAGTATGATAACGCGCCATGTACCAAAGCTCACATCATCTCAAACTGGTTTCTTGCACATGACAATGAGTTCCCTGTACTCAAATGGCCTCCACAGTCAGCAGATCTGAATCCAATAGAGCACCTTTGGGACGTGGCGGAACGGGATATTCGCATCATGGATGTGCAGCTGACAAATCTGCAGCAACTGTCAATATGAACCAAAATGTCAGAGGTAAAGCACCCAGCACCATGTTGAATCTATGCCACGAAGAATTAAGGCAGTTCTGGAGGCAAAGGGGGGTCTAACCCAGTACTAGAAAGGTGCACCTAATAAAGTGACCGGTGAGTGTATAGGTGCGCACATATATGTTTAAATTCAGTGGGTCATCTGATCTGAGGTCATACTTCGAGGGCCAGCTATCCTAAGGGGAACTTTGGCGGGAACTAGCTAATAGATGGTTTTATTAGCACCGATACCCAGGTCGGATGACTGAGACCACTGCAGACCTCCACCAGAGTTTCCTCTGTCTTTGTCCTGCCCAGGCATAGTTCACCATCTTTCAGATACATAAGTTTTAGTATATGTTTGCAATGCATATAAAATACAACAGCCTCATCCATATGGTAATGTTTTGGCTACTCATTAAATATTAACATTATCATAAAGTTATTATCTGTTTTTCTTATGGAAATAAATTAAATAACATGCTTCATTATATTTAGTAGTTAGCTAGATTGACACCAGAAATAGCATTATTATTAAACCTTGTCCTCCTGGCCCATGACTTGGAGAGAGGAGATTCTACAATTTACAATGTTCATTTGCCGGTCACTTTTTCCCTGTCTCTGGAACGCTAACCTCTTTTATTCAATTTTATTCTTATACTTTAAATCGACTGTAGGTGTTATGTAAAAACTGGAAAAGAGAATTTCCATTTTCACTGTTTGTTTGTCTAACCCTGGCCTCGGAATTGTATCTCTAAACTTCATTATTAATCCATTATTTTATCTTTTGATTAAATATGATGATCTCAGCGGTTCTGATTGAAACAATCAGGGGTGACATTTCTTTTCAATAGTTTCCTGCTCTGAATTTCAATTGAACAGAAGAATAATTTGCGGCCAATGACGTAAAAAAAGAAAATATTTACCTCAATTTAAAACCTCTAGAGCTTTAACTGACGCCCATGTCTGGCTCGGATAAATTGACCATTTAGAGGATACAAGGGCTGCTCCTTTTCTTCCTTTTCAGAAAAATTGGAATAGTTAGTAGATAAACCCCAGGGTTAACCCTTTTTTATGCACAAGAACTATGTCCTAATTACTCAACTTGTAGGGAGAAAAGAAAGTTGTGATCTGAAAATTAAATTGAGAGATGGATCCAAAGTAGGACAAAATGAGATTTCAGAATGAGGAAAACAAGAGGGGTGCACATTTGCGCCTTGATGTAGGAGACGGAGGACACCACCGGGCGGATGGAGAGACTGGCGGTTGTTTGAACTGGATTACAAGCATAGCATTAGAAGCTGAATTACTCAGACAACACTGTTTTCCAGGAAAACGAGTAACCTCCACGCTCTCACCTTGCTCACTTCAAGCACACACACCATCTTTTTCACAACCACTTAAACAGTTTTATGTGCCCTTATCCTTTTCTCCTCCCAATCTCCCTATTATCTCAATTTTCTCTTTCTAATTCTCCCCCTCTCTTTCCTGTCTCTTTCACAGTATGGTTTCCATATGGAGACAAATGGATAGGATTGTCAGAATAAGAGTTTGAGCTTTTTTGAGATCATTAACATTTCAACTTACACTATAAAATTTCCTCTCTCCCCCTCTCTCTCTCTCTATCGATTTTTTGTTTTTATTTGTAATGACTATAGTAATAATAGTACTAGTAAATATGTAGAAAACGTTTCTCAATCATTTTAAAAATGAAACAACGTGCTGTTCCTGAAAAGTTCACCTATTCGAGATCGGAGCTAGGCTAACCAAAGAGCATATGCGTTGAGTGTCATGTGTGGAAAAAAGGCTCACAACAACCCGGTAGTAACGGGAGTAAAAGTAGATTCTATGTGGCTCACTCATCGCTCAAAGTTTCCTTCATCAGCTCTCAGTCCATGGAACACCATTACATGTTCATTTCCCCTTTACGGTCTTTTTCATTGTCTTCTGCCTTTTATTCCCATGACACCACTTGGCCAAAACAAAACAAAAAAAAATTATATAATAATATTATATATAGACATATGTGAGGTGTGTAATCCCCCTTTTTTTCCCCCAGGTTGATACTGATATGAATAATTTGAGAGTCGAACGAGCGTCTGTGAGGAGTGGAACGAAGGTGGCTGGAGGTTTTAATTGCACGCAAATCCTTATAGTGCCGCTGGTCACTGCAGAATAGGAACCTTTTGATCCAAACCATAATTTGAATCGATTTAGCTTTGCTAAGCAAAAGAGGAATCATAGTAATAACAGTAATAAAATTGTCCACCAGAGCATTATGAATTTCTGTTTATACCTCATAATAAACCAAAGACTTCTGTAGCCCTTTAGTTGTTTAATAGTGGTATTCATTCATCTACACAAATCCACCTCAACCCATAAAATATAATCTTGTGGTGCTACTGACAAAAACAGCAGAGGAAAGTTTTGGGGGGAAAGCATTAACAAGTTCACAGATGAAGTGAGATGTGTGACATTTGGGCAGCGGTTTGCTGTGGCATATTAAACAATCCTTAGCGTGCATTTTCAAGTGTGTCTGTCAAACCACAAAAGCCCAGCTTGCTCTCACACACAGCTGCGGACGTTATTTTTGGCTTGCTTTGATGTTTTAGGTCATCTTCTAAATAGTTTAGACCAGGGCACGCCACCATAGCTTTAACTCTTCAAATTCAGGACAATATGCAAAGAAAACCTTGAACACTATTGACTGCCCCACAAACTACATGACGGTGAGTGGATACAATTATAAGGTACAAGGGCTACAAAACTTACTGCAGACGTGTTCAGATACCACAGGGGAAGTGCACCCAGAACTGCTGCAAGCTGCCTTTTTAGGAAATCAAACCCTGTTGTTATTCAAGACAGTCATACATTGGCTGGGGATGAGGAAAGCCTCTGTAACATCGGGGGGGGGGGAAATATTTTACATTGTGTTGCAGTTTTCCTGTCACTGCAGACGCAGACTGTCACACCCATTAGAGTATTGCATAGTGGCACACTCTCATTTTGCAAGCAGCTGTCAGTGGATGCCCTTTATGCAGGCTCAACTCAGAATGCCCTGGCAAAGTTTTGCTCCCATATAAATGTCATCAGACAAGGCAACATTGCCTAACAAAGATGCTTGGAAAAGGAATAATCAAAGAGAGAGAGAGAGAAAAGGAGAGTGAGATATGTATGTGTGCCAATATCAAACAATATACGCTAAGTGTTTTTTTTAATGTAAATACGTATGCTTGTGTGTTTTGGCAGCACAAAAGATTGAGAGAAAAAGAGAAAGGGTGCAACAGAGTCTCTCATTTCTAGACTGGGGTTAGTTGATGTGGGATTCTGGGACAGACAGAATGGAACAGTGCAGTGGTGCATGGTTGCATGGATTAAGCCACTGCCTGTTTGTGACCACTGTGTTTAAAATTGTATTTGCACCAGTGCATTGGTTCATTCAGCTGCATTGTCAAACTGCGACCGAATGGACATTTCAAATTTAAGATACTGGACTTGGGGTCATATTGCAAAAGTATTTAATTTTGACAGGACAGCTCTGATTAAGAACAACATATGTGCTGGATTGAAGATATGGTGGTCATTTTACGAACAAAATATTTGAAGATACTTTGGGTTGGTTTTCAAGGTGGCACTTCCCTCAAATGTATTTACCATGTTTCATATTGTTTATTTATTTGCTTAGAAGATCCAAAAAAATCCAGCGCACACCATCTTTCGACTCTGGTTAAGAAATGCGTTTTGACTACAGGTTCCCCCATTTGGGATTTTTAACGAAAAACCTGATGGTCACCAGCCCAGGTTCTTAACCCATCTGCTGAATCTCATCTAGCCACACATAAATGTGTCATTAGAATAATTCAAAGTAAAGTATCTCAAACAAAGCAGAACGGACATTCTTGTTAGCAACCACGGCACAGCCAATCGATGTAGATGCCATGTATGTGGATTCCAGGGCATGCAAGTACAATCCAATAGTTAAAACAGCAAGGGATGTCATAGTAAATAGAGAGAGGCTGATTTGAGAACTATGATTATTGTCGCATTTAGGTAAGGAATACAATGGAAATGCCAGTGAGCTGGGACTAACCTAGGTGAACTTGAATATATGTCGATGGAGAATTAATAACGATTACAAATATGGCCACTTTATTTTTATTAAACACACGACAGAACGTCATTATACTTGATGTATAAGAAATTGGGATTAACCAATAGCGAGTGAATGAAAAATTCAAGGGCCACAAGGTCAAAATGATTAACTTAGTTGTTTATATGAAGTAATCTTGCATGATGTAAGTTGTATGTTCATTTAAAATTATCGAAAGTCAGACATTTTGACTACATCCCTAATTTACAGTGGGCCCCAAATGTAGGCATATAGTTCCCAATATTTTAGCCCCCCGGCAATCACATTGTTATCTTACTTTCAAGATTTTTTCATCCACTTGCATTGGTCAATAAGTCAGATTACCAATCATTGTCTCGCAAAATAGAGAATAACAATTTAATACATTCAACATATACAACTAGACCAGGAGCCTATTTTTTGCCACCCTGTATACATGACTAAACTTACATTAAACTACTACTACTACTACTACTACAAATAATAATAATAATGACAACAATTACAACAATCCTAAAGATATCCAGGGATGTCAATATAAATAATAATGTACTGGTATTATAACATATAAATTATGATGCCAAATAACATAACAATTTTAAATGCAAGCATACATATGTAGCTTTAGATCCCAGCAGATGGTCCTCTTTATAGGTCATGTACACCTGGGTAGAAAGTGGTTAAAAACCAAATGATCTTGATAAGGGTAGAAAAGAGGTTTATATATGTATATAAGTTAAATCGTTACCCAGGCGATTCGGAGAGGCCCTCACATCTGTTCCTTGCTAGGTTATGGACGAAAGATCAATACACAGAGCTGCGCGCTGTGAACGGACAGAGAGGCTTTCTCCGGCTGGTGCTGCAGAGAGATCGAAACGAGATTCATGCACAGACTCTCTCCTGTAGAGCGAAAAAAATGTTGGCAGGGGGGCTTTTTTCCTCTCGACGCTCTATTGGCTCAGAGACGTCCTAATACCCTGAGTATGGGTGGGACGGGGGTCACAAAGTTGCTCTATAGTGCACGCATTCTGATATTTCAATAGTAAGACACAGTCACAGATTTTGACGATGAAAAAATATATATTTTTTGTGAGAACAAAAAAATATTTGCAGACATATAGGTATCGTTCAAGAAAGGGGATCGAGGATCTGTCGACTTGAAATATGCTATGCCATTTTCTGACATCTACAGGTCTGTCACGAGAGACAACTACCAGCGCTGCAATACAGTGATGCTGTAACTCAAAAAATGTTAAAAATCTCAGACGAACGCCTTTATGCGCGCTCCCGATGATATCCTGAGCGCTCTCAGCAACTCCTACCTCCCCCCATCAACACCACCAACACCATCACCACCAACGTCCCTTCAATTTCTCCCCCCTCCCTCTCGCAGCAGTTTCTCTCCCTTTTCTTCAAGCTCATTTCCATGACGTCTAAAAAGACCTGATCGGGGGAAAACGATTCTTCGTTATGATCCTATATCCAAGTGATGTGTCGGTGTACCGAAAAAAGACGGCATCGGAGCGCTTGAGCTTCAGCTTCTCCCCGCTACACTGTTGAGCGTTCATCGGGGGAGCGGACCTGCATCACAAGCAAACCTATAGAAAAGAGGCATTGCATTCCTATCACGTCTTCGTTTTTTCTCTTTAGCCTCAACCACAGCGGGAGTAGAGAAACGAAAACGCACGACTGAGGAACAGTCTTTAAACTAATGTTTTTTTTTTTTTTCGGTTGCTCTTAAATTCCACTACAAAAAAGGTGAGTGGCACGCAATTCTGCTGTATGCTGCACTGATTTGAACGTGGCAGGGCGGAAAAAAAATACTGCGTAAAGGATTAAAACGAAGAATATCACTTGAATACGTCGTATTTGTCGTTTTGTTTCTCTTATTTGTCTAATACGGATTGTAATTACACCTGCAACATCTTACCCTGGCTTTTAAAGACAGTCTAATGTGTCCATCACACATTAAATATTTAAACCTTTTTACATATACTCTATTTTCCTTACAGTATTTTATAGCTTCACCTTGGTGCGAAGGGGGCTTTTTCATAATTTTCTATATCATTCCTTAAAAAAAAAATATTTTGCACATCCGTTTCCAGGTATCAGTCTGAAGCTACCGAGACCGCCTGTCTCTCTACGCGGGAGAAGGCGATGTAAAGTTGGAACCTATAAAAACCCAGTAGGTATTCTTTGATTAGAGTAATGGATGAAAATAAGGCATGCAGGAGACTGTATCGGGACTGTATGGATAGCGATGTAAGAAAAGGGAGTCGGGGCAAGAACACGGAGGACCCTTCTCACTCTAGAGCGCGGTTACTTTTTTTATTACGGAATGTGGAAAATGAAAAACGGGCTAATGATAACTTTAACGTTCATTTGGCACAGACAGTTGATGAACGATGAGGATGCTGACGATTTTAAGTCAAAGAGCGACCGGAAAGCAGGCAGATCTACATCCAAGTAACAGTGCAGGGATTATCCCTTAAATAACCCTCCGTTATCAGACTCAGCATCATTCGACTATTAGTTTCTCCACAGATTTGCTGATAACGGTATTGTACATGTTCCGCGTTTTGGGTCTATTTAGTCTATTGAAAGCAAATATGTCGATATGGGATCTAATATTCTTTCGACAACAAACATCTAAAATGTGAATAGAATGTAAAAATTAAAATTGAATGTGAAGAGCACCGGATACTTAAAGCTCCAACAGTCAACGTAGCTGTCTGCCTGAAGGACTACCTAGTATAATTCAATACCATGGTTAAGACAATGTCATGTCTCTACGAAACAAATACGCGTTAAATTAAAGTTGTTTGCCATAAATATGTACCAGGGGGTGATTTAACAAACGCGGCTTGTGAAATGTTGTCTAAATGCTATTAAATTGTGATTAATAGTCCGTCTGATGGTTCTAGCTAGTGATAATTAATGATGAATTTCCGACAACCGTCAATAATTTAGAGGATATCACAGTGAACTTTAAAATTGTTGCAGGATGTATACAACTTAACATAATTATGTTATCCTAAATGGCTAGTCTACCTCAGCCCATTTCAATTGACATTAGAAATAGATGTGTAATTTCATCAGGCACACAGCTCCTCTATCGAAACGAAGTACTTTGTGTTGTTGTGTTGGTTATAGTTCGTAATAGAATACATAAAATATTCTTATTTACGACTACTTGTTCCGCAGATACTAACAATTCAAGTAATGTCAAACAAGTAATCCACGCGCGCAGTGAAACGGGTGCTGTCTAACTCCTCGTGTGTTTTTCAGTGTTGTGAACTGGCTCCCGGCCGTGACTTCGCCAGGTCGTCGAGGAAGGATGCTGTGGGTTATTCTGCTAAGCACAATAGCTTTAGGATGGACTACACCAATCCCTTTGCTGGAGGACTCCGAGGAGATAGACGAGCCTTGCTTCGACCCCTGCTACTGTGAAGTAAAAGAAAGCATATTCCACATCCACTGCGACAGCAAAGGATTTACAAACATCAGTCAGATTTCACAGTCTTGGTCGAGGCCCTTTAAATTGTATTTACAGAGAAACTCCATGCGGAAGCTGTATTTTAACAGCTTTCTCCACTTGAACAATGCGATATCTATTAATTTGGGAAACAACGCGCTGCAAGACATTCACGTCGGCGCTTTTAACGGCTTGAGTATTTTGAAAAGGCTCTATCTGCATGAGAACAAGCTGGAGGTTTTCAGAAATGACACTTTCTTGGGACTGGAGAGTCTAGAATATCTGCAAGCTGATTACAATGTCATTAAACGAATCGAAAGCGGGGCATTTAGAAACCTGAACAAACTAAGGGTACTCATATTAAACGACAACTTAATACCTGCGCTACCCGTTTTTTTGTTCAGATCTGTCTCTTTAACTCATCTTGATTTGCGTGGGAACCGGTTAAAAAACCTTCCTTATAGAGGAACGTTGGAATATATCGGTCGGAGCTTGATGGAGATCCAACTGGAGGAGAATCCATGGAACTGTATATGCGATATTGTGCAGCTTAAAACTTGGCTCGAACGCATACCTTACACCGCGCTGGTGGGCGAGATCACTTGCGAATACCCCTTTCACTTTCATGGCAAGGACCTGAGGGAAATAAAACGAAGTGAGCTATGCCCGTTGCTCTCTGACGCGGAGGTGGAGGCGAATTTAGGAATCCCTCGATTGCCCTTCAATAACGAGAATGTATGGCCCACAAAGCCCTCCTCCATGCTCTCATCATTTCATAACACAGCCTCTTCAGTTGAGTATAAGGAAAAACATATAAAGCCGACTAAGCGACCAAGGATTCACAAAATGCCACCGACCCCACGCAGTATTTATCCCGGGCCTAATCAGCCTCCCATAGCTGCGTATCAAACAAGACCACCTATTCCTATTATCTGTCCTACCGGATGCACGTGCAATCTACACATCAACGATTTAGGGTTAACCGTCAACTGCAAAGAAAAGGGGTTTCACAATATTTCCGAGCTTCTACCCAGGCCACTAAATGCCAAAAAGCTTTACTTAAGTGGGAATTTGATACAAAAAATTTATAGGTCAGATTTCTGGAACTTTTCCAGTCTGGATTTACTGCATTTGGGCAACAATCGGATATCCTATGTCCAGGAGGGTGCTTTTATAAATCTACCCAATTTGAAAAGTCTGTATTTAAACGGGAATGATATTGAGAGACTCACCCCAGGCATGTTTCGCGGGCTACAGACACTGAGTTACCTGTACTTTGAATATAACGTGATAAGAGAGATTCAGCCAGCCGCATTCAGTTTGATGCCAAGCTTGCAACTCGCTTTTCTAAATGACAACCTGCTTCGCACACTGCCAGTGGACGCCTTCGCCGGTACCTCGCTAGCCAGGCTAAACCTGCGCAACAACTACTTCCTTTACCTGCCTGTCAGCGGCGTGCTCGAACACCTGCACTCCATCGTTCAAATCGACCTCCACCAGAACCCCTGGGATTGCTCTTGCGACATAATTCCTCTCAAGCAATGGATTGAAAAACTGAGCTCAGTCATCGTGGTAGGGGAGGTAATCTGCAAAACACCAGAGTTCGCGTTTGGGAAAGATATTAGGTCTCTTGACTCAGAACTTTTATGCCCAGAGTTAAAATTCTCAGTTCCCTCACCTGCCGTTCCCGATGACATGACATCAACAAGTGATTCTGGATTAGGATACGCCCCAACGAGGGGCACGATTCCGCTTTCCGTGCTTATTCTCAGTCTCTTAATTTTATTCATCTCTGCCGTCTTTGTGGCTGCTGGACTTTTTGCTTATGTGTTGAGGAGGCGTAAGAAACTGCCCTTCAGGAAAAGACAGGAGGTGGACCTGACCGGAATTCAAATGCAGTGCAGAATATTCGAGGATCAGCAGACAGCTTCGCCAGAAAAACCCCCTGGTCACGTATACGACTACATCCCGCACCCAGTAACACAAATGTGCAACAACCCAATTTACAAACCGCGGGAAGGGGAAATCGAAGAACAGTTTGTGGAGACTAAAGAAAATAATACAAATTATCGAACTCTGATAGAGAAAGAAAAGGAATGGACAATGGCCGTGTCCAATTCCCAACTGAACACCATAGTGACCATCAATCAGTCCGGGGACATAGCAGGCTTTCATGAAAACGGAGTACTTTGTCCCACGGTGATAGACAGTCAGAGACCCACCCCCACGGTGGGCTTCGTGGACTGCCTGTATGGCACAGTTCCAAAATTAAAAGACCTGCACGTTGCACATGCACACCCACCAGGAATGCAATACCCTGATTTACAACAAGACGCCAGACTGAAAGAAACTCTACTTTTCACCGCAGGGAAAGGTTTCCCCGACCAAACCCAAAGCGAATACCTCGAATTAAGGGCCAAACTCCAAACCAAGCCGGATTACCTCGAAGTCCTGGAGAAGTCATACCGATTCTAATCCCAGATAATAAATAATCGTTTCAATATCCCCCCAAAAAAGAATAAGGGAAAAAGCAGCATGATAAAATAAAATATATAAAAATGTTTTCCTCAAATCGCTTTGGAGGAAAGGCCATACTCAGATATTCAATGAAGTGCCTTTTTTCAGAGTAGCCAGCAATGTTATCAATCCTTATTTTTATATGGAACAGATTTGTTTGTGCCGAGAAAAGCATCGGGAGCTCTTTAATCTAAATACTAAACGAAGCCTTCGCGCAGTGAGTAGACATCGCTCGTGCTTGGATGCGTGAAGATCAGGATGTCTCCGCGGCTGTCTCACACACAGAATGCCTGAGGCCAGGCACAGTTTGTAGATTATTGCAGTTTGCTGCATGCATTTAACTGCAGGGTTGGGTATTGCTCAAACTATCATTCACGTATAATAGAGATACTGCAACGCATTATTGTTCAGTGTTCTATTTGATTTTATATATTATTAAGGACAAACGAGTTCTGTCTCAAGGACGCACCTATGGATCAACATTTGTGAATATATTGATGCGCAAGATTTTATGGAGTTCAACGCACTTTCTTAAAAAAAGCTTCTGAATATTATCACTAACGGCTTTGTAGGAGGCACTTTTAATGTTTTCTCTCACAAAGATTTGAAAAAAATATGTGCATATATTTATTCTGTAATTTCAGTGAAAATTTAATTGTATAGGTAATGTTAAATCAATGTATAGTGATTATGCGTCTGGTATAGCCTTTTAATAAAAAGTATCAAATCAAATAAAGGGTGCTAAAATATACTATTTGTGACTAACATCAAAATATTGCTATGCCAGGATACCATGATAGGTAAAATGCTATATAATGTTGGATTTGCATTTCACGAAACAAGAAAAAATTATGATAATAAGGTCTGCTTTCTGTATTGTTCACATTATAACATATTATGTATTTTAGCTGCTGTAACACGAGTTCGACGTGAATCTGGGTTATTTTATTATTTGAGGGTGCCATTTTTAGAGATATAAAATAAAATAAAAGATAAATGTGGCAGGTAACGGAAGCTCGATTACTAAGAAAGACACGATTTTGCAATGTAAATTCCTGAAAGTGAAAGTTTCTAACTAATGTTTATTTTTTTTTATGCCCACTGTTAGTATACGGATGATTGAAATCCTGCAACTGCGGTATGCAATGTATTTGAAGTTCATCCACTGCAAACTGTTAATGCCTATATGGTCCACGGGAAGGCGACAGTGAGACGCTCATATTCACAATGTACAGGTTGAGCGCAGAACATAACATTAGGTCAATATCTATAAAGAATTTGATCTACCTACTTTGAGACCGTGTCTTAAAGTGATGGGTGAAATATATTTCTCAGTGATGATTAAAAAAAAAAAAAAAAAAAAAAAAAAAAATTACGTCTAAATTATGTGATAATATTTTATTGTCATGTATGTTACATTTCACGTTAATTCTATAAACCTCTGTTACCTCCGTGTTTGAGGATATTTACAATGTTGATCAACAATAATTCGTGTACTAATGCTTTCTGATACTATCAAACCAAACAAGCAGGAGGAATTCCATTTTAGAAAAAAAATGCCTCTTTTGATAAAACATTTTCATTCACTTCAAGCATAAAAAAAGATCTTACTCGTATTTGCTGATGGCCTTTCAGAAGGTGAGCCCCTGTCACCATTCTAGAGTGACATCCAGCTTAAATATAACTAGAAAAAGCATGTAAAACTACTGGAAATTTGAATTCCTCTGAGGCATTTGATTTTGCCACGGGAAACCTGGGTCTTCTTCAATGTTACATTCATTGCAAGCCGAAGAAGAGCAGTTACATTTTGTGAAATTACAACAGATTTGCAGAAATAATTACATTAAATTATATTTAATTAAATATCCTAGTTTTACATTTTTAACAAGAATATTTCTAAGCAAGAATTTGAGAGGTGTTTGAAAAAGTGAGAGGTATTGCATCAATCCAGAAATTTTATTTGATTTTTTTTCAGTTTTAATGACAAAAGCTTGTTTTTGTCTACAGACCATGCATGTTCTCAGAGCATATTAACCAATGGTATTTAAAATAAAATGGAAACAACTATAAATTGCAATAAAAAGTCCATATTTAGAATTCTGCTTATATAATTAGATTAAATGCTACTTAAGATTGGTAAAGTAAATTGTAGTATTATTAAAAATCACTGGGGCTATTTTTGTAAAGCTGAATCCTGCTCACAGATAAAGAATATCAATTATTTTTCTCATATGTTTGATATGTAATGGAAAATCCGTTTTTGGTGCTGTTGAGGCCAGTTCCAAAAGATATCTAGCATGATTTTCTTGTTCTCCACTCTGGAAGGTTGGTAGGTTTGCTGCTGTGCAATCATGGAGGGTTTGGCATTTGTGACAATGGGCCAATCCTGTTTTCAATGGCGGTTTTGTATGGTTTTATTTTAAAAAAAAATTCTGCGACGCTCATTAACCACGTTTTGCCAACTCTCAGCCTTATCTCCTACTTTAACCGTGATTTTTTTTACTGTCAGACGCCTTCACTTTCTGGAAAATAATAAAAAAAACTGATACAAGGTGAAACAGAAAGAGAAGTCAGTGGAAAGAGAGACAGTGGAGAATATTCTTCTAGCCTGTGAAATCAGTGAACAGATTTATGTTAACTTCAGAGACCCTTACATGCGAAGAAGGGAACTGCTTACATGGGTAAACACATGGAAGTTATTGAGTATTTGACTGATGTTGTGCCTCCTCCACCAACAAACAAGCATCGACGCTTACATTTTAACAGATGCAGCCTCTTCTTATGCTACCTGTGTAGGACTAACTGCTCTCAAAAGAAAAACTTGTGTCAGACACAGAAAAGCATGGATGTTTAAACCAGAAGTAAGCTTTTTTTTTTTGTTTCTTAAATGTGCAGTAAGCAATTTTTTTGGGCCTTTTTAACGCACCCCTTTACACTTTCAAGCTGCACAAGGAACAATATTTAAAAACAAAAAACAAAAAAACTGATAATTTTGTAACTGTTCAGCGGTTAAAATGTCAGAAATGTGCACAGATCTTCATTAATCATGTATAGTTATTCATTTATTATTCCTAAATTAATTCTAGATGTACTACATTTTATTTTAGCTCCTTTTGACCTTTAAAACTGAAGAAAACTCAGAACAAGCAAAAATGTAATTAAAAATGCTAATACGACGTTAAAGAGTCTATGCTTTTCCATGTCTAATGCATGTTTTTCTCATGAGATAAGGTTTATTACGAAACCTACACTTGTGTGTGTGGTTATTGGAATGGAAGATAAAAACTGATTCTGTAAGGAAGGCTAGATAGATCAACGGGGTTCTTATGGAATGTGTTAAATGTGTTAAAAAGAGGTTGGAATTTTGTGCATCCCAATGACACCACTATGTCAGAAAAACCCTTTTTACATAGGGAATATTGCAATGTCCAAAGATATACGTTTTCAGAATGTCAGTGATATCCCTCGCATTCCATTCTTCGGTTTGTGTAAGTTTTGGATTTCAATCAGTCAATCAATCAACCAATCAATCAAGTCAAATAAAATCAGTCAAGCTTGCTTTAAAAGAAAATAGTTGTATGGGGGGGGGGAGCAATTTAAAAAACCCTCATCCTAACAAAGACTGAGCCGTATTATTCAGAAATTGCGGGTTTGAATCTGAGTCATGGCACGGTGACCGGGAGTCCCTAATTGCCTAATTTAGGGAAGTGATCAGATGCGGTTCCCTTAGATCTTAGCAAAATAGTGCAGCATTAGCAGTGCAGCATTAGCAGGTACCTACACGTTTTCAGTGCCGTCAGGGGGGTGGTCCCTCACCTCTGACTATGGTCTCTTCAGCCAGTTCTGTGTCAATTGTCAATGGTTCAAGGGTAGATGGGTAGAGCAGTCCAACTACTTACTTCCACATTGTTACGATGTGTGGTTGTGGTGATTGTAGTTGAAAACTGAACTGCAATTATTGATTGTAAACCAGGCGCAGAAAAAAGACAATATTAGAAAAACTGAACATGGCTCCCTAATCTCTTGTTGAAAGGCAGTTGAGCGTAATTTGTTAAAAAAAAAAAAAAAAAAGAGTAGCAGTCTGGATCAGTTCTGTGCTCCTAGGGAGACTCGTTTGGAGCAGTAGCACCCATGGAATCTTTGGTACACAATATCCTGAGCGTTGTGAATCTGAGACATTCTGTTTTCATGTTTCCATTCCGTTTTTTTCAAATGAGGATACCCATGGAAATAGACTGGCAGAACTCCTTTATATTTTTTATTTTTATGGAAAGGATCAATGCATATTCCTGATTGATCTTGGAATCTATACATTATGATGATAATAACATGAGTATAAATGACCTCAATTCATTAACCTGCTACCCCTGAATGACTTAGTAATTACTCCTAAAGAGCTGCACACATTGAACATCATGATGAAAATATATTTCAAGAAAAAGAAAAATTAATTATCTTATAATAGTCCTTGGTGTGGAAGTCCCTTCTTGTCCCTTCCAGACCAAGGAAACTTCCTAGCGTGTTGCTGATGCATGTTGGGCGTGGGCGCCTATAATATAAATAATTTCCACGTTGCTGAAATTTGTTGTTTGTCTTAGGCCTGCTGACTTCCACTAAAGTCAGACAGCGCAGTGTTGGCAAGAAAAGCAGGTCGGGCGTAGCATTGGTTTGTCAGCACCAACAGAGCACTTTATGTTGTTAAGCACTTTTCTTCTGAATTAGCAGCTGACTGTTGAGCCGTAACGCATGCTGTCAGAACCCACGTGGGTTAACCGTTTTTGCCATGCTTTCCGTTCATTTAAACGCCAGCACCGTGAACCTGTGTTATCTTAGCATTTTCTTATTGAAATGCATAATGATATATCACTTTGTTTTGTTTATGAGATACATGCACCATGGCTTGCACTAAGAGGAGTGACAAAAAATCATTTAACTAATGGGCTGTTATCACAATATCATTAGTGTGTTCCACGACAAAAAAAAACCCCTCACTGTTTAATCAACAGGAATACTTCAACTCGTGCTTGTGAACCTATTCCCATGTATACTCACATATTATTCAGCATTTATTGGATAGCAATCTTTTATAAATGCAGATACCTGAGACGTCAACCGTTTGATTTAATATCTGGTACATATGACCTAACGATGGGTTTTTGGTCACTTTTAGATTTTTCCCCCATATACCCATAAGGCATATGATCTGTTATGAATTTGGAGTCATCTGAAATGAACAAGCACATGTCGACCTCGTAATAATATATTTTCTTGATATTCGTCATATCTTTGATTCATTTGTGAGAAAATATTATTTAATAAATAGAGGAAAAATATGAAAATATGTTAAACGTTATCCCTAACAGTGCTGGATAGGGCACAAATAAAGATTTTGATGTTAGCCGTTGTTTGGTTTTCACTATTGTTCATGTCATTTCATCAACTATTATTTAAGCAGTGATTTTATATCAATCATGTCAAATATCCATATATCAAATCTATATGAAATATGCAGTGTACATGGGCACTTTGAATTAATTATTCCTTTGGAAAAATGTGACTTTTACAGAAATTAGCACCATAATTGTATTAATACCCCCCCTCCAGTGTACTGAAGAAAGGTTTAGTTTCCAGCTCAGACCCTCTAAAAGCAATCCAAGGAAACTGGCAAGTCAGATTTACATTTGAGTATTTTACACGAACATTAAAAGGTTACCAATCAACTTTGGTTGCATTTCTAATCTGACAGTGTAGCCTGCTATTGTATCAGTTCTGTCACTGAGTTGAGTATGTGCCCAGAAATATAATTATGTCCAACTTCCTTGGTTTAGTACACCCCTTGCAGATATTGCAGCATATTAGTTTAAATGGGCTGTTACTGAACTGGGTGTGAATCCTGTTATTTCATTGCATGCATTGATTATACAACTTGTTAATGCTTGAATAGTGTGATGATGATATTTAATAAGTGCCCTGATATTACATTAGCCCAGTTTGGCCAGTGTGGTGTCAGGTGTCCTTTTATTTCATTAAGACCCTCCTGGGATTGGATGGGTACCCTGTTATCACATTATATCTATAGAAATGGGATCGGTATACCTTTTCTTATACTAGACGCCATTTGGATCATGTTTACTTTAATGGTATTGTATATGTTTAATATTTTCATATTTTGGGGTTGACTGTGCTCCACATTTGACATCATTGGTGTAATACTGGGGTCGTGAAGCCTTTCCTTCTTTGGATGCTGAGCCGAAAAGATCAGAATCCGAGGTAATTTGAGATTCAGACAAACAGTCAATGTAAAATACCGATGCAAAATCAGGGACTTGGAATGTGTGTGTGTGTGTGTGTGTGTGTGTGTGTGTGTGTGTGTGTGTGTGAGACAGTCAATCTATCTATCGGCGGAAAAAAAAAAATCTCAAACAACTGCACAATATAATCAGAAGATATTTGCAGGATGCCTCAGGGAACTGTGTGTAAAAGCCTAGGAGCGAGAGCGAGAGAGAGAGAGATAACAGAGACATTGATTTAGGTCAGCTGGATTGGTTTATGTTGGGGACGGTGTCCGCACTGAGAGATTTGGTTTGGAACTTCACTCAGGGGTCACACATGGGAAGTGTGTGCATGTGGAGGTATGTAGGTGTGCATGTATTTATGTTTGTATTTACTCGTGCATATATGCATGCATGTACATATGTAAACAAGTTCTGTTCTATTTCCTGCAGTTCCTTTCTAAAATTTGACCAGGCAAAAGAAAAAGAGAGGTGAGTTGGTTGACACAGATGTGTTTTTTGTTGTTTTAATGTGAGTAAGTGACTTGAAAAGTTATACTTAAAAAAAAAAAGAAGAAAAAAAAAAGGTTATTTTAAAAGTTATTGTGATATGCACACTGTGTATTTCATCAGCATTTCAATGCAGTGTCACTGGATGGCCACATGAGTGTGAACAATTAAAATTCCTCGACAAAAATTGTTACTGGGGAGGTAACAGAAAGACAAATAACGAATGAGTAGCGCCACAGGGAGTGATGAGAGCCCCCCAAGAATCCCAGAGCCCACAAAACAGGAGCTCCCTCTCCCTGACCTGTTCCTTTGGGCCTTCTCTCCATCTGTGGGGAAACCAGTGATTCATGGCTCTAACTGCTGACTCTGACAGCTACTCTGACTCTGAGAATTTTCCTCCTCCTCCTCCTCCTCCTCCTCCTCCTTCTCGTCAGTGCTGTTTCCTAAGGTTTTTTGACACAATTTCCTATGCCGTTTTAAGTAACACGGTCAGTTATAGAAAAAAATTAATAAAAATAACAAATGTATCCGACTGTAAAGACGCGATTAGGATTCACATCCCATTTTCTGTAGGTATTTTTTTTTAATCACAGATAAAGGCATGATAGCCACAGGCTTGCGAGAGCCATTGCCGTATTTTATGTATCAGGTGGATTAAATGGAAAAAGCTTGCATCGAACATGCCAGCAAGGTTGAATAAAGGTTTTTTTGGGGGGTTATTCAGCTAGAACATGTAGGCCTTTGTTCGATTCTTTAACGCTGTCTCTTCTTGTACAGCATAAAGCGACTGTGCCAGAACATCTTGTTTCAATGTGCCAAGAAATGTTTAATTTCTTCTTTGTAGTTGCTTCAGTTGTCATCATTATCTATTAAAAGACATGTGCAGTGTGTGGAGGCCTGCAAGACGTGTGTTTGTGGTTTATGTACAATATTTTTTCTCAGAGGTGAACCATTTTTTTAAAATGTTCGTGTGTACATGTGCGTGTGCTTGTAAAACATAACATAGTACAATAATTTGCTTAAATATTGTTACAGTTAATTGGGATTTCCTGTGGTAAGATAGCCACCTCGAGACCTCTTAAGGCCTCCAGTGGGATTTTTCTCCCTCAGTATTCCTAACGTTGCAGAGGTAGGGGTTGCACTTTAAACAGAATAATGATGTGACAATCTATAGCCATTTTTATTATAGTTCAATTACACAATCATGTTGATACCAAGGTTGTTTGTTTTTTTTTCTTCTTCCTTCTGACGTGTTCAGTTCTGTTTGGCCGCCTTTTGTATTAAATGAGTGGGTGAAGGGAGATCAAGAATCTTTTCTCCAGCTACAAAGCCTGATCTGAAGGATTGGCACATCAGGAGCAGAGCATGAGAAACAAGTCTCCTTGGAAACTGAATGGCCCATCCTCCTGATTATACCAGCCATCAGCAGTGACAGGGAGCCAGTAATGGAAATGGTTAATTTAGACCTGCTCTATACCCCAGTAAAGCTTGTTTTTATTGACAGTTATAATACCGTGTTTACTGTGTCTAGTTAATTTATGGGTTTGAGGAGTGCGATTGTTTATCCTGGTGAGGAAGTTGCAGGGTAAGGTGTCTGCTTGTTTGTGACAGATAGTGAGTGAGGATCTGAAACCTGTTGCAAATCCGAGCTAACATCACTGACTTGTTCATATAGATTGAGTAGCATTTCAGCTATCACCAGTATTACTGATTCCTTTCTCCTAACACTATCCCTTGGAAATAATGTCAGATTAGTGCCAGATAAAATCAAGACCTCTTACTATTTCCCAATATGATATAACAAATTTTTATGGAGGACTGAGTGCTCGTTTGGCAGGACCTCATGTGGGGGTCAGCAGCATGTGAATAATTAGGCAACTTCTGCTCTAACCCGAGCCCACTCCTAATTGACACCATGGAATATCAATTCATTAAAGAGTGAACAACTGATTTGATAGGACATTTACAGTAAGGGTTGCCTAGACCTTTTGCTTTGGACACTATAGCCTTCGTGAAACCTGCACGAATTAAAACTTCAAAAAAATGTTTTTATTAGTGGACTGGGCTGAAGTCAGCAGTTTTTCTGAAGGAATACTAATCTCATTAATATCTTATGTTAGGGGGATAAGACACCTGTTTTTTCGTGTTTATTATTTCATGTAGAGCGAGAAACTGGTCATGATTCTTGGATTATTGCTTGAAGAAATCTTGCTGATAAAGAGTTTCTCATGCGAAAGTCCACTTGATCAATTTCAAATGACGCATTCTCCTCTCCTATTCAATGATGCACCTCTGTTGGAAAAAAGGCATTTCATTTATAATTTTTTTTTTATATTACTGGTGACTTACTGGGTATTATCCCATCCCAGGATTTTACTGACTCAGATCCCAAACAATGCAAACCAAACAACCCAGTTGACTCTGCACAGATGCCAACTTGGCAAGACTGGACTACGCTAGCCCAGGTGCAGACAGCTCCAAGTGGGTCATTACCAAGTCACCTGAGACCTGCCCCTGCTCAAGAAGAATAACCAGAAGTAGGGTAATATACCAGTCCCTTGCCAGTCTTACAGTGTGTGTGCTTCCACTCTGATAACCATTAAGGCAGATTCTTAGTGCTTTAGATGTTACTTGTTTGGGAGTGCGGAGGGCTACGTTCTTTACACAGTTTGCCCTATTTGTGTCACCTTGTGATTATCCATAGTTTCCAAATGTCCCAGATACAAACAGGAAAAAGAGTCTCTTATCATGGGGAATTTTTTTTAGATATACTGCAATTTAAATACAGAGGGATAATGAATTTCTCCCCATAAAAGTCACGTTAAAATGTAATACTTTAATGTTTAAAAAAAAGAAACAAGGTTTTATTTAATACAACATTGAATAAATGCCAGGTGACCCATTTTGTTCCAATAGTTTACCCATGCAACCCATTTAAGAATAATTCTAGTTCTAATTAATTAATAACGGAGTTTGTTCACAAAATTGCCCCTCTATTGGCTTATCCCAGATTTCTTTTTGAAGGCTTATAATTTGTGGTACCAGCATTCTATTCATCCCCAATTTTCAAGTGTACCCAACAACTAAATAACATAAACCCAAAATAGGGATGTTTGTTTAACTTTCAACGTTTCCAAAGGAAGGTATATCTGTAACAAACAGTGGTGACACAGAGTAAACAGTAATGGGGGAGCAGAGAAGTTAAATATGGCAACTGACAGAGGATAGGAGGAGGAAAGCTTGAGCGGAGCATCCGAAATAAGTCAAACAAAACAGGAAGGGCCCTGAACTGCCAACACCGCTAAGCCACCTGTACGTTAACTACTACTAAGCCCTCAGAACTAACCTAACCACATGGTGCGACGCCTGCTTGATCCTAACCTAGTGTATATAGACAATGATTTGCCTGGTGGGCTGTAAACCTAGGGGTGCCTACTCCTAAGTGATGGGAAAATGGAGGGAAACAGAACGAGGCAATAAACACACAGCACACTGTGACGGTTAGACAAACTAAACTAGGACACAAAGTTAAGGCAAGTTACGCATAAACAAAAACTCTGAAATACCCTTCACTTTCACAAATGAAACAGCACGGTACAGATACACGAGACTAGTCATCCTGTGATTGGACGACAGTGAAGAGATGGACGACGCTGATTGACAGGACACATCCACATCAGCAACGTACCAGGACACCTGAGAGAGAGAGACAGGAAGAAACAGAGAGGACAAAAAAACAAAGGAGACCACAAGGACAGGGACGCAACATATTATATAACTGAGTGCACAATTTTTCCATTGTCCCCCATTCGCCATTGCTAATCTTGTTCTCTGTGGCCCCATGAGAATATAAAAATCAAACTCTTACCAGGAGTGTTTTGTCAGTGTGTCACCTAGCCAAGCCTGTAAACCCCCATCAGAAATAGTATGAGGAAGAAGTGCGTGTTGACTGGACAGGTGTGAAGAACAACATCTCACTGAGAGAGGGCTTAATTATTGACAAGGTAGGTCATCTGGGAAAGATGCCCCCTTCTCTCTCTCTTATATTATAATATATTATATAACCCTTTGGATTCACTCCCAGTGCAAATTTGGTCATATTATCTTGGTTACATCTGTTACAGTGGTGACTGCGAATGTCTAAAAAAGGCTGAAAAGGAGAATGGGTTTTACTAATTGATGATTAGCTGTAGGTAGTACTAACATAATTTATAAATTTAATAGATTTAAAAAATATATAAATTAATATATATTTTATATGACTATATGAGTATTATTTATGCATTATTTATTATTCATAACATTTAAAAATAAGGACTGTGTATACTAAAGTTATATACCTCATGTCTCTTTGTTAAGGGAAGAAACGAAAGATCTTCAGTGGCAGGTTACTTTGGGGTAGAAAAATAAAAAAGAAATTATATTATATATATAATATATACATGTATACACATATACATATATACTCTATAATGCCAAATGAGATTTGGATATCAAATCTGTTCCCTTATAGAAAAAGATAAAAATGCGAGTGAATGAATTTCCGTATGAATTGATCATCATACTTTTTTGGCAGCCTGGCTTGGCACCTGACAGAAGTTTCATTTTTCAGAGCCGTCAGTTGCCATGGCAATGCGGGGGGAATCAGTCCACAGGCAAACAAGCGGCACCTTGGCATGGCATGGGTGAGAGGACGAGTCACTGCCGTGGTTGTTTTTCTTTTACACTGCCCGACTCCAGCAAATCCCAAAGATCAAGGGCAAACGTTTCACAAGGTGAACCATGCATGCCTTCCTGGGATAGGGGCATGTCAGGTGCTATACGTCTCTCCCTTCAAAACACTGACGTCCTAATTATCAGAAGCCTAAAATGGGGAAAACATTCCATCAACATGAAGTCAGGGAGAATATGAAAAAAAATATGAAAAAAAAAAAAAAAAACTGGTAAGATGTAAGAATTTATTGTAAGACAGTATGGAATAAATTAAAAAAAGGATTTTCCCCTTTTTCCTACATCCTTCCTCAGACGCTGGTTGTTAAATGTGTGGTTGTTTATTCCAGCATTACTCTGAGGTTTCACATAATGTATGTGGCTAAGGGCAGTTGGCAAATCGAGCATTTGTTTGATGTTTTGAACCGGTTTGCTTTTTAATAATTTAAATCCTGCCATTTGTCTGAACATTTTAATGCCAACGCACGCCTTTTATTTAAATACAATGTATGTGCCAAAGGCCTCAGACTGTCAGTATGGCACATTGACTGGGTCTAAAACCAGGCAGCAGGATATGATAATTATCAGTTAAGTGTAAACATTTTTTGCAAGGTTCCGTTTTACTTATACTTAGGGATCATGCTTGTGAAACATTATTTATTAAATTGTCTTTTGCATTATTAAAGAAGAGACCATATGTACCTAAATTATACATTCCATTTAATTTGTTCAATTTTCTAAAAAGCAAACAAACGTTTTGGGTGGTGTAAAAGAAAGAATGGAATTTTTCTACAATGCTGCCTTATCAATTCACTGACTTTGATTGTAATGCTGTAACACTAATTTCTGTGAGACAGCAAAAGGAAAACTTGCTCTGTGAGAATTTGATAGTTATTATATACCTACACACACGCACACACACAATGCTTTATTTGTAAGCTTCTGATGGAGATGGATAGCATTAAAAATTCAACATAAATAAAATATGAATAATCACATTTATGTGTTCACCATAATTTTTCTGAGGCAAAATTTACATTTGTCAGATATTGTTTCTTTAATTATTTCCGTGAGAAATTATTTTGGATGAACCTTGAAAAGATGAAATTATCTCCTTGCAGAAAACAAATAACTTCTGCTCCACCATATTGAAAATGTACTTAGAGACAGACATAATTATTAATAAATTCAAAATATTATCATGTTTAAATTGGAATGACATTTTTAAAAAAGAATATTAATCAATGGTTGGAAAATCCAACTACTTAAACACTCAGACTAAATACTGAGGCCAAGTCTGTACGCACCTCCCACTTCATCCTTACACCTCAGTCACATTATCAAATAACAAGTCGGCCCTCCAAACTTTGATCCTCTGGGTTTTGGTAAGTGGTTATGCCATGACTCATAGGTACGGTCCTCAAGTCCACAAGCTGTCAACGACCTGTAAATCATTTACAAGTCAATGATAAGAATATCACAAACAAATTCAAAATTGACTTTTAGATGAACCACATTTCTATTGAATGGTTTTCTCTACAGGTGAAACTTTGCGGCTAGCAAACTTTAAATTGCAATGCTATACATGACTTGACCACTATCACGTTTCCTTGCTTTGCAGAATGTGACTGGGCAGTCATGGTCAATGCTTGTAAAATTACTATTATTTATTCAGGGTTCTGTACTTTTAACATAAGTTAAAAGTTAAAAGTTAAAATGAAGAACTAAAAAAAACCCCCACAATGTCAGTTTCGTACATTTGCTGAGTCACAACTTTCACGCAGGCCTTGAATCTAGTTAACCAATAAACAACTCCTCTGCAGACTTTTCCCTATCTTACATTAAACATTTATAGGAGTCATCAAGCAATTATATTTAGCACCATACGATCCTGTTGTTTTTATTGTAGACTTAGATCTCACATTTACACTATCGGCTCAGGCTATAAAACACACGTATCTTGTGATTTTAGGGCATCTATATAAAAAGCTGCTGACGCTCAGGTAGAAGTCTGTTGGATACATGAATATAGGGTCACTACTCTACAGCAGTAGAGCAGGAGCAGAGCAAAGGTAAGAATGAGTATTTACTAAATGACTAAATACCTGCAGTATGTTTGAAGCAAATGTTCTTAACTTACAATAAACACTTGGGTAGAATCTAGTGATAATTTATTTCTCTTAAAACATACTTTTCTTAGCATTTACGGTCCTGATTCAAACAGACCAGTATCGACAGAGTTAATTTAAACCAGTTTTGTTATTTGCATAGTGTGCCATTACTTTTAAGCGACCACCAATGTAATTTCTGTGAACATACATATACGAGTGACAATGGATTTTAAAAATTGCACAGGGGTCTGACTGAAACATAAAAACTTCTGTGGCACGTAAAAGAGCGCCTGGAATCACAATGAGAACCTTGACTCCATTTACTAATGAAAGAACGCAAGCCAGCCACAGAGGCTTGTGTCACAGACTTATGTTTTTGAACACTAATAATGAACTGAAACTTTCCAAAATGTCTTGCACTTTGAATACGTTTGCAGTAACAGATAGTACCTGAATACATTGCTAGTTGTTCTCTGTATACTCCTCGCATGACGCCTTCTTTCGTTGTGTCGTTATTAATGACCAGCCCTGAGTCTGTAGGGTTGTTGTTTCTACAATGCGTCTTTGTGGTTGGTTAACCAATTTCAAGATGAACCGAGGATTAAGACAACTATTCCCCAACATCTGTTCTTCTGAGTTTAACGGATCTAATAATACAGTGTAGTATCACTTGTATCCCATGTAGTCTAGCCCATCTTTAAGAACGCCGAAAAAGAACTTCCTCTAATTTATTTCTGTATTTCTGATAGGGAAGAAACCATAAGCTGTATATTTATAGCGTGCTAAGAAAGAAATCTGCATGCTTTGTTTTATCAGCCACTTGTAATCCTGTGATTGGCAACAGTGGACTGCTGGTTGGTTAACTATGCAAGTCTTTTAAGATAAGGCAAAGCAATCAATGCAGCGATACTCAGGTTATTCCCCTATCAAATTAGCCTCCCAGGCAGAGCGGGAAGGGGTCTGTGCTACAGTCTGTCCACTTAGGCCTCTAAAGAAGGTTATGTCAACATCAAGCTAGCCTGAAATAAATCTTTTATACTTATATGAAAGTAATAGGGCAGCTGGTGGTGTGGTGGTTAATGTGACAGGCTTGTAACCGTAAGGTTGCTTGTTCAAGTCCTTCTCCAGCTTTTGTACCCTTGAGCAAGGTACTTAACCTGAATCGCTTCAGTGAAATATCCTGCTGTATAAATGGATAAATTGATGCATGTAGAAATTGTAAACTTTAAGCCGCATTGGATAAAAGCGTCTGCTAAGGAAGTAAAATGCAAAACAAAGGCATGTTTCTTAAATAAATACATAAATAAATAAATGCGTTTCCCAATAAAAGTGTGTGTCAGGATAAAGGAGGGAGACAAGACAAATGATTCATGCCCCCTGAAGCCATTTTATTATAAATGCATTTTTATGGTTTCCTGATGCAGTTGAAGCATCCACAGTTAATGAGACCGAGCCAGCAGTTGGTTCAGCCTGTTGTTGACGGTGCCCTACTCTGCTATTCATGCTACATTAGACTCGTAGCTGCGCGTCTCGGGTATATCACCGCTGCTCCATGTGAGGGAAATTCGGCACAGGGAGAGCGGGCCCAATAGATTAGGCCACACGCCAATATACTGGTAGGATCTGTGCATGCCAGCATACGTGAAAAAGATAAGTCATCTATCCCTCACCTCGTTCTCTACTGGTCTCAAAGTCCATGCATTTGCATGCAAAATAATAGAACTATGATTATTATTCTGTGTGTAATCCATGTGCGGTGTCTGTGTGTGTGTGTGTGTGTGTGTGTGTGTGTGTGTGTCTGGTCCATACAATGCGGTAATGACAGTAATGTATTTGAATCTGATGCATGTGTTGGTTGCACACAGATGGGAAAGCGGAAGTTTTCGGGACTGGAGATCAGTCTGATGGTGTTGTTTCTTCTGGCGACTGTGGTAGCCGTGGTTCTAGTCGCATTAATGGCCTCTGGGGAGCCCGCTGTCACCAAAGATGGTAAGTGACAGTTTGGGGACAACTGGGGTGCAGGGTCACAAAAGCAGACAAGCTGTAATGAACAAGTGCAGGGGACAGCTCACTGAGGGGGTTTTCTTAGTGTTTCACACTGTGGTGAGGACATAGAAGTTATGACCAATGACATAAACAATCAACTGTTACAGCTTTCATAGCACCTTTTTAACACAGGCCAGATTTTGCCTTCAGTGAGATATTTAAGTGCAAAAACTCCTGTGATTATGATGGAGGGCATGTGTTTATGACCCTTTGCATATCAAGCAGATTACAATAAATCTATTTCCATCTAAGAATGAGGTTTGCGAGTTCTTGTTTTGAATGTTAATTTATGTCTTTAATTATAGCATTGTGTAGTAAGTAAAACCCTGGATCAAGGTATCCGTTTTTTATTGTGCAGTTCCTGTAGCCTGTAAGGTTCACGGGACATGTGACAAAACAGTAAAACAATGATCATCTCTAAAAGAGCGAATGTGCTTATTGCACTGTGGAGAATCTGTGGTTTTCCGGGCCTGACGCACATTTCCCCATGAGATCAGGTTGTGATGTAAATGCATATTGACTGATTCAGTAATACAATTTTATTTTTTTACAGGGGATTCAGATCCAGAGTTTGTTCCAGAGTGTCCAGTTATACCAATTGCAGAGAGGGTTGATTGTTTCCCTGATGCTGGGGCATCCCAGGTAGGTCATATGAAGACCTTATCTCGTTGGTTTAATTCTTAATGCATTCTTCTTTGCAATCTTTGAGATGAACAGTGGCAGAATAGACAAGAATAGACATCCTCGGGGACAGAGGGATGGAGAACTAGCTGAATTTGCCGGCACTTTGAAGTGTCCTCCAAACCCCCTAAACTGCGATAACATCTTTGGTCTCTTCTCAGGGGAATTGTCTTAAACGTGGCTGCTGCTGGCAGCCTCTGGATGAGACTAATGTCCCATGGTGCTTCTTCCCAGTCAATCAAGGCTATCAAGTGACGAGCGACCCAAGCAGTGCCAATGGAAGTAAGGCTCACCATTCTCTATTTATTTTTTCTTCTGTGAAAACTAAAGTAAATAAGCTGGGCATACTTCCCCTTCATATTTCTCATCAGTGTACGCATGGTTTACTTGTTTCATTTAAGGACTGGATGCCCAGCTGAAAAGAATCACAGCCCCCTCCATCTTTGGGGCTGATATTGAAGAACTCTCATTTAATGCTGAGATGCAGACAGAAAACAGGTTAAGATTCAAGGTTTGTTCACAAGGATATTCCTAGAGAATCTCATTGACATAGTCACAGAGCATAACAGTTTTTTCCACATTTCCAACACAGTATTTTCTCCATTGAATTGGATAAGAAAATAACAATTTGCCTAATAATTATTCTAATGGATAGTTTGATATTTGTAATGCGTCTGTTGTGATCTGACCCAACTGGAAAACTGGAACAGTGCGTTTTGCCACACACAGGGCTTGCAGATCCCATGGGACGTAAAGGTTTATATTTAGGTTAATGAGTTGTCTCTTTCTGGAGTAGTGGGGTAATGAATTATCTCTATGTATGGTATGAGGTCATCCCTTTGTAGGCTGGTGAAGTTTGCGTCTCTTGCGAAATGGGTTTTCCCTATGTAAATCAGAACATTGGCTGTGATGCAGTAGATTATCTATTTGTGCAGTGGTTTATTTCTTTGTGAAGTTCAGGGGACGTGTATTTGGGTCACGACCAAGTGTGAAAGTGAATCCGTGTGCTCACTCCTTCATTTTCTCACCCTCAGATCACAGACGCCCACAACAGCAGGTTTGAAGTGCCCCATGAGCATGTAAAACCACCCTCCAGTCCCCCAAGCAAAGCCTTAAATTATGAAGTTGAACTGGTCAGGAACCCCTTTGGAGTGAGGGTGCGCAGGGCAACCTCGAAAAAAACCATGCAAGTCTCTTCCTCTCATATTCTCTTCTGTTGTCCAACCCCTCTCTCATTCTGATCTAGTCCAACAAAGGACTAAATATTTGATTCTTTCCTAAACTCATGCAATGTTTGTCACATGTTGCTGCATTGATTTTAGACAGTGGCGTAGCCTAACAATCTGACTATAGATCACAGTTTTTCAGTTATTTACAATATGCTGCCATATAGTCAAACCCTCTCGCCACTCCCATACTGCGAGACTGGAAAAACAACGCAAGCGTGAACATTTGAAACAAACATCGTGATCAATAAGATCTGCCAAGAGTGTTTATTTACCATTAACGATCTCATTATTATGCTTTAATTATCTTTTTTTTTTGTAAAGAAAGACACTTATTTCCCTGTTCTGTATCCGTCACCGGCAGAGACAGGAAACATAATTATGGTTTGTCGCTCAGGGATGGCTCTACAGATCTGTGTCATTAGAGGAATCAATTACTTCTCCAACGAACTGAAGAATACACTCTCCCCCACAATTAAACTATTATGGTAAAGAGAAAAGGATAATGGCTCCTGCAGTAATTAACTTTTTTTCGATGGTAAAGTTTCAATTTGAAGTAGTTTTGTATCAGAGATATTTTAGTGATTACTCCCTCTCGGTAAAAACTATGGTCAGTGGTTCTCACACTTACAGATATTTGGTGTGTTTTACATAATCTGCCCGATGCTGCATTGTCTGATAGATTATTACGATACAGCCTGTATTTATTTTTGTCTTGTTTTTCTTGCCATGTTTCATTAATTTAATTTGCCTGCTTCATCCTTTCACAGATTTGACACCACCATGGGCCCACTGGTTTTTGCCGATCAATACCTTCAGCTGTCTGCTAAACTCCCGTCAGACAACATCTACGGACTGGGGGAACATGTTCACCAGTCCTTCCGCCATGACACCAATTGGAGAACATGGCCCATCTTCACTCGTGATTCCTTCCCTAATGGGGTGCGTATATTTTCCTTCCCTTCTGTCCTCTACCCTTCACTAGATATTATAGCTGATAACAAGGAGACAATATGTATCTAGTCAACCACTGTGGTCCCTAAGAACGCACACACATAGGGGATATTCCATCTGTTAGAAACCCTGATCATACATATTGCAGAGAGCTGGAAGTATGAATTCAGCAAACATAAAGTTTGTTTATGAATGGCTGCTTCACTATATCCTGCTCTGGAAAAGTGAATTGTGTGTGATTATGTGCATTCCAAGCTGTCTGAATTGTGAACTCACCCTTAGGGTCTTTTCCTTCTTTAGGGGAGCCACAACCTGTATGGCCACTATCCATTCTTCCTCTGCTTGGAAGATGAGAGTGGGAAATCATTTGGCGTTTTCCTCATGAACAGCAACGCTATGGGTATTTTTTGGCGACATATCTAACATTGTCTCTGCATTTATATGCTTGATGGCTGTATTGTCTGATACGTAAATTGTAAGAAAACTGAAAAAAAACATCGCGAAATAGCAACATCTAATCTCTGGACACAGTTTTCCAGAAAATAAATAGCTGTTTGTGTAGATTTGTCAAACATAATATGTAATGACATTTTTAAGTGAATGCTTTTATTTATTTCCCTTTTGAAACATGTAATTCGCCACAAGGAAAAAAATGATGCTCCCTTTATCACAGCGTATCGTAATTCTTGTTGACAGGGGTCTGCTTGGTGGTTCAACCACTCACTTCCAGGTTTTAAAATGTATTGGTTCCTTCCTATCTTGTTTTAACTCAAACAGAGGTAACAATACAGCCCGCCCCTGCGGTCACTTATCGGACAATCGGTGGCATCCTGGACTTCTACATTCTCCTTGGGGACAGCCCTGAGGCAGTTGTCCAGGAATTTGTGGAGGTGAGAAGGAAATTTATGAACACCGAATACAAGTTCAATTGATTTTTTCAGTGTTTTCTATTTCCATTTATATTCATATCCATCAACCCAACAAACTTAATTAATTCTTGCTGAACAGAGAAATCTTTAACTTTAATAATAAGAGGACCAAAACTAAAAGTATTCCTCATCATCTAATTGCAGAATTGGAATCAGAGGGTTAGAAACCTTTATTCACTGTAATGACTGAACATTCACCCATCCCTCAGACCTTTACACTCATATCATAAGCAAAACGGGCAAAACTATTTAGAGATAATGGCATATTAATAAGCATTTCAAAATTTGTGGAACACTTTGGCAACAATATTTAAATTGTCACATTCACAACTCAATGTAATGTGGATTCCTTGTTTGTTTTAGTTGGAATAAACCTAATGAACATGTTAATGCTATGACCATATGCATATGGGGCTAGTTTGGCATTGTCTGTAAAACGTTGCTGATGGATATGGATCTGATAGAGAAACACTGCCAATGTCTTGTGCACCGTGTGGCGTAGTGGTCTGTGGGTCAGGGGTTCTCCAAGATCTCAGAGCTGGCAGTTTATCACAAACCAATCCAGTAACAGACACAGTGTTAATAATGAAATACTGAATCCAGAAACTCTGTAACGGGCTCCATCATTTGGCGAACGTTCACAGCTCATCAACATTAAAGCAATGATGACAATCGCAGATGGGCAAACTCATACAGCTCGCTCATGCCCATCATGACTCATGTGACGTGTTTCTCCAAGTTAATTGGCAGGCCTGTGATCCCACCCTACTGGTCCCTGGGCTTCCAGCTCTCTCGCTGGGATTATGGAAGTCTGGATGAAGTCAAGAGGACGGTGGAGAGGAACCGGAAGATTGAATTGCCATATGTGAGGAAATACGAGGGCAAAGTGGCGGGCTGGTGCATGTTGTGTCGTTGTCCTTTAAGTCACTCCACATTGGAGTTTCAAGATTACTCATACAGATGAGAGTAAAACATACACTGAATCCATCATTTTCAACTTGACCCTATGTATTATCCTGAAATTAACAAATCAACAGAAAAGGCCCAAAGGCACAATACTCGCATGTATGCATGGATAGGTTATCCCAAAGGGCCACTGATAATCCAAATTTACACTTAGTTGTTACTGAAATCGATTGCGAATTTATAAAAATACCACATATGCTAAACATTGTAACACATAAATATGATATAATGCAGTACTGATTTGATTCCCAAATTGCCACAGATAACTTTTATTAAACACAGTGCAGGTCACATGAACTACACAGTATCAGAATAAATAAAGGGACAAATTATTCTAAAATGAATCCTTTGTGTACAAACATCAAAATGCATACTGCCAGAAATAAATTCAGTGAATTCATTAGGAGATATTAAGTCACACATTTAAGTGTGCATGCTAATCAAACCGAAAAAGGGCATAATTACACAACACTAATACATTTCAAACTGATTTACATTTTCTGGGAACTGGCAAGAATATATTTCCATCTGGTAAATGTTAGGGTCTTGGACTTTCAAGTAATGAAGGCCAAGACCATAAAGGCTGCATACAGAATGCTCTGCTATTTTCTCTTTGTTGTTGTTGGTGTGGTTTTTGTTGCTGTAATTTTGCTGGGTGTGTGTGTTTTTTTGTTCTGCTGTTATTTAGGATATACAGTATACAGACATTGACTACATGGAGGACAAAAAAGATTTCACGTATGATACCGTGCTATTTAAGGACCTGCCTCAGTTTGCGGACTACCTTCACGAATATGGACAAAAATATATACTTATACTCGTGAGTTGTTTTGATACCCACAGACAATCCCATTACCCACTCAAATCGTTTTAATCTCTTACTCAGTTTCCCCAGTTCCTCAAGTGCCTCCTTGCTTAACTGTGTTTTCTGGAATTTACATTACAATGAACTGCAGTTTCGAATAAGCCCTGCAGTTTTAAAAGATCTTTCACATGCATTCAGGGGAAGGTTGGAGATGAGGGGTATGTCTCTTATACAAATTCTGTTTCCAAAAGAAAAAGTAAGATAGGAGAGAGCAAGAATGTTCACTTAATCAGTAAAAAAAATAAAATAAAAATGTTTTCTTTAGGACCCAGCTATTGCCACCAGTCGGAGGGTTAATGGGCCATACGGAGCTTATGACCGTGGCACTGAAACGAATGCCTGGGTCACAGAATCTGATGGGAAGACGCCCCTTGTGGGAGAGGTAAGCAGAAAAAAAGATGTGAGAATGAATTCAATATCTACTGCTGGCACGAGCAGCGGGCAGGTAAAAAAAAAAAAGAGACTAGATGATAAAAATGGAAACTTGGATATATATATATATATATATATATATATATATATAAACACACACACACACACACACACACACACCGATATAACGG
>JAOYSI010000002.1:1756411-1776860 GCA_025775065.1 Hiodon alosoides | reverse complement strand
CCCCCCCCCCCCCCCCCCCCCCCCCCCCCCCCCCCCCCCCCCCCCCCCCCGCAAAGCCCTGGGAAATCTTGTATTGCCCTTTATTGTAAAGCCTCTTTGTGATATGGAAACATGTGAAAAGCGCTTTAGAAAAATAAACTGATTGATTGATTGATTATTATTTCTGTGGCTGGGACATAAACTAATGCTTAACTAAGAACAAAATAAGTGGCAATAGCTAGCTGGAGCAATTCTCGAAATTCTAATTATGTAGACGTTTTTACTCTCATTTGTAAATAAAATTTATCTCGCTATCCATGTCTGGCGAGCCTCTCCATCTGAATTGCAGTCAAATTCTTTATTGTAGTGCTGGCAGGGATGCCTGCCAGTGTTTACCCAGCATGCTTTGCAGTTGTTTATTTTGCTATTGTTTGTGTGTTTTTTGTTTTTTTGTGTTTGGATGATGCTGGGAAGTTGCTGTTTATCCATGTTGTTGTGCACTGTAGAATCTGGGGGAATCTTTTGGGAGAGTTATGTTAATGAACCACGGGTGGGAATGTTATTCTAAAGTGAGGGGTCTGGGGATGTTAGATTAAGAGCTCAGCCTGTAATGTTACTTGTGAAGATAGTTGTAAGTGCAAGACTAGTTAAAACTGTTGATCACCTAACAAAGTCTCCATGTCATTCTTCAACGCTGCTGATGGTGAAACTTGCTAGATTATGAAGCACTGCCGGTAATGAGGTCCAGGCATGGGCAGGAGGCAGGTCCCAGGATTTTTATTTTTTAATTAATAAAGTGCATGAGCAGAACTGAAACAGTGGGGCTTTGTGGGGCTTTTATGAAACAGTAGTGTAGATGCTATCTTAAATATAATTGTGGGGAACTCAGTTCCAAACTTGCAGCGTTTGGACTTTGGACACTTTAAAAAAAGATGGATCTTTTCCATATGTATTATTTTCCAAAATATCATAATAATGTAGTATTCATTTTAGCACAGGCTTGGATTCTGTGAAAATATATACTCTGGGTATAATAACACAATTTTGCAGATCCCAGTTAGTGATATAAGCAGTTTAAGGTGAATAGTTTCAAAAACTTTACAAATGGTTAATGTGTAAAATTGCAAGCAACATTACTAAAACTAAATAAGGGTGTATACTAAGAGACACTATTCCAGGAGTGGCCTGAGACAAGGAGGCAGATAAAGGTTTTCACCTTTTATTCAGCATAATTGCAACAAAACTAGACAATTCAAAGGGAAATGACTAAACAAAAATAATAACAAAAACACATTACCCACCAACTTTCCAGTCTAACTAACCCAGAACATAATCACCCTCTCAGCTCTGCTTTTTCTATTATTTTTCTTCTTATATTAAAAAAAATTGTAGAGTGAAAGACAACTTCCCGGAATAAGTCTGTTTAAGACAACATACATTTATAGGTTTTAGAAGCCATACTTTAGTAACAGTAATGTATGGTTGTAAGGTTTTTGTAAAACATTTTATATAAATTAAAATAATCCAGAACAGGTAGAACTGATCTTGTCTGGCAAAACCTTAAAAGGTAAAACAGAAACTGTAGAGAAGATGAATAAGTATTTTGGTCAAAAAGTTTGTTTAACTGGACACCTGCTGCAACTGCTGGATGGTGATTAGAAATGAATATTTATGCATTTTAATAAGAAATTATGTGCACAATATTAGAATGCATACTTTACTATTAACCTCTATGAATTGTAATTAAGATGGTAAAGAAACAGCTTGTAACAGCCCTGGGATTGTATACAGAGATGAGACATAATGTACAAAAGACAAATGATAACCTTACGATTTCAATTGAAACATGACTCATTCATAATTGAACATTACACAGACCCATAATAGGTATTTAATGTCATGTATAAATGTGACCAATACACTTAATATCATTCCAAAGCTCTCTAAATCTACAAGTTTATGGGGAGTGATATGAGCTGTGTGGCAGGCTTTACATAGCGCAGCCGGGTTTCGAGATCCTAAGCCAAAACTGCTGTGTTCTTCTCTGTTACACCTTGAGCAGTGAAGATGGATGAATTAGAAATCTGATTTTGTGCTTCTGTGTGTATTTCAAAGGGGTGCAGTTCTATTTAAAAAAACATTAAGTTTTGATGAGGGAAGTGGTTGAACAAATGAAAGCAGCCATCCCACACATAATCTCTGGGGTAACCAAATTACGTGAAAATGCCAACAGACCCCAATACTCTCTTTCCTTAAGGTATTGTCTCTAGCTCTGGTATGAGCTGCCGTTCCATCTGCTCAAAAGTCTCTCCGTTTCCAGTCTTAGTCTCTTGGCCTTCACAGGTGGCTTGATGGTGTGTTTCCCATATGCCTTCCTTGTAGGAGCAAAAGCACTCCATCTGTTCGTCCACTTCCACCCTTACCCCAGCCGGGATAACCATGTTTCCAACAAAACAATTGGGCCCTAATGATGGGAGGGGTAAGAGTTAAATATATTGTTGGTTTTTGTGCAGTCAAGTGGTTGTGCAGCAGACTCTGATACAAATAATACATTTAGAGTATTACATTATTATTTAAAAAGTTCTGGTCCCAAATTTTGGTTGGTCAGTTTGTGTTTCAGCTGTGCTTATATGCTATGTTCATTACATTTTGAATTTTAGATTGTTTAAGTGGTGATAGTATAGTAACCATTGTTAGAGAATACTTTATTTGATGGAACGACATGTTTAATGTAATAATAAGAAATTGGATCTCTAGTCTAAATGTAAAAATAAGTAATTAATCAGTTTAATAAAAGTTTTATTGGATTATTATACCATTCAATCTGTATACATTCCACCACAATTCCAAACTATTTAGCAAATTCCCAGAAAACAAATTCTGCCACTGATCATTGACTGAACAATGATTAGGGGAGGAAAAACTAGTTGGATATAGCTGGAGGTATGGCCTCATTGTGAGTAAACAAAAGTCTAATCGTACAATCTGAACTAGGAATACTAACTAGCCAGGAACAGCTGCCTTTGAAATGGAAACTTCCCTTACATTGTGTCAACATCCAATCGCAGAGCACTTAGCAGGGAATTGAAAAATTAAAGCTGAGATGAGAAAGAATTTGACCCCACCCGTTCTATTTGGGAAGTCAAGGCATTATGGGGAAGTGGTTTCGTGGAAGCCAGGGGTGGGAAGAGGAGCAAGAGGCACACCCGCTGGCACCTGCTGGAGATTGTTAACTACCTTCATTAACAGTGTGGTGATTCAGGGCAGAAAGCAGTTTGTGCTTCATTGTGAGTCTTTCTTTTAGTTCGTTATTTTAGTTTATTATTTTGATAGGTGAACCCATGTGGGGGATCCCTCAATATTTGTTTATGTTAATTAGTTTCTAATACTCCTATGTGTAGAAATAGAGCATAGCTAATGTCAATTTACATACCTGAGATTAAATGATCACCCCAGATTTGTGTACACGGCCTGATCTCCTTACAGCGATGTTCTCTTGTGCTACGTCAGTACAGAGTGGCTGGAGAGAAGGATGGGGGTGACCCTAACCTTAATTTAATGTTTAGCATTCATTGTTATTCTTAATATGTTTTGCACAGAAGTAATTTAATCTACACAACTCTTAAAAACTTAATTGAGCTATCAAGTACCATTTTCAATGCTAAAATTCTTTCATTTGAATTTCGGACTTAACAAAATATTTAAATTCATTTTAATTAACATATTTCTTTTGTATTACTTGCCAGAATTTTTATTTTGACACAAACCACAAAAAAAGTATTATTGTTTCTGAAAGAACAGCGCTCAGGGTTATTCAGTGTGACTGTTTTGGTAACGGTTCATGTGAATAGGAATTATCTGGTTTGGTATCTTGCATTGTTAGGTTTAAGTTGGCCATTCTGAACCTGCAACGAAAGGAGTCAAATTGCCAAAATGTGAGTGCCAAATGTTTTTGGTGTGTTTTTTAATCGTACAGCTATCACCTGCGTAGTCTTGCATTCTTCAGGAGTCAACGTCAACTTTTTGTGGTTTGACCATTGCCCTTTCCTCTTAAGATTCCCTGCCTGTTCTCGACCCTTTGCCTGTACTATGATTCTCGATCATTAGATTTGTTTGGACTCTAATAAATAGCATTACACTAACATTGTTTAAATGCTTTGAGTTTTGTAATCAAGCATTCCATTTCTAATGTATATTTTCGCTTGCATTTCAAATGTAATGTTACTAAAACAAGAACATTGAAGCAAAAAATATATAAATATATTTGAACTCAATATTTTCCACCAGGTAACACTTCAATGCTAAAGACGAAACTGAATATATAAAATGTTTTCTTCTATTCATTACAATATTTTTATAACCAATAATATTGTAATTACTTTATATTATAATATTTATTATATACAAACTTTATATGATATTATTATTTTAATAATATATTATTAATGGAAATAAAATAACATTCTAACACTTACAATTACCATTTTTCTTCAATGCTATGTTTTTATCTCTAATAAAGACATAGAAAAAATGTATTGATATTGCTTTCATAATTTAAGCTAGTCTGTAACTATTCCCCATACAAGTCTTTTTTTATTCACAAAAAACAAATGGAAATTTATGCAACAAAAAATTATGCAACAAATGGAAAAGATCATATATCTGAAATATTGATAAATGCTTTTAAAAAGTTAGTTTCCAAAAACCTATATTATATTGTAATGCTTGTGGAATAATTATATATTGGCGTATATTTGCCGATAATGAGAAGCTGCCATTTCAGTGTTTTTTTTATTTATTCAAAATGGCGGATAATCATATCATACTAAAGAACCAAGAGGCAGTTCACTGTATGGCTATCACGGACAAAGGTTGGTTTTGGATCCAAGCGCAGACACAGAGACGAGGAAAACAAAGGATGAGGAAAAACTCAGGTTTTACTTAAAAAACAAAACAAAAACAAAAACAAAGCAGGGGAACAAACGAGAAGTATAAACAAACTAGACTACAAACACAAAAGCTACAAATAGACTAAGACAATGACTAGAAAACAAGAAAGACAATGACAAAGACTAGACTAGACTAGACTAGATTTCAAGAATACTTCGGTAACAATAAAACCCGGTTGAGAGGCTTGGCATTACACAATCCGGCAACAAGTGACAAAACAAGACTGGTATATAAAGGGAAGTGCTGGGCAAACTGATTGATTAACAATGACTAACACCTGTGACTGATAAAAGGAACGAGTGCGGGTGAAAACTAGTGGGTAAAATTTAAATTACAACAAACATAAAACTGAAGTGAAAACGTGAGTCCATGACACATGGCCCATGAGTCTAGATCCCATGATTCTAACTAAACGGTTCATGGGGGCTAGCTTTTCAATCTAATTTAATCTAATATGGTGGCCATACCATGTGACCTGGGGGTATAAAATTGATAAGCCTTGTAGACGACCCCTTCCTCTAAAATCCTGCCAAGTTTCATGAATCTGTGATATATCGATGTGATATATATATAGAATATTTGGTAGATTGAGGGAAAACCTAATGATAATACCAATAAAAATAAATATAGTTGCAAGCAATCCTCTCATGGTCAGCAGGAACTACATGGGTTATATGGACTTTTTTGTTCCTTATGACCCATTAGGCATGTACACCGAGTTTCTTACGTTTGTGTCACAAAGGAGGAACCCCAATAATAATAAAAGGAACACAAACAAACGGGTTCCTCCAGAATGGACGATAATAATCATTTTTTTAAATAGTAAATATGCAGTCAGGTCTACAAATATGTGGACATAGACAAAGTTATTATTATTTTAGCAACGAAATTAAATAATAAACATAAAAAGTTTCCAACTTTCAGCTTTAATTTGAGGGTATTAACATCAAAATCAGGTGAACGTTGTAAGGATTACAGCACTATTTATATCTGGTTTAAGGGGTCAAAAGTAATTGGACAACTGGCAGCTCAGCCATTTGCATTTTGAATCTGTTGCTGTTAACCCTCATTATGAAGTCCAAAGAGCTGTCCCTGCTAGTGAAGCAAGCCATCATTTGGCTGAGAAATCAAAACAAACCCATCAGAGAGATAGCAAAAAAATTTTTGTTGTGGCCAAGTCAACTATTTGGTACATTCTTAAAAAGAAAGATTGCCCTGGTGCGTTCAGGAACAACAAATGGCCCAGAAGACCACGAAAAACAACTGTGGTGGATGAAAGATGTATGGCTGTCAATTGAACTGGATCCCTTGTATTTATTGATGATGTTACTGCTGAACAAAAACAGCAGGATGAATTCTCATTGGGCGGCGCTTCACAGTGCAGATGGACAATGACCCGAAGCATAATTAGAAAGCAGCCCAAGGCTTTTATAAGGAAAATAAGTGGAATGTTCTGCAATGGCCAAGTTACCTGGCCTGAATCCAATTGAGCATGCATTTCACTTGAATGCAAAACGCCCCAAGAACAAGCAGGAAATAAAGACAGCTGCAGTACAGGCCTGGCAGAGCATCACCAGGGAAGAAACCCAACATCTGGGGATGTATATGGGTTCCAGACTTCATGCAGTCATTTACATTTAATGATGGTTTTGCAACCAAGTATTGAAACTCACAATTTAATTCATGATTATGTTTGTTTGTCCAATTACTTTTTTTTTGGGGGGGGGGGCACACATAAAAAGTGCTGTAATTCCCACACCGTTATATGCTGCGGTAGACATCTAAATTTACAATATTATGGACCTGACTATAGGTCAATGGTTGGTTCAAGAAGCTGTGGAAAAACACAGGTCATTGATCCTGTGTGGACCCATGTTACTGAAGTTAATTTAGTCAGTGTTAAAGTCAGTGTGATTTGCAGTTCCTGAGAAGAAGCAATTTGAGCATTGCTTTAAAGTCCTATAATATGTTGAATTGAGGGTCAAATTTGAACTGCATGTACATTCCACGTTATATGAGAAAGCATTGCAAAATTTCCTATACCTGCAAAAAAAAAAGCTGATAGGAATTTTAGTATTTGTGATTAAAAATGGTAGTTAATAAACCCACCAAGCTGCTACAATGCATCTGTCTGTTGTAATGTCCCGTCTGCTCTAGCTCCAGAACAATATTTGCTTTATATATTAATATTTGGTACATTTTAAATATTACATACATAAAAGAAAAACTATGGCACTGGGGTACATAAAAGGTATCCATTGGAAACACCATCGCTTCATTGCACACTATCCACTATCCTCACACTCTTTCTAACACGACATCACAAACATTACATATCTCCCTCGTAAAAGAAAAGAAAGACATGGAGGGCACTTACACATTAGGGTGAACTGAATTGAATTGAAGAAAGAATTGAATTTGAAGAAAAAAAGAATTGAATTTGAAGAAAGAAAGAATTGAATTTGAAGAAAGAAAGAATTGAATTTGAAGCCAATACAATACAAAACTGCAGTAAACACATTTATCTACATTCCTTGTATTGGCTTCAATTCTTTTGAAGCCAATACAAGGAATGTAGATAAATGTGTTTACTGCAGTTTTAGCAACACCTGATTATACACCTGACACATAGTTGCCACACATGGCCAATAATTCAATAATTATTGCATCGATAAAATAACATTATCCAATAATTAAAAAGGTGAGGGGATACTTGATAAGCTTCCTAAATGTTAACATTCAATAAACTTTATGAATTGTGCGCAGTTTTGAAGTTTTTTTCTCAACAGAACTTTACTTTTTAAGAAACAATCAGGCTTCATAAATAACATTTTCCTTGCATTATGTCCAAATTCAGAACTACCAGAGAGAAAGAGTGTCCTCATGGGTGTGAGTGTGGACTATTCAAGCATGTCAAGTCTTTGTGTGTGAAATTGGGTCAGCCCATTAGCTTTCAGCCCATAAATTGTATTAATTGCTGGATTGTATGGTGATCCTTAAAGATAGTTTGGAGATTGAGACACTGCAAAAAGCAAATAAGCCATGTTCTCTGCGGTATAAAATTTTTAAGTTGTAAAGCATGCAGCCAGAACTGTCCAGGCTTGGGGCAAGCCACACTGGTCTGTCCCAAGTCCCCCAAAAATGTCAAACTTAAAAGACATGGCAAAATCAGATATGAAACTGAAAACCTCAGTAAATACACTGTGGGATTATTGTAGAAGAAATATGTTATAAATATGTTAAGAATCAGGCAAATAACCCAAAGGAATAGTGCAACCTCACAGGAAAGAATATGAATAATACTGAAAGAGAAGAAAAGGGCTTTTAAGGCAAAGGACAAGGTGTAAATGAAGTGGGAGCTGAAGGAGAGACTAATTAAGTGCAAGAACACCTACAGGAAGAAGATGGAGGGTAATCTACAGCAGTACAACATGGAAGAAGGGTGGGATGGAATGACAGCCATCACTGGCTACAATCAAAACAACCGGCCGACAGAGGTTAGCAAGATTGAGCTGAATCTGTTCTTTTTGACACAGTGTCCTCTATCCAACTACCCCCCAGAATCACTGATCCACTCATCCACCTCAACCTGCGGGCTGCAGCCCCTAACACACCTACTCCCCTTCCCCCCTCCCGTGTTTGCAGCAGCTTGGATGCTACCTCTCCCACTGGCATGACCACTAGTAACCAGTAACCAGCACTCCTGTCTCCCCGCAGATCACCAGTCTCACCCCCCTCCAGAATGACTATCACTGCAAGTTAGGTGAGCAAGAGAGAGCTGAGGAGGCTCTGCTTAGGGTGTTATCTTGAGGGTGCTGAAAGCATGTGCTGACCAGCCATTTTGGAGTACTCAAGAACATCGCCAACCTGAGCCTGACCCTGGAAAGGTTCCCAGAGTTGTGGAAAACATCCTTTTTGGGCCCAGTGGCCAAGAAGGGGCACACCAGGGTCTTAAACAACTATAGACCATTGGTATTGACTTCTCACAGCATGAAGATGCTGGATAGGCTTGTCCTAGTTTACCTAAGATCCCTGGCAAAAACAGACCTGGACCCCCGGCAGTTTGCCTACCAGTCTCATATAGGGGTGGATGACGCCCCTATATGCACTACTGTATATTGTGTTTTGTGTATTGTGAATTTATAGTGCATATTTTGTATTCACTTTCATGTTTATTTTACATAAATAGTAATGAAAGTTTGGTCAGTAAATAAAATCCTAGCAGGTTTCCTATAGATATCCAACACAGTAACGTGTAATGTTAATATGTAACTGTTTCTGTAACTTCTAACAGATTTTTGCACATAAAGCCAATCATTTCTAATTAAGTTTCCAATAAGCTAGCTTCCTTCACAATGGCATAACTCAAAATTAAGCAAACAGTAAGGCACAGAGCCACAATGTATCTTAAAACAAAAGGGAGAAGAGATTTTGAGTGTGTGTGGCTATGACAGCAACATAATACAATAATATACATATAGGTACATACATGATACAATAATATAAAGTTCATGTTACCAGATAACATTGCATTAACAAAAATTAATACAATGATAGATGCAAATATCAATAAACAAATATAATTATATTCATGAAATTGTTGGAATAGATGCTATAAGTACAAACATATTCTATCCCAACTACTGCAATTAGGTAAATAATGAAACAAGGTGATGACTGCTACTCATTGAATGTGCAAGTTAAATAACGATACATGTGGTTATATTAACAGGGTAAACAACTAAATAACATGATACATCTTAATAACAGACAAATATATAAATTAAAAACAGAAAAACGCTTGCTTTACTGTCAGACTGTACTTTACTGTACATACTCTCAGCTGTGTCCTAGTAAACACGAACCACAGGTGGCAAAATGAAATACAGAGATAATAATACTGACTAGGCAGTCTTTATAACAGTCTCTCTTCACGAAAGCTTTTTAGTAGATGTGTGTATGTGTGTAAATATTTACCTCATTATACTAGAAAATCTAGAAAAAAGGTATTATTAACCTAATATTGTGTAGGTCCCCCTTTTGCCGCCAAAACAGCCCTGACCCGTCGAGGCATGGACTCCACTAGACCTCTGAAGGTGTGCTGTGGTATCTGGCACCAAGACGTTAGCAGCAGATCCTTTAAGTCCTGTAAGTTGTGAGGTGGGGCCTCCATGGATTGAAATTGTTTGTCCAGCACATCCCTCAGATGCTCGATTGGATTGAGATTTTTTTCATTTTACAGCGGCTCGGCTGTTGGATCGGACCATACGGGCCAGCCTCCCCACGTGCATCAATGAGCCTTGGCCGCCCATGACCCTGTCGCCGGTTCACCGCTTTTCCTTCCTTAGACCACTTTTGATTGGTACTGACCACTGCAGACTGGGAATACCCCTCAAGAGCCGCAGTTTTGGAGATGCTCTGAGCCAGTCGTCTAGCCACAATTTGGCCCTTGTCAAAGTTGCTCAGATCCTTACGCTTGCCCATTTTTCCTGCTTCTAATACATCAACTTTGAGGACAAAATGTTCACTTGCTGCCTAATACATCCTACCCACTGACAGGTGCCATGATAACAAGATTATCAATCTTATTCAATTCACCTGTCAGTGGTCATAATGTTATGGCTAATCGGTGTATTTCAGACTATAATTGACAACCTAAAGTTCAACTTGATGTAAAAAAAAAAAAGTTCTTGAGAAGATTTTATAGTGATTTTAGTTAAATTTCAAATATACTGAAATTGATTGGCCTATCATTCGGTAATAATTTGACATAGCACCTTCAGCTTTGTAATGTAATATCAGACTGGTCCATAGAAACTAAGAAAATTTCAAGTAAAACAGACAAATTGTAATGAAATTACCTCTTAATTAACTGTGATATATTCAAATTTGATTGACTTGTCATTCGGCCATCTTTTGACATAGCATCTTATAATTTAGTTTCTTAGCAGATGCTTTTATTCAAAGCGACTTACCATTTCGACATTATTCTACTTGTACAGCTGGATATTTACTGAAGCAATTCAGATTAAGGTTATACTGGCTCAAGGATACATAAGCTAGGACGGGATCTGAAATCTTTCAGTTACAAGCCTGTTACCTTAGCCACTGGTAACTGGATAGATGAACATTCTTAGAGCCAATCTGTAAACCAGTCCAGGAAATCTTTAAGGAAAACCTTATTCTGCAATAGGCCTAAGAGCGGGACGTAGTTACTTCCATCAAGACCCAAAGCCCATGACCAAAGAAAAACAGGAAAGTATTTAAAGTGAATCTTTGGTAAGATTTGACGATTGCTGTCCACCAATGATCCCCATCCAACTTGGCAGAGCTTGAGCAATGTCTACAAGAAGAATGGCTGAATATTGCATAATCCAGATGTGCCAACGTAATAAATAAGGACCAACCCATGCCCCCCCCCCAAAGAAAAACAACTCACAGCCTTAATTGTGCCAAAGGTGGTTCAACAGTGTGTTGATTCCGGAGGAGTAAATGACCATTTCCAATTTTTTTTTTCCCAAACTGTGAAAATGTCCAAGGGGGAGAAAACTTCCAACAAGCACTGTACATTTGGCCAAATAAATATTCTTAGATTCTAAATGCATTGTTTTTTAATAAAAAGGATTTTAAGAGAGTGTATTTGTTGAAGCAAGCATCACGTCAAATGACATGGAATACATTTTTTTTTCGCTCAGATGTATAAATGTTGTTAAGTTTTTATTTATTAGTGAGTTCAGAGAACATACAAATGTTCACATATGTGCATGTGCATCATAACTGTAAGTAAATACTCACCATTTTTGCAAATGGGACAGCACTGGTAAGGCTCATATATGGGGTTGACACAGTAAAGCCTGGGACACTCCGCCACCGTGCAGTAGACCTCCCTGTTGACCCCACATCGGCACTTCTCGCACGGAGATAACTGAAAAGAACAAGGGAAAGTTCATCAGAGTTATACAGTAATACATACCATCTATGGTGAGAATAATAGTGTAATGTTACCTTCAGTGCCTGGCATTGTAACTACATATATATATATATACATCCTATGGTTTATTGAAATACCGTATTTAAATACCCTGGTGTTAGCACAGACTGTTTCTATACTAATTGAAACTACCTGACGCTACAATGTATCTGCTTATTAAAACGTTTTTGAAGAGGTCGGTATTAATTTTTAAAATACATATACAGTGCTGTGAAAAAGTATTTGCCCCCTTCCTGATTTCTTAGTTTTTTGCATATTTCTCACACTTAAATGTTGCAGATCATCAAACAAATTTTAATATTAGACAAAGGAAATACCCGAGGAAATACAAAAAACAGTTTTTAAATGATGATTTCATTTATTAAGGGAAAAAAGCTGTCCAAACCTACCTGGTCCTATGTGAAAAAGTAATTGCCCCCTAAACCTAATAACTGGTTGTGCAACCTTTGGCGGCAACAACTGGAATCAAGCATTTGCGATAACTGGTCATGAGTCTTTCACATCGCTGTGGAGGATTTTTGGCCCACTCTTCTTTGCAGAATTGTTTTAATTCAGCCACATTGGAGGGTTTTCGAGCATGAACGGCCTGTTTAAGGTCATGCCACAGCAATTCAATCAGATTTAAGTTTGGACTAGGCCGCTCCAAAACATTATTATTTATTTATTTTTTATTTTTTTGCCATTCAGAGGTGGAATTGCTGGTGTGTTTCGGATCATTGTCCTGCTGCATAACCCAAGTGCGTTTGAGCTTGAAGTCAAACTGATGGCTGGACATTCTCCTTCAGGATTTTCTGGTAGAGAGAAGAATTAATGGTCCCATCAATTACAGCAAGTCATCCAGGTCCTGAAGCTGCAAAGAAGCCCCAGACCATCACACTACCACCACTATGTTTGAATGCTGGTATGATGTATGAAATGCTGGGTTAGTTTTACACCAGATGTAACGGGACTCACATCTTCCAAAAATTTCAACTTTTGTATCGTCAGTCCACAGAATAATTGCCCAAAAGTCTTGGGGATCATCAAGATGTTTTTTGGCAAATGTGAGATGAGCCTTTGTGTTCTTTTTGGTCAGCAGTGGCTTTCGCCTTGGAACTCTCCCATGGATCCAATTTTTGTCCAGTCTCTTTCTTATGGTTGAATCATGAACACTGACCTTAACTGAGGCAAGCATGGCCTGCAGTTCTTTAGATGTTGTTCTGGGTTCTTTTTATGACCTCCTGGATGAGTCGTCGATGTGCTCTTGAAGTAATTTTGGTAGGCCGGCCACTCCTGGGAAGGTTCACCACTGTTCCAAGTTTTCTCCATTTGTGGATAAAGGCTCTCACTGTGGTTCGTTGGCGTCCCGAAGTCTAAGAAATGGCTTTGTTACCCTTTCCAGACTGATACATGTGAATGACTTTGTTTCTCATCTGTTCTTGAATTTCTTTAGATCTTTATATCGAGGCATGATGTGTTGCTTTTTGAGATCTTTTAGCCTACTTCACTTTTTCAGACAGGTTCTATTTAAGTGATTTCTTGATTCAACAGGTCTGGCACAGTTCATTCATGATTTAACAAGGGGGGGCAATTACTTTTTCACATGGGGTCAGGTAGGTTTGGATAGCTTTTTTCCCCTTAATAAATGAAATCATCATTTAAAAACTGCTTTTTGTATTTCCTCGGATTATCTTTGTCTAACATAATAATTTGTTTGATGATCTGCCACATTTAAGTGTGACAAATATACAAGGAACTAAGAAATCAGGAAGGGGGCAAATACTTTTTCACGGCACTGTATATATATATATTTATATAACGTTTTCATTACAATATCCAGCTATTTTAGATTTGTCTCAATTTACATTTTGCAGAATACAAAGCCATTCGGGCGAGTTTCAGTAGGATTGGAGGAAGGGCACATCCTGCTCAACAGTACTGCTAGCCTGCAGGCACCCAGGAAACTGGCAGGAGATGCGGGTTAGCAACAAGCCAAGGGAAGCCCTGCCGATTCCCTATCCACCCAGCCTCGGCAATGCTCTTTACCAGATTATAAGGCTCAGTCTGCACTCCGTTGAGCATCTAGTTATTGTTGCCAACAGTACTGAGCAATGTCAAATTGTTAAAGTTGTTTATATACAGTATTGTATTGGATGTATCTGAATAGCTAGATAGGCCTTCTGCATTTACAGGTAGATGGGCAATTATGAAAGCACAGAAAGTATAAAATAAAATCTGCATTATTTCACCCAATCACAACCATTATTTCCTTGGATTCGAGTAACTGTTTATTAAGATACTGTAATTTAATTAGTACTGTCACTCAATAGCTTTTTACTATTGACTATGATTCTAAGGATTTGTTTTCCATTTGCGCTATTAACAGTTGAACTAGATGAACAATTTACCTTGCATCTCCACCCTGCTACAATGTTTCCCGAAGGATTTTTGATGGTAATATATCAATAACCCTTCTGCTTCAAAAGCTTGTTATTTTCTTACAATTGAGAGCAGAGCATTCATTATTCTATTGTATTTCTTTCTCAAACCCATTCATGACGGAACAACATAAATTTACGTAAACTTTATTATAAATACTTCATATTTCTAATATATCGTATTTACATTTATATACAGCAATTACATATTGTATATCAAAATACGATATATTTACTATATATTTAGGAAATACATTATATGCACCGAGGAAAATATTAATTTAGTCGCTCTAAATTAAGATTAAAGTATGCCCATACTTTAATTATGCTTAAATTGATATCTTACCATAAATTCCTCAAGAACTTTGTAGGTTTTCCCTTTATACACACAGACTCTGCCCATTGCTTCACAGACAGGGCAGCAGGATTTGTAGCTAATTCGAGAGCATTTCGGATGAATCCGTGGGCACTTGGTCTGAATGCACAAGGGACCGTCTTCAGTACAAGTGCAGGGACAAGCTGTCGTGCTAGGGTAAAACACTTCCCCAATGTTGTATACAAAGCCGTGATCATCCAAGCACCACTTTCCTCGGTAGTCGCCGAAATCGTAATCAATCTCACTTTTGGAAGAGTATTCTGCCACCGCGAAATTAGCCAGTGCGAAAGAAAAGCAAAATTCGTAAGACTTCATCATAACAGGCAAAGTGCTAGGAGGCTAGTCAATTTGCAAGCAAGATAGTTACTGGTCCATAAAATAATGACCACATGCAAGGTCAACCAACTGTGCATTTTTTTTCTTCACCAGTTAAGGATTGAAAAGTGCAGTGAACCCCGACGCTACGGCTGGTATGGATGTTATAAAAAGATCACATTTTTTTCAATTTTTCCACAGTTTTCCATTGTGTCATTAGACTGTGTTATCTCTGTTGGGTAGAGTTAAAACATGGATTTCTTACCAAGTGATTGATTTCTAACCAATCCCTTGATAGTACAAGTATATCATATCAGTGTTACTGTGAAATCCATGACTGCATTGTCTGTTTCTTAGCCAGGGAAACAAAAATATATGCCCTAGGCAAATAATTCAGTAGTGGCCTAAAAACGCTGAACATAAAACCAATAGAGAATATTAATGAAGGAGTAAATACACCAGAACTTAGAGTTATGTGATATGCAGCAGTGTTGGCCAGAAAATAGGTATATTGAATACTGATACTTTACTATTGCTAATAGTTATATTTAAAAAAATAAAATTGCGGTGATTAGGGTTAGAGGGTTTTATGCCAGCGACAATAATCTAACTCTTGTCTCCCATGGCAAAGGCAAATACATAGAATGTGTAAAATTGTAGGGATGAAATGACAAGGCATGTCAAATGACTAGTAAACAGCAGTTTCCACTGTCTCTCACTTTAACAACAGAGGACCTTGCTAAGTTACTGCTTTTAGCAAAAGACAGAGGTAAGGATTATGTGCAAACATAGTGGATGAGAGCTGTGATGTTCGTGACACAGTACCCTTACTCATCTTTGTACGAAAGATTTTGAGATTACAGAGGAGTTGGCGGTCGATGAAAGGGTGGCAGATTTTGCATTTGATGTTGATGTGACTGCACTAATGAATTAACTCAATATTAAAATGCAAGGCAAGGGCCTATTTGTACATGAAATGTTTAGCCAGGTAAAGGCTTTCATGACAAAGTTGCAGTTTCTTTCAAGCCAACTGGAGGGCAACATTCTCACCCATATGCCAACACTGAACCCACACCATCAGCTGATCTCCTCTACAGGCATTCTTCCATGTTATCTTCCACTGCATGGAGATTTTTCAAGGCGGTTTGAAGACTTCAAAACGCTTGAGAGTGAAAAGCACATGATTTCTTCTCCCTTCACTTGCAATGTGGATAATGCTCCCAGCGATGTTCAGCTCGAACTCTTTGACCTGCAGCCTGATACACTACTGGCAGAGCACTTTAGGTCAGTATCACTGCTTGATTTTTATTCTTCTCTTAAAGAGGAGAACTTTCCACACATGAGGAGGCATGCTCAGAAGATGTTGGTTCTCTTTGGATCTACCTACATATGTGAACAAACATTCTCAGTGATGAAATTCTATAAATCCAGATACAGATCCTCTCTCACTGACGATCATCTGTCAGCTGTCCTTAGCATATCTACCTCAGATATTCGACCTGACTTCAGTGCACTTGTTCAAGCCCAACACAGACTAGATTTTTCTCACTGAACAAAAAAAAAGAACTTAATGACAACAAATGTGAAGCTGTTAATAGCAATAACACTTTATTTACAAAGTTAATTAAATGCTGGTGTTTGAAATACTACAAAAACATGCATATTTTCAATACTGGTTTGTTGTTAAAAGAATGTTAGGTTGAAAATTAAGTCAAATAATGATATAATGTTTGGCTTGCTATACCTACACTTTCATAGCCTAATTGTAGTAACAACTAATCAATACCAGACAATTCAATATTTTTTCAAATGAAGTTAATATTGAGCAGATTTGAGTTCAGCATATTGATTCGGCCCTCCAAGAGTTTCGTATGTGGCCCACCCCTGGCTTAGAGTTTTGTCGGGTTAACATTGGTGCGACACGGGAAGGCTGAGTATTATCGTGTTCTTACTGATTTGATATTGTTTTTCTGCGTATTTAGACTTATGTGTGCTACTTGTAACTTGCTGCTTATACTGTCATAGGATTTGTGTCCGCTTAGATAAACTGCGATCTATTAAATTGACATTCTTTAATTAAATTGGTTAATACATTTGACGCCGGTTATCTGTACAACCCCGCAACTGCGTAATCGTTTGTTAAGATTATAGATCGTTTGTTGTTGCTATTGACTTGGTTTCGGTCTTTTCTCCGCCCTAGCCATTTAAGGAGGTTGTCCAAGCTAGGTATCATTTGTGCTTAGATATTCGTCAGGTTAACGATGTTAATTGCTTATATCTGGCCCTTATAGTGGTAGGAGTGTTTATAACCAGTAGCATCTTAGTATAGCGGATGCGTATGTGCAGCCTTGCCACACAAAAACTTGATTGGCCATTGAGGAAGGACAGAGGAAGGAAGGTGACCAGGCCATACTGACCTGACTCCAACTACCTGCCACACCCTTCCCCTTGTATAGTTAACTATGTGCATCCTCCCTATATCTGTCCTCTCCTCCACCAACAGTAAACCCACCCACCACCACTCACGGGACAGATCTGGGCTAGTGCACCCTCCCAGAGCATCACACCCTAATCAGCCCATCAGTGGAGGACTCTGGTCAGGAAGATTGATTTCATCACAGCCCCACCCCACTGGCAGGGCCGCTGACATAGGTTTGCTAATCACCCCCTCCGGGAAATACACTGGCTTTCTTACTAACCTCGCCCTTTCCTCTTTTGAGTATCATGCTGTTGCAATAACTGCTCCCATTGTTTTGCATTGTAATTTACAATGGCCCGCTCCTTTCTTGAAAAACTGGAGTTCCTCCTCAGCTCGATCCATGACGATTGCTTCTCCTTCTGGGTGACTTCAATATCCACCTTGAGACCGATGTCCTGGCCGTAGACGTCGTCGCTCTCCTCAGCTCCTTCAATCTCAACCTCTTCCAGTCTCCACCCACACACAAGGCTGGTCGCCAGCTGGACCGAATCCTCACCATGCACTGCTCCACCACCAGTCTCATTGTTACACCTCTCCACTTCTCTGGTTAGCACCTCTTCTCATTTATTCTATTAATCTCATTCTATCTCCTTCCCCCCTCACCTCCCACTGTTTCACTCCACCACAGTCTTCACTTCCTGTATATTTAAATACTGTCCAATTTCCTCTTATCTCCCTAACACTGCTTTCTCACAACTACCTACAGACTCAGCTCTTATGTTATCTGTAATGTCGTCTTCCCTTGATTAACTTTGCCATCTCACCAGCAAGAAAGCTTCCATCAAAACCGTGGCTGCTGAGGTCCTCTGAGAGCTGAAGAATGCAGGTGACAAAAGTCCAAATAGCCTACTGACCTGTCCACCTACAAGTCTCTTCTGTCTGACTTCTCCACTGTTCTCTCCACTGTTAAGATAACATTCTACCATTCCAGAATCCAGGCCACGGCTTATAACTTTTCTCTACCTTCTCCTCCCTCCTTAACCCTCATGCCGAGCTACTGTCTCTCTGTAGATGACTTCGCTGACCACTTTCAACAGAAAGTAGATGACATCCACTACACCTTTACCCATCTAACCACATGCTCTTCACTGACTTTGACCACCATCCCTGACCACACAGGTTTCTTAGAATTCTCCCTGCAGAGAGGTCCTATAGCTTCTGTGGGAACACCAACCCAACACCTGCCCAATTGACCCACTCATGTCTCCACTGCTCCAGACAATTGCACCTGACATCATCCCATACCTCACAGCCTCATTTAACTCCTCCCTGTCCTCTGGCTGCTACTCTACTCAAGCAGTGCAGAGTCACACCCCTACTCCAAAAACATTCATTGGACCACACTGAACGAAATAATTAACAGAACGATCTACCTGCTTCTATTTCTTTCCAAAACTCTTGAACGTGTTACTACTAGCCAACTCTCTCTCTCTCTTCCTCTCTCAGAATGATCTCCTGGGCCCTCATCAATCCAAGCAAAACACTCAACAGCCTTCTTTTCCGTTTGTGAATCACTACATTCTGCGAGAGTGGAGGCAACTCGACTGTACTACTTTTCCTCGACCTCTCCTCTGTCTTTGATACTGTCAATAACCTGACACTCATCTCCATACTGTCTGAGATAGGAATCTCAGGCACCGCTTTCAGCTGGTTTGCATCTTATCTTTCTAGTCAGTCTTACCAGGTTTCCTGGAGAGAAACCTTCTTATCACTGGAGTCACCTAGGGCTCAGTATTAGGCCCCCTTCTCTTCTCTTTTTACATGAAATCTCTAGGCAAAGTAATCTCTGCTCATGGGTTTTCATATCACTGCAACGCTGATGACACTCAACTTTTTCTCTCATTTCCCCCTTCTCAGACTCTACAGATCTCAGACTCTACATGGCCAAAATGGAACTGCTGTAACTCCCAGACAAACATACTCCTTTCCAAGATGTCTGCATTTGAGTGGAAGTTATATGACAGAATCTGGCATATTGGTCAGAGTTTTTGAATACTTTTGCAAAGCACTGTATATCAGGATTTAGTAGTTAGCCTGAAGACAAGATTGGTAATTTGTTTTGCCAAAAGACTACTTCTTTTACTTTAAAAACAAGTCTAAATATTATGTTAATTGAATAAACACCTGCTCTTTTTTTGACCCATAGAGGTATTTTGGTGAACAATTATACACCTAAGGATGTTTTTTGAATGTCAACAGTAATGGCATGATTCTGTGTAGGTTTACATATACAAAAATACAGTACAGGTTGAGCATCCCATATCCGAAATGCCAGGGACCAGAAGTGTTTTTTGTATATGAATATTTTCATATACATAATGAGATACCTTGGGGATGGGACCCAAGTCTAAACAAAAAATCAATTTATGTTTCATATACACCTTGTACACATACCCATAAGGTAATTTATACAATATTTTTAATTTTGAATCAAAAGTCTGTACTTACATAAAGCTGCTATAAAGACTGCCATAAAGCCTATTAAATTAAAAATTGGAGTTAAAGACAAACGGTTCGTAGTACCGGACGTGGGAACTAGGTTGCTTCGCTCATGAAAACATTCTGAGGCATCGGTGGTCTGTTTTGAATCACCTGCACTTAGCGTTGCATTCCGTAACATTGTATTTGGTTTTACAAATTTTCTCTTTGGAAGTGTTTCTTAAGTGTTTTATATGCATAGAAAGGTAAAATACATGACCCACTGATGCTAAATATGAACCGTTACGTACGTGATCCGACTTACATACAAATTCGACTCAAAGACGGTCTCGTAACCCAAGGACTGCCTGTATTTTTGTACCACAAAGCAGAGAATAAGCAAAAAACTGTAAATAATGCACTTAGGTCTGGTGTTAACAATGGTTGGTGTTGGAAAAAATAATAGTTAAACCTAATGTTTGTTGCTAAGTGTTACAAAAATATGATTATGCTTATGCTATATG
>JAOYSI010000002.1:1743208-1756311 GCA_025775065.1 Hiodon alosoides | reverse complement strand
TCCCTTAATAAATGAAATCATCATTTAAAAACTGCATTTTGTATTTCCTCAGGTTATCTTTGTCTAATATTAAAATTAGTTTGATGATCTGCAACATTTAAGTGTAACAAATATGCCTAGAACTAAGAAATCAGGAAGGGGGCAAATACTTTTTCACGGCACTGTAATTAAGTGAAGCCAAAAAACCTAACCTTGTTTAAGTCTGGGTATTTTGATGAACTGGCCAGAACCCAAACAGCTGCTTCTCACTTTGAATGGATGCTGCCATTTAATTATATACAGGTTGGGGACCCCTTTTGTAAAGAAAAAGGGGGACCCATCAATATTAATGCTTTAATTTTTCAGACTGTATGAACATTTTAAAAACATTACACATATTTGGCGGAAGTATTTTTTGCTATAAACGAGAGGGTTACTTGAATTTGAAAAATGCAGGTTTTAGTGGAGGTTTTTGAACAATATAAAGTGAATGGGCAGAAGCAATGATTACAAGTCTGAGGCTTGAAAAATACAAATATGAAACATGTTTTGTATTCAATAATTGTCTTAAATGCAAAAACTAGCATAAATTTAAAAGCAAATTAAGCTACCTTACTACGGGTAATGATTAGCAGTAGTAGAAGATAGTGCTATCTGACTATTGGAATATTATTGGAATATAACTATTTCCGACAAGATCATCATAAATATTTGTTGATTATAAAATGTACCACTGATAAACGACCGTGGTGCACAAATCTGGTCCTGGATTACCCGTGTCCTGTAGGTTTTGGTTACATCTGTACCCCAAAAAAATTGATTGGACCTCTCCCACACCCCTACCACACTCCACTCTACCTTCCCTGCCTAGGCTGGCTCTCCCTCACCCCTGCCACACTCCACTCTACCTTCCCTGCCTATGCTGGCTCTCCCCCACCCCCATTGCAACTCCACTCTACCCGCCCCACCCTGGCTGGCTCTCCCCCATGGCAAGGCTGCAGTTCCTCCATCTGCACAAACACACACATGCAGGACTCAAAAAGATACAGAGCAACACACACTGTCTACCCTGAAAAATAAAGTATGTGATAAAAGTTTTGTAATTTCTTAGTATCCAGATGTTAACATCGGCAGTGTTGTTCATGACAAACTGCTAAAAACATTTGATCCTGAATTGGATGTAAATGAAAAGAGTCTTGACCACAAAAAAACAGACATAAATTAACCAGGAGAGGAGGATTTCTGAATCTAGATATGAAAAAATACATAAAATTATCACTTATTTTAATCTTTGATGGAACATGAGGAACAGGGTTGTAACTGGGATTTTTTCCCCCGTGGTTTATTACCATGAAAGTGAGAAACATGGGTAATTAGTAACGTTAACATAATTCCTGTTAAAAATGTAAATATATGTTTGCAATACGTAGACAGGAAGCATGAAAACCACATAACCCCCTCCAAAGCTGGCAAAATAGAAAACAAAATGTGGAACTGCCTTACCTATAGGACAAGTAGCGCAGAAAATGTGGCACCAAAAAAAAAAACTCCCCGCAAAGAAATTTGTGTCAGGACATCCTAAGAGGCACCTATAATCACCTTTAATATGCCACACATCCACTGATAAGCTAGAAAGAGACGTTTTTAAGATGCCAATGCACAGCCAGTCGACTGTTGGCATCCCAACAATTTGGCTCAAAAAATTGTCACTGATGGCCTATCCCCAATGGCTCTGATAACTTTGTAAATGCTGATGCTGTAAATTCTGACCTGACAAACCATCAACACAGTGTGGGGACAAAAATGATATAGTCCCACCAGAAAGCTTGAAAACTTGAAAACTTGATCCCTAAGGATATCCTTTACAATCAAAAAGTTTAGCTGGCTGCTGGGGAAGAAGGCCAAACTGGAAGATGGTATATAAATGAAAGCATGACAATTTTATACTAATAATATGATAATAATGATGCAGCTGTGGTTTTAGTTTAAGGGCAACAATACATCTATGATGTTCTGGAGTTTGTAATGTGCTAAATAACTGCAGTACAGATCTTTCCTGAGAGAAAGGTCAAGCAAAAGTTAATGTTGCATAAATGGAAGTTAATTCACAAACTGAATTCTAGAATCGTTAATGTCGAGCAGAACACAGAAAATTAAAAGACCTCAGGGGACGAGTGTTGATATATTAAGAATGATATGACACTAAAAGTGCTGTTATTGCATTGCTAATATTGGGCACAACAGAGAAACTCATAGTTGAATGTAGTCAACAACATCTTTCAGTTTCATATCGCAGTAAAATGTGAACTGGCCAAGGATGTGACAGTCTATCAAAAGTATATCAAAACTGTCACTTAACCATGCCCCTGCTATTGGTATTTCAATATGTAAAACATCGGAATTTGAATTGAATTTGAGTCTGGCCTGTACAATTCACTCGTATACATTAGTTTTGGACATTCTAAGCCTACTGCATAGATTCTGTTGACTGGACTTCCTTTGTTATAAAAACCCGAAACGGGCTAATTTTTTCAAGTTTCAAGAGATGTCAAACATCAGAGGATATTTCTTTTCACCATTTCCCAGTGCCAGCCAGCAAAGGATGGGCTCCCTCATTAAGCCGGGTTCCTCTCAAGGTTTCTTCCTGCCAGCCTAGGGAGTTTTTCCTTGCCACCGTTGCCACTGGCATGCTCTTGGGGGGTCAGGCCTGGGGCATACTGTATTTTTCTGTATGTAAAGTGTCTTTGTGACATGGCAACATGTGAAAAGCACTGTATAAAAATAAAATTGATTGATTGATTGACTTAGAAGGAACAACCACTTAGACTTTCCTTTAGACTACTATGAATAATATAACTAGCAGGCTGACGTTTAGTTTGAGACGAAGAATTGGCTGGCTATTACCAGAAATCGGGCACGCCATGGCACATAGCTTTAAGGAACAGATACAAATAATGGTGGAGGATATAAACTGTAATAAACCCTCTGTGCTAGGCAGGATGGGGAATAAAAGATTCATCACAAAGTATTACACCTCTAAGGCTTTATCCCAACTGAATATTTTTTTTCTCAGTTAGCATTAGCAGAATGTCAGTGAAATTTTCAAAACGTTTCTGAAAGTTAGCATTCTTTTTTTTGTTTGATTAATTTTTAATTGGCAGTTATCTTTCTCCCAAATTCAGAATTGGCATTTGTGTTTATGATGCCTATTTGATGCAGACTCTTAACTAGCAAAATAGCTAATGTTAGTTTTAAGATATCAGGATCTTGCTTTCCGTACTGGTCAGTGCCTGCCTTAATGTTCTTCGTAATGATGAAGGTCCTAAAAAATTATCATACCTGTCCCACCAAAAAACAAATGTGTCCCTGGATAATCATTCCAATTGTTACATTTCAAATTTCCCTTACCTGCTGAAAAATTCTAGAACATGCTATTAGCCAACAATTGCACTTTCATTTAATTTGCAAAAAATCTTTACGAACCTCTGCCATGAGTAGTTTCATACCGTGTGGCTGACAAAAAACAAATAATTAGTTATGGCAGCAGATTCAGGGTCACTGTTCTACAAACCTGTCCTGGAGGACCACCTTCCCTGCTGGTTTTTGTTACAAATGAGCTTTTAATTATTTACTTGGCCCACAATTGTCAATTGAGGCTTCAATTAAGCATTTGAGAGCTTGGTTGGAATAAAAACCAGCAGGGAAGGTGGTCTTCCAGGACAGGTTTGAGAACCGCTGAGCTAGTGTAATATACCAAGTAAATGTCTTTTGGAAAATAAGCAAAAATAATAATTAATCAAGTTTTATAAATGTTGAACGTCACAACATAACCTAAAAATGTTAACGGGTATATTTGACTGAAAATCGGTCTTGTGTGTTTGTGAGGTCTTTGGATGGTACTGATGCTAACTTCTCTGTGCTTGAGTTCTTGCACATACATATTTGGATGCTATTTTGTTTTCAACTGATCCATTACAAATTTTTCAAGTGGTAGATTTTAACCGTATATTTGAACAATTTCAGTAAGAGATAATCACACAGTCAATCACAGTTTCTCTAACAAAGCCACTTATATCAAAGCATAGCATTCGTGATTGATGCCGTCATATCATGCATTCAATTGAGAGGGGCATGTCAATGGACGAAAATATTTGGGGTAAAATATTACACATAAGAGGAAAAAAAATGAGAAGAAATAAATACTTATTTTTGAGACTTTTGACTATAACCGCATAACATAAGCTTGGGCAAAACTGTAGAAGTGCACTTCTGCATTTACCTGACTATAATATGTAAATATGTATCAGGTTCTTTTCACTGCTTAACATCAGGTATGACATAATTCGTTTTATTAGTCTTCAGGTATAGAAACAACATGCCTTATGTGCAAAAGTGTTTTTTTCCCCTGAAAGGACTTGTCTGACGGATTTTGATTTTCTGATTTTCTGATGTGTCTGTGCTTCTATGGAAAGGAAGAGGCAGCAGCCAATGTTTTTATTAGTAAGGTAATTCTGTAAAAATACAATCCAGTGTGATGTTTAACATTGCTGACTTTGATGTCCCTATATTTAGGTAAAACAGTTTAATGCTGAGAACTGAGCTATAGAAAAAATCTCGCTTTGAAACCAGTCAGTGGAACAGGCTAGCTATCCTGAGTGGAAGCATTGCATGCAGAGCCTGCTAGGAGTCGAGCATGTCCTTCAACATTTGTTTTGCTGGTTTTCTAAAGGGATGGGAGTTATAGTTAGATTGATCTATCTCTGGTGATAATTCCCATTTTTTTGAATTTCTTCCAGCAGCGCCATCTGCCTCTTGTTGTGTCCTACTTGTTGCTCTGCCATATTTCAGACACAGCCTAATAAGGATTGTGTTAATGGTTTCCAGGTCCTGGCCAGGAAACTCAGAAAGTGTAGCTGTTTTTAGGCATTCCTCATCGACTGCTCCACATGTGTGTTTACCTCTGAGGTTTGAGTCTGGGTGGAATACTTGATGGAGGTGACAACAGGGGCTTCCTGCCCTCCTATGATTAGATGAGTAAATTATGGTGGGTCCTCTGAAAAACATATCCTAATCTCCCCAGGTGCTTTTCCATTATGCAGTATGTTGTTGGATGCAGCCCACTCATCCACTCATCCTCTGGTTATCATGGTTATGTCACTTGGGATGTTGGTCAGTGGGATAGCCCGGGATAGCCACATATACCCAGTGTCCAGGGTGTCACTGAAGACTGTCTTTTGATTGGAAATGTGGAGACAAAAGTGTTTCACAGAGTTGAAGCAAAGACAAATTAGGGTGGTTGTGGTTCTGGTAGGCATGATAAGGCAGTATGTTAGGGGGATGGGCTTCCCGTCACTGGGGCCACAGGGGTTTGAAACTTTGGGTATGGCACATACTTTGGTTGTCTTCCAAACTGCAGGGACACTTCAATTCCAGTAGGAGACATTCACAGTATATGTGATAACAAAAGTAAAATATGTATCCTTGAGCAGACAGGCTGAGATACCATTGAGTGTGCAGGCCAGGGCTGAGCCTCATCAGGGCCTATGCTGCACAGGTCATCCACTACCCTGTGCTTAGTAGAGGGAAAATTGATAATGGCGTGGTGCTTGTTCATTCTCTAGCAATGAAACTGTTGTTAATATTAGCCACTTTGTCATTGTTAACACCATCAGCCACATTGTCATTGTAACGACTTTCAAACCAAACAAAATTTCCTTGAGGGATGACGTGATTGGGAGATGGCGAATCTGAGAAACTTATCGTCCAGAGCTACAATATGGTCCTTTATTTTCTTCCCACATTGCTTTGCAATAACCCGTTCAATGTATTACAACAGGTAGGAAGTCTCCACCATCACACTTGCCTTGGTCAAAAACATCCTATTTTCTATTGTATTGCCACTTTCTCTCTCCTGGTTGACAATTTGGGGACATTTATGATCTGGAACCAAGTGCTGGCAGAACCGTGGAAGTATTATAGAGGCTCTTGAGGTTAGTAATGATCAGATAAAGCACGGAGTCTCTCACAGGTTTTCTCTTTGACAACGTGCTTCATGTCTGAATTTATCAACACCTTGATAGGCAGGCGGTTCAAATCCCCACTCAGGATTAGCCCAATTTGAAGAGAGGATGATCTGATCTGTCGTGGAAATTTCAGAAAAAAGAATCGCACTAACAATAATGCAAAGTTCCTCCAGATCTGACTTTTCAACAGAATTGATAAGAAATTTTTTGTCTATCCCCTCAGGATCAGTAAAGGAGTTAAAATCATGTGGAAATTCAACCGTTATTACAGTATTCCAACTTCAAACATTGATTGGTACATTTCATCTACAGTCATCTGAGTCCTCCTTTCTTGATTGGTTAGTTGACAAATGAAGAGGATTTTTAACACATTGTCTTAAACTTCAGCAGAAAGCCAGGAATGTGGTTCATTGACCTCGCCATGGCACCTTCTCTTTCTTGCAGGCTTACAAGTTTCTAGAAAAAAAAAGTGAGAGAGGCCTGTTCACCCTGTTCTGTGGTCTAAGCACTTGCAGCTACTGTTAAGCATTTTGCTAAGACTTCTTTGTATTAGAACATAATCAACATAATAGAAACACTAATGGTTAAAACAGTCTTCCCTCACAGATCAAATCAGTGGTATTTATAAGATATTGTGTTTTGCTGTTGTCTTCTCATTTGCCCATGCAGGATAGTAAAATGTCACCACAACCAGTTCTAACACTAAAGCTACATACACTCAAATTAATCTTTCTCTAGGTTTGTTCTTCTCTTTACCAGCAAGCTATAATACATATAAACGACCATGTCTTCTCCTCTCTTACCATTGCATGAGCATATTCTCTAAATATCTAGAAATCCTGTATGTAGAGAGAGCCGTCTGGAATATTTGCGTAAGCCCATGTTTCAGTGATGCTGCCAATGGCTGTGTTCGAAACGGGTAAAAATGCTGTCTCAGAAGGTGTCTAACAGGACAGCGAGGCATCAAGTGCTGTTCGAAGCGGATCGAACAATCTTTTCCTGTCTTGTAAGATGCCTTCAAACTGCCCACGTGACGGCTAGTTTTGAAGGCAGAATCGATGCTGACTCGATGCTGCCTATTACCCATAAATCTGTGCGGCTAGACTGAAAACTAACTAGACTAAACATGCTGAAGTCACACATTGCCACCCTAAAAGTGCTGCCCTAAAAGGCTGTTTGAAACCAATGTTCTTAGAAGATGCTTTCACACGAAATTCTATTACGGAAATCTATTACGGCAACGAGGCATCGAGGCAACTGCCTTCTGTTTCGAACACAGCCAATGTCTGCTGTTTTGGATTTCTTCAGCAGTTTGAATATTCATCACACAGAAAATATTGTGCATGCCTGCATTTGGATTATTGTAACTCCTATTTTACATGTCTTATCGAAAAAGCTCCCTTCCGTCAGCAGCTAGTTCACAACCCACTGTTCGCAACCCATCCTCATATTTTGCTCTTTTCACTGGTTGACTTTTAAGGGAGTTTTGCTGTCTTGTCAAGGCCTTATGTACCACAGTACTAAATGACTGACCCTATATTGACAGTTTTAGCTGAGGTCATCAAGACACAAATCAAACACTTTTGCTGCATGAGCAAACTGGAATACCTTGCATGAGACACAAAATTATTTTAATTTAGCCTCTTGGTTATTTAAATTAGATCTTTTCAGCCTTGCTTTTAGTTATCTCCGACAAATTTTTTTTTATTTATAAAAATTTATTTTATTATTATAATTTTTATCAGACAACTAGCAGTACCTGCAACATGAGGGGAAAAAAATCACTTAAATTATCCAACCGAACATTTACATTTTTTCACTGGTCTCTCTTACTACGTACACAACAGCGATGGATGACCCCAACTATGCAACTTTCTGGAAGGAAATAGAACAGGAAATATTATCCCCAATTAGAATACAAGATATGCTGTTCTCTGCCCTTACTTACAAAAGGTGCTCCCTGCACTACAGCCCCATAATCGCTTACACTGTGCAGACTTACCGGACAGTGGAAAGGACTTTGGGATCTAATAATTTAGTGGCACTGACACTCTCCCATTTCGAACAATGTTAATATTTTGTCTGCTGGTAAACCCCTTTCCTTGGACTCCTGGGCATTGAGGGGTATAAACGTGTTGAACGATGTAGCCAGTCAGGAGCCTGGTTGCTCGCTACAATATCCCTAGCTCTTCTTTGTTTTTTGTTTTATTTTTGACTGAGATCTGCTTTAAAAACGTATGGGGTTCCCTGGGGCCAATAACTAGGGTCGCTAAGAGCGCTGGACCTTGTGGTAATTTCTTTCAATGTTTTTCAAATGTCTTTCTGTTCACTTTGTATAGAAATTTTTCAATAAAAACTTACTTACAAAAGAAAATAGTATAACATCTCAATATAGTAGTGTTTTGAAAGAGTTAATTTGGTCGCAGAACCAAAAATCATTACTGATGATTTGTGAGAGTAATATAAAATTAGCTTTTGATATATATTCATCACTGAGAAGTATTTTGGTCATTTAAGATATAAATATCAGCTACCCAAGATTATTTTGAGCCTTTTTGCATTGAAAATTAAAGTGTTTACACAGTGGAAAATGCATAAGTATTTTCTTAGCTGATATTCATAATGATTAGCTCATCAGAAATTGTTGTGAACATGTTAAATTGTACTTTCATCAAGTAATTTTTACTTGATACCGCTGGTGCCATTAGTAAAATATCTCTTCTTTTTGCAATTATTTGTAATTAGCAGAGAGCACCAGATGAGCATGATGAAACGTTAGTGAAAAACAAACATTTTCGAAAATTAAATCTTGTCTAGAGAAGTTCTGAGATTGATGGCTTGCTGGGACCTCAGCATGTTCTTTGATCAGAGTTTATACCTAGCCTAGTTTTGGGTCATGCCTCTAATTTTTCGGCCGATAACTAGGGTCACTATGAGTGCTGGACCTTGTGGTAATCTATCAGACAAATACCCAGGCAGTCAACACTTCCAAATTCTGCCAGTTAAATAAAATTGTGCTTGTTTTAGATGGTGGGGAGGGGATTTTTTTTTTATCTCAGTGACAAAAACTATGTTGTTAACAGTAGTAACGATTATATACGGGAGAGAGCTAGGTTAAATTCCCCTTTAATGAGACCACACTCTTTCAGGTGTGTCTGAAAAAGAAAGCTGTCTAAAGCAAGATATTTTAGGCTTTGGTGAGACATCAATATGTCGAGGTCTGAAAAGTTGGTTTAACTGTATAACTTTCTCCTGCTTGGTTTAGCTTAAAAGTTAAAAGGTTTGTCTGGTAGAAGGTTTTTTTTTTGTTTTTTTCTCTGCAAATTTTGAATACAGTGTTGTACTAATTTTGTTTTTTCATTGTTGCATTGTCAGTATCAATTTCTTAATAATAATAAACCTTGATTTCTGTATCACAATCTATAGTACAATTCAATATGCTTTACATACAAAAAAAACACAAAATAGTATTAAAACAGTTATTAAAACAGAAGTAACAATAACATTTGAAAATATAATGGAAAAGCTATATTAAACAGGTATTTTGTTAATCTGGATTTGAAGATTGCAATTGAGGCTGACTCTGATAAAAAGGGGGGAAGGAGTTCCAGAGAAACAGCACTGAAACAGAAAGCAGCTTCTCCTATAACTTTACCATTCACCCTCTCTGTGTTCAGGCTGACAATGAATTGGCATGTCTTTTAAATATTGTGGATATAGTCCATTTAGTTTTAAATAAAGTATGTAATGCACAGGTGGCCAATGTAAAGATGCTAAAACCGACATAATTTATAAAATATAGTTTTTTTTAAAAAAACATCTATTAAAATGTATCTTACCAATTTAGTGTGAGTTTTGATTATTGATTTCTCCTGAGGGTTCCTCAGTATTTGAGCAGTTTCAAGCAGGGCTATACATACTCAATTTAATTCTGATTAAAATTTGATGAAATGTATACAGGTGAACACCTGCTCACACAGGTAAGCTGATTTATCAAAAATGTATCAAATGCAAAATTCATAACACTTCATGTTATTGGAGCAGTTCAGTGGGGGTTTCACAATAAACACTAGCGTTGCCTTATCTGCCCAGAATTTCTGAAATTGTTCTGCAAAGGGTCCTTGCATTTTCAGAACCACATTAAGTAGCTTCTCTGTGTCCACCTGAAACTCTGTGTCCTCTTTGCATTTCATCCGGCATGGGAAATGAGCCAGCGATGTATCCAGGTGTCTCACAAACACCATTAGTTTTTGCTCGAACAACAACACCTGTTCCTAAAGCAAAAGAGCTGTGTTTCCGTGTTTCCCTTGCCTTGCAACTTTGTGTTCAGATCATTTAAATGTGACGTGATGTCAACCTGAAGTTAAATTTCTGCAGCCACTGCAGATCTTTATGTCCTGCATATTCATGGTCTTTTCCACTCATGAATACTTTCACCTCTTCCAGACAGGCAGCAGATAGCTTCAGAACTCTGGAAAGCCATCGTACACCATTCTGCTGAAGCAGGTCTAGATTTTGACAGGTAACCTCTGCAAGTCCACATAAATGTCTTGATCCTTTTGCCAATATTTAGCTGATGATTTAAAAAACAACGGTCAACACTTCTGTAATCTCAAGTGGAAAAGTTTGGACAAATGCCTACTGAGAAGGGTAACTTGACATCAACATCACAATTGGAAACAAATGGAAATATGTTTAACACTGATTCTTCCTTAAGCCTAGAAAGAAAATATTACAGCATTGCAGTATTTTTTCACATCATCATGTCAGATTGCCAAGTTGTTTTATGTTGCCTGTAGTTACACTACTGATGTTTCAAACCTGGAAAGAACTTAAATTTATGTGACTAATTAAATGTAAGCTGGCCAAAGAGTTGGAATCGCATTTTAGGTCTATAAGACCTGCTAGTAAAATGGGATATTTCAATTAAAGAAGTTAAATAGTTAACAATGTTATTTAAATAGTGTTTTTCACTGTAAACATAAACTAGTAAAACATTTAAAACAAGCTATCACACATAGTGAAATTGACCAGATCTACATTTATTTGCCAGATTACTTAGATTATCCCCTTATCTAAGAAGATAAATTTGTTGTTGAAGAGGAGATTTCTCCACTTATTCAAGCATTGATAAAACACCTGAACTTCAATCTGACTTGGAGTTTCACAGACAGAAGATGCTGCTTGCCCCTTACCAGAATGTTTCACCAAAAGATCCTGATCCATTGAATTTCAATTGTGTTATCAAATATAAAATTCATAACACAAATAGGTAAAGTGCTGTGTGTGGAGCTATGATTTAATCGTTGTCTAGCTTATTGTTTGCACTATGTTGCAAACCTCTTTAGTAAGACCGTAACCATAGTAAATGTGACATTAATGAGCAATTGATTCAGCTGAGAAAACAGGGTGTGCCAAGAAATTCTTTGAAATTCTCATTGAAGTGTGCCATGATACTGAAATAGTTTGGAACCACTGTCGTTAACAATTAATTAAAACCGTGTGATCCATAGTATCAAAAGCCGCAACCCGGTCATATACCGTCTTGACATGTTTACTCTCAGGGCTATGGTTAGATCAAAATCTAAACCAATTAAAATATCCTAAAGATGTTTTTATTTCTGAAGAAACTAGTCATTATTTCTTTAATTTCTATTATTTAAAAATAACTTAAGCAAAGATTTTACAAAGGCGTTTTTTGAAGACAATATAAATAATCTTAAGGTCTGTTATCTGTATAACTGAAATCATTGGACAGCTTACTAAACGCCTCCTACATGAGCATGGTTGCTATAGGATTCAGAAGAGAGGATTCGATGTGCATAACTATTTCATTTAATTCAGAGAATGGTGGTGCAGAAAGCTCAAAATCATTTTGTGGAATATGATCTAATATAGATCTTCTGTATGTGAAACACTTATTAATGAGTAGATTTCATGACACCTTATCTGTTTTAAATTCACATTATATGCACACATCAATTAAACAATAAAACAAGGCAACACTTTTAGGCCGTTAGGGAAAGGAGGATGGATGTAAAGTCAGAAAGTGCCAGAGAAACAGTAAATGCGAAAGATGGTTCAGACAGAGAAAAGCAGCAGATAGGAGACAGTTCTATTGGGGTCTTACAGACAGATAATGTACCAGGGATTGAAAGTCAGAGTCATTCAGAAGAAACGGCATTTGAAAGTATAGCTGATGAGGAGTCTTCTGCAGGTAATAGGAAAGGAAGTGGGGGTGAGGATGAGAATATAGAGCAGACAGGAAGAAAAAAGAGAATCCCCAAAGAGGACACAATATAAAAGTAATTGGAAGCCGAATGTATGTAGTAAACAATACCGTTCTGGGCAAATTAGGCAATTTAAAATGCAGAAGAAGCAACATTATATGAAAAGGGGCATGTCAACCAGAAACAAAGAGCTGATTCAGTTGCTGCATATGTATTTAGAAAATCCACAGCACACAGCAGAGTTGAAGAATTCCTTCCAACCAGAGGAGAAAGTGTCCAGGTCTACAAATCATTCTTCTTCAAAACTTTTGATACCTTTGATTACCAGGTGTGTTTCAATCATAAAACAAACAACCAAAATCTACCAAAATCAGAAGGGGCAGAGATTCAGAGCAGGCTAGAACAACTTAAATGCGTACAGGAGTACGTTGGTTTGTTTCCTGAGGATGGATCATCCCTTGCACAGATGTACAGAATATTTAAATATATATCTAATAATAATTTACCAAAAGGTTTTCTGAGATAACCTGGGATTCCAACAGCCTTGCCAAGACCTATGTGCCCTCTGCACAGAGTGGGAGACCATAAAAAAGAACTGAATAAAGATGACTAGCTTTTGAGGATAATTTGAAAGGGAAACCACAAGCCGGAACATCCAAAGAGCAAGACAAAGAGCAATAAGAAAGAAACAGTTGCTGCAAACTTTGATTTTCCCAGGCATGCTCTGTGTTCCCAGGCATCATGTAGAAAGTGCAAATTCCCTGCACAAACTCTGCGTTTTCAACCTTAGCCTTGTGGCGGGGGGGGGGGGGGGGGGGGGGGGGGGGGGGGGGGGGGGGGGGGGGCGGGGGGGGGGGGGGGGCGGGGGGGG
>JAOYSI010000002.1:1708433-1734457 GCA_025775065.1 Hiodon alosoides | reverse complement strand
GAGGAACACAGTCAGTGGGTCAAGTCAGCCTACCTGTTCTAACCCAGGAGGAACACAGTCAGTGGGTCAAGTCAGCCTACCTGTTCTAACCCAAGAGGAACACAGTCAGTGGGTCAAGTCAGCCTACCTGTTCTAACCCAGGAGGATCGCAGCAAATGGGTCACATTCAGCTCTGGGTAGTGAAGCGCTGGTTGGGAAGAAGAGAAAGAAAAAAAAATGGACTTGACGGATGTTTGTTCCACCCGCGGTCCCCAGAGCAGGACCAACAGCAGACATCACTCATCTTCAACCAGCCGGAAGACGCCACTCACGCTCTGCGATCTGCAGCACCGGGAAGCCCAGGTAGAAGCTGAACTCCACCACGCTCAGCATCCGCAGGTGGTGGCTGACCTCCGACCCCTTCAGGTAGCCGGCGGCGTCCCGCACGGCGAAGGTGATGTCCACCGGCGCACTCTGCTGCCACTGGAACTCAGGGACGCTCATGGTGACGTTCAAGATCTACGACAAGAAACCGCACGGGTCAACTGAGCTACAAATGACTAGTTTCAGACATCACCGATATTTTACTCTTTTCAAAAATCAACCTTTGAGGAAATCTCCGGTCCTGCTATTCCGTTCGGAAGTGACTGGAGTTCAGTATGCAGGTGTGTATAAACTTTCACACAGATTACTGTCATGTCGTGACAAACGTACCAGGGAGAGCCTTAAAGCTGAATAAAAGAAAAGGCAAACCCTACCAGTGAGAAATTTACTTCATTGCGTAATTAACTCAGAATCACATGATTTGTTACTGTTGATTGAGTGGTGATATGAGACTGAACAGCAATATGGCTTGCACAAAATATCATGACATCTTTAAAGCAACCATCTGCTGTATAGGTCTTTACTCATAAGCACAAAGAGCACAAACCTATCCCCTTTTCTCAGTAAACTAAATTAAAAAGCCCTTATATCTGTGAACAGTGAGGAGCCTCTATGTGGGGCCAGGCGTTTACTTGTGTCAGCAAACCAATAGGAGATATCGCTGCATTTGCCCACAGTCACAACCTCAGTCAGCATTTAGTTTCCATCCTGGCACAGTTCACTGTTCCCATTAATAAACAAGAAACAACATGTAGTCACTGGTGATGACATTTTGATCAATTTTCCCCATTTCAAAAAAGTGAAAAGCTAATACTGCAGTCATTCGAATAGCAACATCCTGATTAAGCACCCAGCTCTGTGTGTGAGTGTGAGTGTGAGTGCGAGTGTGAGTGTGGGCCCAGAGGCCTATCACTTTATTTTTTCACTATGCAGGAACGCAATGCTGAACATTTATCGGGGGTTAAAATAAGATTACTCACGTCCACGGTGAAGTCGGTAGACTCGTGCGAGCGGCGGCGCACGCTTGCGTAGGCCATGGTGAGGCCCCTCTCGATGCGCTCGCTGAAGTTGCAGACGCGCACGTCCACGTGGCTGGGGACAAACTGCAGCACTGCAGCGGGGAGGGAGCGCCGAAACGCGGTCAGCTCAACGGCGAAGTTCGGGGGGAACCGCGACACACCCAGCGCAGGGCGGGGCTAAATAACCCAATCAAGTACGCGGTACAATGCAGCGAGCGGCAAAGACAGAGTACCCTTTCAACTACACTACAGGATCCATGAAGTTACAAAAAAAAAAAAAAAGCCATTTTTACAGACTCGTACCTGTATGAACCAGGAAGCGGTGGTCGGGCACGGCGGCGATGGGCGACACGGTCAGGATACTGGTGGAGCCGCGGGCGAACTGGCGCAGGGCGTTGATGACGGCCACCGCCGCGTACACCACGGGGCCGGACACCACGCGGAAGACGAAGTCGGGCGGAGCCTTCACCACCTGCGGCGAGAAGACGTGATTGCACACCACAGAGTGAAGAACCCTCCCTTCGCCCCGTCGACACCCTCTGGCGAACCTCGACCACTCAACCTTATTTTCCTCTATTGCACACATCCGAGGTAATACAAGTCCATGGCGAACTCATACGGGGCCTAATGAGTACATTTTACAGGTGAGCATACCTGGAGCTCGACGGAGCGGTTGAATTCGCTCTTCAAGATCTCTCGGATGTAGGACTTTGCGTATCCAGTGGTGGAACCCGTGGGCAGTCCTACGGGTTTTACAATGCAGAGGAGACAGCCGTTGGACCGTGTATGGACCGTGTACATTCAATGTGCTTCAGACTCAGGGTTGAAAAGGGGCAGAAAGTTTCAGTTCATTTCCTGGAAACAATTCTTTATCTTTTAATACAGTCCCTCATTTAATTACAGTAGGTTATGTCAATAGAGTCAATGTAATATTACAAAAAAATTACTTTAGGAAAAAAAAATATTTTGGCCAATTTAAAGTAGCAAAAGCAAGAACATGATGTTTTGTTGAACCAAGTCGTAGCACAGTAGCCTTTGTGCATGCACTCCACTTACCACCACCACCCACCCCACATATTCCTCCATTTACCACCATCTCACCCCACATATTCCTCCACCCCCCAACTCCACTTACCACCCCCCACACGAAATATTCCTCCACTTACCACCCCCACCCCACATATTCCTCCACCCCCACTCCACATATTCCTCCACCCCCACTCCACATATTCCTCCACTTACCACCACCCCACTCCACTTACCAACATCCCACTCCACATATTCCTCCACCCCAACCCCACATATTCCTCCACCCCAACCCCACATATTCCTCATCACATATGCAGGGAAAGTAATTCAGCATCCTGCCCACTTCTGCTGTGATAATTATCTGCAGGGCTACAGGGAGAAACTACGACATAAGGTCAGTTTTCATGATATTAGGTCATTGTATTTCTTCCATATTTACGCTGTACTGTAACAAACTAAACATGCATTTGATTATGTTTAGAGAAACATAATTAGCTTAGCATTTGAATTAAATAGTTAACACGATTAGATTGAAACAAGATTAGAGGGAAGCAAACAGGTGATATCTCCCCTCCATCTCTGCATGCTCTGACGTTCCTGTATTTCAGCAAGGTAGCCATCAGCAGGGATTAACTAGCAAGTTTAAAACGCTGGATCCACGAGTCAGAGAAAACCTCAAGGCTAATTACTTTCACGCTATATTTACTGGGGGGCGAACATCAAGAAGAACTATGTTTTATTCAATGTTTATTTTGTGTTCAAAATCATAAGTGACTGTAACAGATATCAGCTGTTTTTACTTTGATTAGAAGAGTTTGTCTGTTTAGGACAAACGCAGCGCAAAACATGCAAATGTCCCAACCATTTAATAAATCCATTTAACTTCAAAGTATAGCCAGTTATAAAAAAAATTTTTTTAGCAATGCAGATACAAATGCGCACAAAACGTTCATGTTTTTGTACGGTTAATTGCGAGAGTTAAAACTTGCGAGATGTCACGCAGGGCAAACGTGTAACTCCCAAACACAAGCGGCGGAAATACTTTGAGGCGTAGATGCCGTACGAGCGGTGTACCTTGTAAATGCGTCTAAATTAAGAACAGGAAGAACTACCCCTTACCGACTTGGACCAGATACATATCGGGTTTGGTGATGTTGCAGTGATACTGTCGGGTCGCCGTTGACTGGGGGGTTCTGAAGGTCGTCATCAGCGGACCCTTGCTGATGGGGGTTCCCGTGGCGACCGCCTCGCCGAGCGTCGTCAAGCGGACGTCGGCCACCGTTGTGGGTTGGCCGCCGCTGACCGTCGTCAGGGGGGCGTTGGCGTCGGTGGTGACGTGGCCGCCGGTGTCTGTCGTCAAGGGGGGGCCAGGCGTAACCCCCTCTCCAGCAGCGTCCTCGTCGACCACGGCTGTGACATCAGAGGTGCCTGCCCATCCAGGAACAGTTCCGGTTGGCGGTGGGGGGACAAGGGCCGGCGAGGTCAGCTCAGGCGCCGCGGTGTTAGCGGTGGGGTCGGGGAGGGTCGCTGCAGAAGTGGATGAGGCAAACCCTTGCGGAACGTCTGTAGCAGAGACGGAGAGGTTGGCCGCGACAGTGGGTGGCGCGGAAACAAGCGGCGTGTCGCTGGTGGCTCTGCTCGATGAGGTGGAAGCCATTTCCGTTTGGACAGCGGAGGTGGAGAGAGCCATCGAGAGCGTTGGGGTCCCTGAGGGCTCCAGCACAGGCTCAGAAGCGTTCACCAGGTAAGGCCTCACCGTCCCTGCGGAATCCACTGATGTGGAGTTGAGGGGCTCGGAGCCCGACATATCTGCGGAGGCCTCTTCAGCCCAGGAGCTGTTGTCAGGAAGCGGGATGGAGACGCTGCGAGAGGCCGTTAGAGCGGTACCCGGGTGGATGATGAAGGAGCCGGTAGGTGCCACGTGCGTGGTTCCGATGGACTCGTTTAGAAAGGTCAGGTTACCCCTGTGTTCAGCTGAACTGGCGTTCTCCTTGGCCTGCAGAGTGGTGTAGTACTCAAGACTGTTCATGTCCGGCAGGAGAATCTCGGTGGGCTCCAGGGTGAACCCGTCGGCCCAGTCCGGCCCTTCGTCAGCCAGAGGAGGGAACACCGACTCAGCCGTGGGGCGGCCCTGAGGGTGAAGAACCGACGTGGGAAGAATGGAATGGGCGGCGCCGAGAAGCGACGTGAGACCGGGATAGCTGAGCGCGTGCAGGGAGGACAGAGACGGTACCGCCCGGGAGGGGAAAGCGGTGTCGTAGACCTCCGTACGGAAGTCCTCCGCCTCGTTAACGTCGTTGGGAAGGCTGGTGACAAGCGAGAAGTCGTCTCCCTCGGGCCCCGTGAAGGACATGGTTTCCAGGTAGTCTCCCGAGCCCCAGTCGCCCTCCACGGTGCTGGTCGGGAAGAACTCCTCGTGCAGGACCATGGTCAGCTCGGCGCGGTCCGTGGCGGAGTGGGGTCTGATTAAAGGCACGTAGCTCGGCGCCAGCTCAGGGGGCTTCAAGAGCAGGTGGATACCTTGGGCTGGGTCGCCACCGGCCGGCAGCTCAGGTAAGGAAAGTCCCACTGGGGAAGAGTCCCGACTGGATGCAGAACCGCCCTGGCTCACATGAGCACCAGCGGGACCACTGGCAGATATCCCTGGGGGACCAGACGGCCCTGGAGGACCCCAATTTAAAACACCGGGAGCGGTTAAGTCAGATGTGCCGTGCAGGTGGCTTAGGGTCAAGGGACGCAGAGAACCTTCCGGACTGGCAGGGGAGTTCTCCGGACCTGCGTCACGCAACAAAGCTGCTCCAGAGAAGGTGGATTGCGAGGGCTGTGGAGTTGGCGGTGTAGCATGGTCCGTGGGTGAGGGTAAGAAGCGGACGGCATCGGTGGGCGTCGGGCTCCCATCTGGCAGCCGCGCCCCACCCGCGGTGGCGTTGACACTACCGTTCCCGCGGTCTTCTGCAGCAGCGACGGGGGGAACCGGGGGTCCGGGGGCTTCACGGTGCAGCGATACGGCAGTGGATGCGGCCGCCTCTCCTGGTACCTCAGCGAAAATGTCCGTTGACACGTTAGAAGCCAAGAAAGGCCCGTCTGGGGAAAGTAAAAGAACAGTTAAAAAGAGATGATACACACCAGAGGAAAAGACAACGTGATTTGTCAGACTGACAAAAACACTGAACCGCGCCCATGCTGCATCCAATCGCGTTATGTGTCTGAGGTCTTGTCACATGCACAGAATCGGTTCGTAAAATCCTGTCAAAATTCCACTTGTGCCAAGATTTTATCTGAAAGACAAGGCCACAGAATGTATATATATATATATATATATATATATATATATATAGAGCAGTCTACCCACTTTATGCAACCTATCAAATAAAATGTGACAAACATCTCCAATCCCCATGCTGTGGAGATCTTAATATTCTGAAATAAAGACAAGACCGGGCAAATGGAATTCAGTACCAGTAAGAGGCAATGTTTATGTATTTCAGCTGCATTGTTTGGGAATGTTTGAATGATAACTTGTTTTTGTTATTAAACTAAAAGAGCCTGAGGCCTTATCACAACACAAACTAACCCACTATTTGACTAAGTGGTTGGAAAATGGAAAAATCTATAATAAAAAAAACTGCTGTATTAAAAGCAGCCGAAGGCAGATGCTGACTATGACTGACATCCGTCTATTAAAGGTCTCTCCCGGATGGAGAGCACAGACGCGCCGTAATGAAGTGTGGGTTTGAGTGGATCCAAAACCATCGCGGTCCAGCTGTTCTGTGAAGAGACTCTCCCCTCTCCACACTCCACCCTCCCCTCTCCACACTCCACCCTCCCCTCTACACACTCCTCTATACACACTCCTCTATACACACTCCACAGGTTACACTCCACAGGTTACACTCCACAGGTTACACTCCACACTCCTCTATACACACTCCACTCTCCCCTCTCCACACTCCTCTATACACACTCCACTCTCCCCTCTACACACTCCACAGGTTACACTCCACCCTCCCCTCTACACACTCCACCGGATACACTCCGTCATCCGAGAAAAGCCGTCTTGTAACGCTCAGGGGCCGCGGCATCCCCAGGGAATTGTGGGTAACGCACTGAGACAGCCGGGGGGGGCTGAGCTGAAACGCGCTGTTGCTTAGCTTTGGGCTGAAAATGGTGGCCATTGTTTCTGAACAACAGGACCGGACTCAATGGCCACATACAGGCTAGTTTTGGGCATGAATACGTTTAGACAAAAACTAAACGATTACGCAATTTCTGATACAGTGTGGTTTAGATACATTTTCCACACTGCAGTGCCTCCGCAATTCCCATCATGCATAATTTTTCGGTCACCTAGTGACTACCATGGTTACGTGGGTGGGTATCTTGCTCACAGACGCACGTGAGTGGTTGCGAAGTCGCTCAAGTCCTGACACAACATTGAAATATTTAACAGCAGAGTCTTGGAACAGAGCTCCAAAAAGCTGTATCAGTTCTCCCCGATTCCTGGTTCTGTAGCAGGCTCTGTAAATTTTTCATCATGTTGACCTGGAATCAAAGATACCACGAGGAGCCGTTTGGTGGAAACAACCATTGTCACTCTACAGCTAGATCAGACGTAGGAGGCAGAAAGTCTAAGGCTGTTCAACAACGGCCCAATCCCGATAACCTGCAAACGAAGCCAGCAGGGGCCTTAGGCAGAACACACTGTGGGTCTGAGCAGACGGCATAGCCACACCCCTCCCACCCCGCGCCTCAAAACGTCGTCCCGGGCCCGCGCGGACACAATGCAGAGCGTGAACCCGGCAGCTCCTCCATCAGAGAGAAACGGCAGCCGTTTGTGTCAGCTTAAGCTTAATGTTGCATCCGTACACGCGACTAAGTTTGTCCACAAATTTACATCGAGTCTCAACTTCCCGTGCGAGAAATGCTGGAGTGGAGCTTTTCCAGCAATAGTCTGCACAAGCAGATTTTGTTGTTCTGCTGTTAATTACAAGCAGATTGCTGGCTGCCCGCTCGCTCGCACAGCCAGGCAGACTCCTCCTACGGGACGAGTCAGCACCGGGAGTCACAGCCAGGCAGACTCCTCCTACGGGACGAGTCAGCACCGGGAGTCACAGCCAGGCAGACTCCTCCTACGGGACGAGTCAGCCCCAGGAGTCACAGCCAGGCAGACTCCTCCTACGGGACGAGTCAGCACCAGGAGTCACAGCCAGGCAGACTCCTCCTACGAGCTGCCTGCTCCCTTCTTTCTGGAGATGCCCACCCACACGTCAGACAAGTTTACAGGCTCCAGCTTAGCTGGCTATTTTTAAACATCCCCACTTAAAAGGGGAAACCTCACATGCGCACGCACACGCACACGCACACTTCAGAGATTAAAGTAAAAACTATTTCTTGTGCAGGCAGCAGAAAGACTAAAGGTCCTTCAGACAGACCGTGGCCCATTAGTTTCAGAACGACCATGGAACAAAAAACAAGCCGAAACGCATTCTATAGCACCTTAATCAGGACAACATGTACCGTGTTGCGGGCCTCTTGAACCCAAACGGCGAAACCTCCTCTGTAAATTTCAAATGGTACACTTCCTGCCACAGCTTAAAAATGCCCCTGGCAAGGGGAACAAAGCTCAGCCAGACGACTTGCAGTAACAGGGCATGTAGCATAAACGGCTACAATCAAGTTAGGCAACGCGCTTGCAGTTCCCGTCTTCAGGGGATCCTGCAGAACAGCTCTTCCCTCTCAGCGAGGCAGCAGAGAGACGCTGAGAGACTCAGAGTACACCGCCGCCATTAAATTATAATGGCAGCATCTCCCTGAATGAGATTTCACTTTCTATACAGCACTGTAACCTTTCACGGTCTTCGTTAAAGCTGTCCCGGATCCCCTCCGTTTAAAAAAAAAAAAAAAACACATTTGGAAAGCGCCGTCAGAGCAGACATTTAGCTTTTCCTCTCGGAGGGAAGCGAGGAAGAGGAGGAGCTCCAGTCACCCTCAAAGACAATTAACCACGGCAGACCGAGCAGGCCACCAGGTGAGCTGTGAACGGTTAACGGGTCACCGTTAATCAAGAGCAAAACAAACGCAGAGCAGGGCCTGGGAAGAATAAATGGGGATTAACTGGTTGGCCTGACCTCCGCTCCTATGATAGCTCTCCGTTAGAGGGCAAAAGCACAGCACGGCAGGGATCTTCCTCCAGTACCCGACCCTAATGGACACAGCGTGGCGCTTCGGGGCACAGCGGCCGGGACGGCCCGGTAGGGAGAATAAGCGCACGCAGGAAAACGACCGTGTACAGTGGCACATTCTGGCAAGCGGTCACATGACCACCAACTGGAAGACTGAGGGCTGAAAGGTACCCAAAGCGTACACCTCCTACTGCGGGCCACGGACCGTTATACATCCTAGGTGAGTCTTCATGCCTCATTAAAGGGGGTTACACTGTGACTGCACGTAATGGCACCAACCCAGGGTAGTGACCAGGTGGGACAACTTTAAAACCGCCGACAGGACAGGACAGGACAGGATACCGAGCGCACCCCACAGGGTCCTCCAACCTGACACCCGTTCCAGAAGTGCAGGCCGGACACGCTTCGGAGGACAACCCATCGACACCGGCTACACTGACAGTGAAAACCCCCTCGGAACCACACCTCAAGATATCAGGTGACGGAGGCCAATGCCGCAGCTGGCAGAGAGAGAGAGAGAGGAACGCACACGGACTCAGCGATTGGTCACCGAGGGACACTTCTGCGTTTGTGCAACTTCATCCCGCACATGTTCCCGGAACCCAGGTGCCAAAGCCAACAGCCGTCACGTTAAGGTGGACGAGTTGTGTTACAGTCCTTAGGTTCAGACTAAATACTCTTCTCTTAGCCGTCGCTCTTCCCTAGAAAGACTTTGGCCCATACTTGCTCGAGTATCTGGAGTATGTAAAAAAATTATAATAAATCAAACAAGCACAAGCAAATCAATTAACAAAGGAAACCTTCACTCTTTGTCAAGGAAACTGATCACACATTAAAAACCCTATAAATAGACTAATTAGAATTTAACTAATTTCAAACTATAATGATTATGTGATAATTACCTCGCCTAAAGAGCTTGTAAAATGTGTTGGCTTATTAATTACCTATGCACATATAAGAAAATCCATTCCGTACTGACATCGAGTCATACGGCTTATTGTCACTCATTTGCTTGAGCTTGATAAAACCTTAGTTATAAAATACTGATAGCAAATAATGGTCAATAAAGTAATTTCCCAAAACAAGGCCTTATCTCAGCAGTGTTAGCATCAGCACGTTAAACCGCTACAATCAATCAACTCGGTAACCGTGACAACGGAAATTATGAGCTGTTGATTTTGGCCGCTGTGACGCACACTACCGTGTGACAAGCTACTGCCTGGGAATCACTCCTCCTGTAAATCCTGACCACAGTCCCAGGGCAACGATAAAACTATCAAGTCAGCCTGCAGACAGCACCACTTTCAAGCCCTTGATTAAATCATGACCTTTCAAACCCCCATTACAGCTTGTGCCTTCCAGAGTAGCTCCGCCGGTAAAAGGCTTGTCCGAGTGCAGGCCCGGTTCAGGCCGAGTTCAGCCTCGGTTCTGCCTTTCCGAGTCTCAGGTTCTAAATCTGAGCCATTTCACTTGAAGAGTATGCCGGGCGGCCGAGATCGGCAGAGTCCTGGAGACGGCGCGGATGGGGTCGAGAGTTTGCGCCCGTGAGCCGAAGTTAACAGGGCTTTTAAATACTGCGTGGAAGGCACAATAACAGCCCTTCGTATGCTTTGGCTTATAGAACCACTGAAGTCTGGGACCAACGGGGATGTGTGAAAAGATACCGTCTGCGGTTTTGTGTATTCAAAGCTAAAAATCGAGGCCCAATTTCGCAATTCTTCGTTTTGACCGCTGATAAGAGAACGGTCCCGGAAAGGAAGAAGGCCCAACTTACGATGCCAAAATTAGATGAAGTGATGAGAACACGCTCAGCTCTGTTTACACAGAGGAGGACCAATTACTTTTTATTTAAAAAATGTCTTGTAGGGATCGCATTACAGCCACAGTGAAACACATACAGCCAGGCCAGAACACGAGAGCTAGGGGTTACGGGGAGGATAGTTACAGGACAATGTGCAAGGGATGTGAAGGGTGAGGATAGTTACAGGACAATGTGCTAGGGGTTACGGGGAGGATAGTTACAGGACAATGTGCAAGGGGTGTGCAGGGTGAGTATAGTTACAGGCCAGACTTGAGATGTAAGGGTTGTGTAACATGAAGCAGAAGGAAACGGTTGTACAGAGAGCCATCTGCCAGAACACATCAGAAGTTAAAAAAAAAAGAAAAAAAAAAATTCCCCCCGCCCAATTGCTGTAATCAATTGACTAGACATGGAAGCTTTACAGCACAAAAAACATTTAAATGGAACGGTGGGGTTATTGGCATATTTAAACTTGCCCAGCGAATTACACTCAATGCATTTTATAATCTTTTCTGGAAGGTGATCACATCAAGTAATCCAGATGAACTTTCTTTTTTACAAGGCTGCATTAAAGACAGAACCGGCAGCCAATCGGAGACGCTACAGCATGAAGAGTCCATGGGATTGGTCATTCTCTGTTTGGAGTCAACACCGGCCAGTCCTGGACAAAGCACAATTAAAGGGAAACCATGTCAGCAGGCAAACAGGGAAAACCAGCCACACGGGACAGATCTGGTTTGTATCAGACCACACTGCAAAGCCATTACAGGATTTCGACAGCAAACGGGCTACTCTCGGGCACAGCCAGCCTGTGTTCGTCAGATCGGGGGTGGTTGTCAAAACTGTCTAATGTTTATTGACACGTTGTTTTAGATGAGAATCAGGTTTAAAAATAGAGGGGTGGTGGGGGGGGGGGGGGTGTTCCAGGATTGAACCATCACTTTGGCCTGAGGTGGGTCAAGTGTTGCATAATACATTGAGGGCTGACAAGTTCCTCTTGGGTTTTCCTCCAGTCCACATTGCTCCCTAAGACAGGAAGATGGGAGAGATTTTTCCCCCCGTGGCGATGCTAATCCGACTGTCCCAAGGGCAACGAAACCGTACAAACAGAGAGCCATCTGCTGAAATACATACATAGACGCGTCTCTATTTAGTGAAGCGGACCGAAACATGTGCCCGGCTCAGTATAGCTTCAGCATGGCCTTGTGCCCAGTTCTCAACACCACTGAATAAGCAGCTCATTCCCTGGAGAGGTAACTTTACTGCAATTAAAGACTGCATTTTCATGGACTTAATGGCTCAATTTTTAATGCACTTCCAGCAAAAACAAACATTGTATGACAGATTAAATGCACCAATTTACCTTGCTGTCCTTTCAATCTTGTTCGGTTGGGTGGCAACAATGCTTATCTTTCACAGGTCTCCATCCTTACTTCTCCACGCCACACGCCTGTGCGCGGCGGTGGTCTACACGCCACACGCCTGTGCACACCAAAGTGTAGTCCCGTTGTAAACGTACCGGTGAACAGAGCTTGTCGTACCTACACCCGTTACGCCACACAGCCGAGAGAGAGGAAAGCCTCGGTTCGGTGGTCTTTTTAAAAAAAAGTACCGTGTGTGCCTACCGCGGGCCCCAAATGGCGTCCATTGGCGACTGCATGGGAAGCCCGTTACAGTAACTACAGGTGCAGAAACACATTTCTGGCTCTTTCACTCGGTCAAAAGCAAACCTCTGAAGACAGATGAAAGGAATGGAAAGTAAGTGTTCTGCCCTCACACTACACCACTCTGTTGAGCTGGACCTCATTCAGAACCATTCACCGGGGCTTTTCTCCCAGGGAGGGAGAGCGACAGGAATCTGTGGCAGATGATGGGCGAACAGAGCAAGGGTTTTAATTAAAACAAACTTCTGTGCTGCCTCCTGGTCACCCATTCACCTCCTTAAAGGGAGTCTGCCAACGCAGGACAGATAAGCAGACGAGCCTTTAAAACATAAATAGGTGAATAGAAAATAAACTGAACAGAACCAAGTTAATTTACTCCTGCACTACGCCTCATAGAACCAGCAAACTTGCGCTCGATTTCGGCAGTTAACTGGAGCCAGTGCATGGTGATTGCAGGACACAGAAGGTTCCAGATAAAAGTATCAGGTTTTCATCGAAATACGTGCCGCTTCAATAAACGTTCAGCGTACACACGTGTCAGATAACTCGACCGGTTCTGATCAATCAGATTTCCGTATCCCTTGTCATTCAGGCAAGCGGCGGGGCTATAATCTGCTTTCACATCGGATTAAAAGCAACTCGCTTAAACCAAACAGCAGCGCACAGGATGTCGTTACAGCGACGGGCGGAAACGCCGGCTTACTGGGAGAAAAGTTTAACACCGAGCAACAGCTACAGTACCTAATCCTCCAGTCCCGTTTAGGGTTCTTAAACCGAACTGCGTAAACGGCGACAAAATGTTATACTGATTTATGTGATGATTGAGAAGGTCATGTGGATTGAGCAGTTTCTGTTCGCATCTAAAGATTCTATTGGCTCGGTCTTCTTAAAGATGCCACTTTCCATTAACAAAGCAGTCCAAAAACATCCACTAGTGAACGGCGCAATTGAGTTTTGCATTCCAACGTTCCTGCGATTCGTTGTTTGAATTTCGGTTGGTTTCGCTACGGGACTCAGCAAGACCGCGGCTTTGGACAGATCCCACTTATTAATCCCTTTCTGTGCCCCTTTGGACATGAATAATGGAGGAGCTCATTGTTATCCAAAAAGAATCGGGTTTCAGACGGGACGGAACAACACTTTAAAATAACAGATGAGGAGCACAGACAGAGCCGTGCGTGATGTCAGAACTGGACTGTGCCTTTTGACAGATCTTAAATAAACACGAACGTCACGGTTTCCCTGTGGAGAGCCATACCGTCCAGGCCACCACAGTACAAAGCGGCCAATGACCGTAACTGAACGTGACCTAACGGTTACACAGGGTTCAGGTCTCTCCTGCAACGGCTTCCTGGATGTGAACACAGGACCCCACACACACACACACAGGAACGGTCAGCTCCCCCCTCGGGCATCAACACCACGCTCTCCGCCAAATGCAACAACGCGGACCACATTTGGACTGAAAGGGAGAACAAATCACTCACCAGCCCCTAAAGTCAAACAAAAACGGTCAAACCGTGTTTATCCAAAGGGCACAACCGGGAGTGTCCCATCTCTTTCCTGCCGGCCGTGCAGGAACGGAGGGGAGAATACGCAGAGGGCCCGGGTTCGCTTTTAGTCTGCATTACCTCCTAATTAACAGATGCGTTCGCCGCGGCGCACAGTACAAACCCGCGGGACTGCCAAATGTTTGACACGGGGGTCGTGATTCATTTTCATTTAACGCTACACCGTTTGAATAATGGAGCTTTTTGCAGCTACAGTAGTAATACAGCTGCAGTCTAGCCCGGGGTAACCCAGAGATACCATCAACAAACTGTTAATATTTGATGCTTGTCAGCTGTAGCATGATCAAGGAGAGGTACAAGTAACCTGCAATAGCATTCCAACGGCGATAAAATGCGTTCCAAGCTAGTTTACTTTCAGAATCTTTAAAAGCAGGTCCATTAATCCGTACGCATCCGCGTGACCACGACGATAGCTACGGAATTAGAGGAATTACAGTAATATACCGGTGTGGGTTGCTAGGTTGAAGAGTCTTCACATTGGGGCGAGTTTTACATAAGCGCGTGACGGGTTAAACTCGAGCATCTGTTCACCGTTCGGCCGCGAGAGGCCCCGAGCCATGTTGAAACTGAACTCCCTCACTTCTACTCCGACCGCGGTTCAAGTTGCCACAGCTGCGTCTGCGCGGCCGTCACTCCACCCGGAAACCGACGCCACGGTAGCGCAGACTACCACAGCTTCACAAAGGACACACGGACACCCGGGAAAAAAAATAAGCGTTAATTTACTTTCTTTCTTTCTACCCGTTCTCAGGGAGCGAAATTAACGTCTCGCTGCATCAGCCACCTGGGCTTGCCAATCGGGAGGCATCTGTAACTGGCTAGCACAAACGCCACGCCCTTCCTCAGTGCGAGCCAATTACAGAGCCGAGCAGTCAGATGTAAACGTTTCCCGGCACCATGCCGATTGCGAGACGATAAGCCTGTGCTAATGTCGCTGAGCTGCTGAGCCAGGCGTTTGTGATAACACAACCCCACCAGCACAGCTCCGCGCCATCCTGAGCCACAGCCTCGGTGAAACGCCACTGCACAGAGATCTCTTACTCCCCCTCCAACCCCGACCTTTTCACACTGGAATTAAGAGACTGATTAACTGATTTCTGAAGCTAGCTTCATTCGGTAGAATGGGAAGGATTTAAAAAACTAATTAAAAACATCTGGAGTGGAAAAGTCCCAAAATACTTATGGGATCCCGTAACAAAAGGTAATTTCTAATTGCTTCAGAACCAGTGCTAGGAAAATCTCACACGGCGAACCCGATCAGCGTTAGAACGCTATGAATTTTCTGCCAAATCCCATTCCCAAAAGCGCCTGGTCTCCTGCACCGATCACGGCGACTCCAGCATTCTCCTCCGACGACACCGTGGGGGGGGGCGACAAAAAGACCTCCTCGTTCCCCGTTTACACCCGCACTTAACCCTCGCAGAAAAAGCCCTCAGCCACTTCCTGCCACTCACGGAACCCCCACGATTTTTACCAAAAGATTAGGCAATGCGGGATTAATCTTCAGACATCACTGTAAACTAAAGTACCACAACTGTTTGGTCTGGTTTTTATAAGCCAGATAACATTTATTTCTGTTGACCGCACATCCAACAACGTGACAGGATGTAAAGTCCGGTGAGTCAGAATATAGCCTACATTTCCAAATGAAAAAACATTATTGGATTTCCTCATCCTGGACTTCTTCAGGCAAAGCCGCAATTTTAGGTTTAATTATTTTAGTGTTCACTGTTCACTATGACTTAAAAGGATTTCATGGTCACTTTTAAGTGTAAGTAAACACATTAAGACAGTGTAGGAAGCCTTGGGAAAACTGTTTTTTTTTTTTTACAGACGGTTGACCTAGCCCAAGAGATCTGCTGAAGGAGACACATCTGAATGAATTCTTTATACGAAAATCAACAGCCCCCCCCCGCCACCCAGCCCCAATTTACACGTGCCATGCTGATCGCACCAATCCTGAAGCAGCTTTGTGTTTCCACCAGCTCACAGAGAGAGAGAGAGGACACCCAAGTAGACACCTTATGGAAACTGATAAAAGAAAAGAGCTTCTGTCACAAGTCATATCTAAGCCATTTATTAAGGTTTCAGTATTGCCTTTCGCCGAAGAAAATTGGTATACATTTTTACTTTAAAATTCATATCGCAGGCCTAAAGCAGTTTTGATTCCAGCACTTCTGAACCATCCATTCAGTCTAGAAATGTATTTATAAGGACCGTTCAATTATTTTGTATTTTCTCCCCAATATGGAAGCGCCAGTCGGGCAAACGTACCTCGGCCCGTCAGCACGAATCCTGCCACACAGGAAAGGAAAGGACGCATGACGTACGACTAGCCCCCTCCAACCCAAGTCCCCTTCGAGACATCCGTGTTTTCTACACTCCGCAGGCTACGCAAACCCGTACAGGAGGTTCAGCGCTGACTGGAGGCACGTCCCTTTGGCAAGCCAGCAGGTTACTAGGCAGCATACGAGAGTCAAGAAACCCCAGCCTGAGCACCAGCACCAGGACGACACTCGCGACCTTCCACAGTAAGAGCCTCATAACAGCCAGGCGTGGTGGCGGTAGGGTCACGCTTTGCTGAATCCGGATCTGGACGCCCTAAACAACATCGAAGGAACAACGGACTTCTGCTCTACCACCTGTCCTTGGGCGGAAGCTAAAGCGCAGCTGGGTCACGCAGCAAGACAATGATCCCAAACACACAAGCAAGTCGACATCGGAATGGTCGAGATAGACTTGCACTTTTTAAAATCTATCCATACCTCATTGAGATGGTTGTGGCAGGACCTGAATCTAGCCGTTCAGTGTTGACAAACCCAAACACAGTTCAGCACAGGGTCGCCAAACCCAAATGCAGTTCAGCACAGAGGCAAGGGCAAAAACAATCTCTCATTGTTACAGTAGTAATCCAGCAAGCTACAGGTTACTGTAGTAATCCAGCAATATTATACACCTGCTAGCTAACTGGCTAGCTTACCACAACTGAATACAGCAGCTCTGTAAGCTGGCAGAACAAGCCAGCAAGCTGCAGATTACAATGGATTCTCTCAGCGCTCAGTTTGTACAGAATAGAAAGTGACAGTGATCTTGTTCTAAACCTCCACAGCAGTATGACGACCGTAACGTTAACTGCCTATTCCACCTCATGACGCTTGTATTAGCGCTAAAATTATCTGACAAACTGGTGCGTAAAAATCATAGACTGTTGTGAACTCCATTCCCCGTTGGCCCAAATTATTCATGAAAGCAATTTTATTTAGTTTACAGCGTGACAATTTTGAAACCACAGACTACCGACTTGTTCCACATAACAGGTGGAACACGGCTTTATGGGCATATAAAGCCGCCCTTTTAAACACAATCACAGAAGCATTCGAAACTCAACTGAACAAGCATTGCCCCATCTCACAGAAAAAACACAGCGTGAGAGACCTAAATAAGTTTGTGTTTTTTCTTCTTCCACTGAGGTGTATATTTGTATTTCTCCGCCAGGCTACTCCTGACGCAGCGCAGGGCACTACTTAAGTCTCAATTTCCCGGGCTATCGGTCAGAACCGCTGTGTACGACGGCGTTCTTATACGTTGCTGGCAGTGCAACCAAAACACGAATTGGCCCATTCATTCGCCCAACAGACAGACCGAAGACAAACGCGTCAGGACCGAACCGACCGACTACCCCGGCGCGTTCGTTCACTTCCCATTTCATGCAAGAGCTGCCAAAACGCATAGCAAAACACAGCTTGACAGACTGCAGTCGGATAAGCCCTTATAACCCGATATTCCAGAGGAGGGGATAGACTTAATTTGAGTAGTAAAGATTTTCTGACTTAAAGTGGATAAACTGCAGCGCCCTGGAAACCACAGTGAGGTTCCTGGTGCCTTTTCGGCCGGCTCTTGGAGGGGAAATTGATTGAGTGAGGGTGTACGGTATCACCGTATCGAACGGAGATACGCGGGTCTCGCGGGCAGCCACCCTGAAACGAACACCATCCGCCCGCTTCACAAAAAGACTGAAACCTCCCCCCTCATCCCTCATCCACAGTCAAGGCCAAGGAGCTGCTGGCATTAACATTTTAATCAGACGGGGGGGTGGCCCTTGTACCACCAAAAGCGATTTTATTATGGGCCACAGGTTAAAAACGGTAAGGAACCAGATAAGTTAACGTTCAACTTTATACCTGATCTATAAGCTATACCCATTATATGCACTACTAAATACATACATACAAACAAAACAATGGAAAAAGAAAATTTTGAAGTAACCAAAATGCAAGTCTACACACATCTCATAATAAATGTCAAAACTACCATAATTTGAGCAATGACAGATGTCTTAAGATCATAATTTTGGGCCGGTGCGCGATTTGAAGGTGCGTCAGTCACACAACCCGCAAAACTATTGAATCTGTCAAGGAGAGCGGTGCCGTAATCCAGTCCGGCATATGCCAAACAAGTGGAAACCGCATCCGGAACAGCGGTCACAAGACGCGGCTCACCGACAGGGATAGTAGCCACAAACAACGCTCAACATGGTGTAAAGAACGCAAAACCTAAACCAGAGATAATACTGTAAACGAGAACAGTAGTCTTCGGCCCATCACTCCTTTTCTATATCTGGACAGGTTTATGTTTGGAGACAGACAAAAGGAAGGCGTCACCCCAACCCATCTCCTCCCAAACGTTTATTGTGGTGGTTAATCTTGTGACATGGGCAGCCTTCTCAAGTGAGAATTATTACTGTGCTTAGCAATAATAATACATTTTAGGCGACAAGATGTCGATTCCTCAACGTGTTCCCATATTCGAGGAGGATAGTGCACACACACACACACACGCACACACACACGCACACACAGCTAAAGAGCGATTTCATGAACACCAGGGTTAAGTCAAACACCTCCCATGACCTGCCCGATCACCAGAACCCCTGAGCGTTAACGGGAAGCTCAGAAACGGAAGACCTCCACCTACTTCATCTCCCAAATAACTGAAATACTTAAATTCTGAAGAATGGCCAAATACCCCACCACAGAGTTCAAAACCATCAAGACAGTATCCCAAGATGGACTGAAGTTGTTCTAAAGGCGTTCACCCATCACTTTCAGTTAAGAAATGGTCATGAATATGGCCAACAAGGCGCATCCCTTCAGCAGTGTGACAAACATGGAAACAATGGTTCAGGCCAATCGCATCCTCAACAAGACAAACTATGGTGAGTAAGTAGTCCTAAACATGTCATTGTTGGTGTACAAGATTTAAAAAACAAAAAAAAAAACAAAAGCCCAGTCGTACCAAAGAATGAGACACACTGCTGCCTTGAGCTGATCCATTGTAATAGATCACTATGGACGGTCCTTGTTAACCATGGTGACAAGGGTGTCATTAACATCTGACTCTGCACGATCGCCGAATGGCACTCGGGCGGCCATAGTGTTTAAGTGGCATTCGCACACACAACACAATGGGCCTGCACAGAAAGGCAGCTTTGTTTCTGCCCCTACGGTAACACCGACTGGCTGCCGGTGCCGACCAGAACAACCGGCCGTGTTCATCATTGCCGGTACTCCATAAACGCGCTCACATGCACAGCCTGCGTACGCCGGCTACAGACATACACAGGAAGTCCTCACACGTAAACTGCTAGATGAAAACCCCATAACAGAAAACTGACCTTAACACAATACACAAAATTATAAAAATTGGGTGGGTTACTGAAACAGGGTCGACACCCTGTTCTCACTAGTTACGCAGACGTCTCTACGCTAATACATTAGACAATTAATGCAAGTACATTTCGGTCTTTCAGTAAAATCATGCACCTCAATCCGCCACATTAACAAAATTCAAATGGTCAGTTAACAGAAAACAAGATGATTGTAATAATAATCAATTAATTTTGTTAGACCATTATCTCTTAGCAGCTTTATCCAAAGGGATTTCACAATATAATATGTAGCCATCCAGTTCTAAAGTTAAATATTGGGTGAAGCAATTCAGGTTAACAACCAGGCTGAGACTTGAACCAACAACCTTGTGGTTACTACTCAGATACAAAGAGCAATACCAGCACACAGCAGTCCAATTTCACTTAAAATGTGTTTTTTTGGGTACCTTAAATCGTTAGTATCAGTCAGTGACCACACAAATTTAAAAATTTAAGTGAAATTGGTGCGAGACCAATTGTGTCTCTTCCTAGTGGCAAAACTCATTGCAGACAGGTTGCCTAGATGTTATACGTTTTATTAACTCTCCTATTATGTAGACATTCAGACAACCTCATCATGCACAGCGAGAAGGGGTGCTGCGTTTCTATTATTTAATTTAAATAAGAAACAGTATCGCGGTAATGACTCAGCAAAATGCGATTTGTATCTGAGAACAGATCATGTTGAGCGCGTGAGAGGAACATTAGAGTCACTTACCTGTGTCGGGTAAACTTGCCGTCGTCATAGAAACCAGCACAATTGATCCCAGAAAAAACGCGAAATACGCTCCTCGCGAGGAGGTTCCAGGGAACACATTCGAACCCGTGGTCATGAAAATAAAAGCCTCCATTGCTTCCAATTCATGGCATTTTATTCGTATGCAAAAGTGAGATTCCTCCGAGTAGCCATCTCAAGCAAACGGAAGAATGCTGATTTCACAGGTGTCTCCCCCAATATTTAAATATCTTCGCCCCCCCCTTTAATCAACAAAGGCTCACGGGGGAGCTAACAAATAAAACAAAATAATTCACGATAATTATTTTTGAATCTAGAACTAGGGAATCAACAGCACCGGGCATTTTATTAGAAAGCTCTGTGCTAATATTCAGTTGGCTAAATATACGATACGGTGAATCCCAAAAATTCTACAATATCTATGACATTGGTCGTTCATTATGTTTTTACAAAAGAAATCCATTAATTGAAAACGAAACGAAAGGCGTTTGTTGGGTTACCCCTTTTTCATTGATAACAGTTTAACCCCTTACAATAACGCATTCAGCGCATGGCTCAAAGCAAACGAAAAACCTAGACCTACCTAATTTACAACATAAGGGTCAAAAAAGATCATGCCCCAATACACTTTCTCCTCAAAAATATCCAACCGTGGAACACTATTATTATTATTATTATTTTATTTTTTTGCAGTAGCTCAAGATTCGACGTTAGCCCACTAGCTATTCGCCGAACGATTGCTAAAGAAGCAATCCTCGTGCAGCTACTGCTAGTCAGCTATTTGCTTGCTAATGTTAGCTTACAAAAAAAAAAAATACATTCGCGAAATAGCCAACGTTAACATTTGTCTAAATAAATTGCATGGTACCAACTAATCACATACATTTGTGCTATAATATGCAATTGCCATGTAGCTGAGATTTTTTTTTTTGGTTACGAGCTACACCAGCCTTATGTCCCCAAACGTTTATTCGTTTTCTAAAAAGAAAACTATTCAGTAAAGCCTGTAATTAGTTTTCAGAACTGGAACCGCTCATCTCAACGGCTCTTTCATTGCATGACAGTAGAATACTTCAGAGGTACTTCTCTAACCCGCGCGTCCCTAATCCAAAAAGCAACCGGTCCCGTCGTTCATTTCCAGCGAGAGTATAAAAGACAGAAGCCTCAAAACTGAATGCCGTCTAGCTAGCTAGCTATTGCTCCAGCTCCAGCGCCGGTTTTCAATAATAATGTCCAAGCACGTCTCAATACAGTTTTCCCAGCAGATGGTAGTTTACCATTTTATATTCCGCACGACTACACACTTATAACACCAACCCTTGCTACTGCAGTTTTTTAAATGGTCGAATTTCTTAAAAACAGGAAAATATCTTATTCACTTTATAGACAACGCTTTTCTTTCCGTTTTCTTTGAGCATCCTTTCCCGTGTGGAAACCGCTAGTCTAGGATTGGCAAATCTCCTCCCACCGACGTCCTTCATTAATAATTTATGAAATAAAGAAGTACGATCATTGGCCAAAAGCACTGTCTTTCAGGAAACGTGCTAGGTCGTTTCTTACACATGCGTCTGGCGTCTTCGGTTACACGGCAACGTCAGGGAATTAAGGAATTAAAGCACGGCGGTTTATTTGACAACTTAGATGGCCATGGCGTGGGCTAAATTACAAATAAATATAATAACAGTATATAATAATAAAAGCTTTAATAAATAAAAAACAGCAATAATAATAATTACTGTTTTGTTGTTTTTGTGACTGCGTGAGTGAAGCAGGTTTAGGATCTAGGAGAACATCTCGATTGACATCTCAGCCGTCTGTCGTTGGATTGAGGTAACAAATTCAAATGTATGCATTTGAAGTCAAAGAAGCTCTTCTGCTCCTTCGAAACTTTTTAGCAATTTTGGTGGTGGATTGGTTTATTCATGAGCTCCGTAATCAAAACCGCAGACCAGAGACAAGTGTCTGTTCTTTCGAGTTTCGAAACGCGTATCTGTGACCGACGCTTTTCTAGGTAGTGTGACTCTCCTGAGCAGTACTGGTTGGTACCACAAAGAAATGCAAAAACAAATTGATTGGTCGATTTACCAACCTCAGAACCAGTCTCTGGTTTGTTTGTTTATTTGTTTATTCATTCATTCATTCATGTACCGAGGCAGAGATCGTTTCTTGAGTTCTTATATGAAAATAAATATCTGCAATACGGCAAGAATCTAGAAAGTAAACACAAACTAGATTAGTCCCAAATGTAGTACGTAAATCCGTAAAAAGAAAACCTCTGTGTGAGGTTTAACAAAGTCAACATTCCATCAGTAAAATATAAGAAAATTACTTTTTAAGGGGGTGGAAAATAAGATTTTTGAATGGTTTCCTTTATTTATTTATAGTGATCAACAGATACAAAACATATACTCGTTCTTCCTTGCATCAGCCGCGTATTGCCTTTTCATTCCGTCTGTTCAGAACTTAGACGTTATACTTTATCATTGTAAATTGTTTAAACAGGTATGCTATAGCTTTTCACTTGGTTGAGTCAAGAGCACATTAAAGAGTATTTAAAAGAGCAATATAATAAACCTTCAGCGAACCCCAATGTGAACAGCTCATGCAAAATCAAACCCAATAATAGAATTCGGGTAGAAGATTAATACTCCAATGGCGCCATCTAGTGGCAACACGGGGAAAACTCGAAATTTGGGTCACCGATAGTTCTGAGCGTAATGTAATGCTTCCTATCCCAATACAGGGTCTCCCTCTCCATCCAAGTGTCTGTTTGCGCGTCATCTGCGGATTTCTCAGGAAGGCCTGCTGGGAGTGTGTTTTCCAGCTCTATCACTCATCTGGACGAAATCGTGTTCTGAAGTCTTATAGTATAAGTACTATAAGTACTATAAGTACTTATCTGTATTTGTAGGTGTCTGGTTTTATGGACAAGATTGATCTCGAAGGGTGCATGGAAGTCTCAGATATCAGTAAAACACATGTTTTTCTTGCCTTGTTTGATTGATGAATGCCATTCATCAGTAATTCTCAAGCAACAGTTTTCGTTCCTTTGTCATGTGATGTCATTGTGATGCTCCAATGGGGGCGGGTTGGGCACACACAGCATGTAAAAAAAAACAGCAAATAAACAAATTCAAACGAGAGTCACACCACGGACACTACACCTGATAAAGGTGCCGTGACTTAACAGTTTAATGTAAATCCGAGACAGTGATTACATTTCTACACATATACAATATGCATATGCGAGCATACAAATTTTCATTAATAACTCGATTCACCTCCGAGACCGAAAAAATGATCAAAAGTAACAGTGAATAACAAGCTATAACATAGTTCACCACAAATCCAGGCCCCTTTCTCACCCTACAGGTTAGTAAATAGAACAATTAAAATAACTATATTCTTCTAAAAACCAGGTGTTCTGTTAAAATCCTCAGTAAATGTACAATGCTATCATTAGTTTTGAAGCCTAATATAAATTTACTCAATTTTTCTACAACGAAAATGGTTATTAAGAGAAGCACACAACATCTTAATGGCAACACGCAAGCGCTTTAGTAGCAGGTACTCTACCGGTTAAGAAGTACAATTTGTATTATAATCATTTTTCATGTCATTATTATTTAAATCATTCTATAAGCCAGTAAAATATCCATTCTCATAACGTACTTTATAATATAAGTCTAAGGAATTAGGTACATACAGCTCTAAACCAAAAGGGTGATTAAGGAGACTTCACACAATCCCTCCAACCCCTGGCAACAAACAATAAAGAACTAAAAAGACAACGAACAAAGTTAATTAAATATTCAAGCAAACGCTGCAGCGCACACAAGCCTTCACAACCATAAACGAGTTAAAACACCAGAGAGAAATAAAACAGCGACGGACACAGGGAAAGAACAAAAAAGTGGGTCCGAATTTTTTACGATTTCTTAGGCCTAAAAGAAAAATAGAAAAATATCTTGTACGTTTCAATCCCACAGTGAACATTTACTACCGAGTGATTTAAAATAAAATTAAAAAGGTCTCCTTTGCTAAATACATTACCAAAAAAAAACACATTTCTAACTAATTTTTTTAAACCCAAACCCAACACATGGAAATGGTAGTGAATATCTGTTCCTTCACAGAACACAATCGGCCCTAACAGTTTATTTAGCTACTGACTGCTTTCCTGGATGGAGGCAAGTCTGTCAGCAGTCACAGGAAGCCCTTTCTGGACGACAGTCATCTTTGGCTGGGGATTAAGACGGTGGTAGGGTATGTCTGTGTATATACTGCTGCAGAAAATGACTATGAAGGCTATGAAGACAAGCCAAAACCATCGACTTGGAAACAACTTCACACGTGTTTAATATCTTAATTATCAAACTCTGTCTAATAATGAGCATTTAGGAAGAAAAGAGAATTGATCCTCACCCATGTACAAAAAGGATAATACTCTTAGATACTCTGCTACATAGCCAAAAAAAAAAAAAAAGGTCTATTTATTCAAATTTGAGTTTTTGGTTATCTAAAAATGTGTAAAAACGACCAAATGATAAAACTTGGCCTCTTTGCACGTCAGGAGACAACGGGCCCAGCCCTCGCGGCCAGCCCTACCCCGAATGAAAAAGCAGTAAACAGAACCAGTGGTTTACCTCTTTCAAACACACAAACACAGACAAACGGGCTTTCAGGACACGGAGGTATTCACGTCTCGTGCAGCGGTGATTTAGCAGCGCGAGAGAAAGAGAATCAGGAACAAGCCTTCCGAGCATCACCGCGGGCGAACGTGTTCTTTAAAGGTGTTCCGTCAACTATTGACACTATTTAGATAAAAAGGGGTTTCCCCGTCCCAAACAGTTTTTCCCCCTTAAACCAGTCCCGGATGGCTGGCAAGGATCCGGGTGTCATTCTTTTCAGGAATGTTGCGGAGCTCGAGAACAGGGTTTGGGGAAAAATTCTCGCATTTCCAAAAAAAAAAAAACGAAAAAATGTCTCGGAAACCCTTTAAAATGGCACGCTTTAATTTTAAACCACTCTTTAAAGCTTTCAGAGTACAACTTCTTTTTTTGGAAGGCAGTACACACTGGCTTCGAGATGATGGTGGTGGTGCCACTTAGCGAAACATTTGTAAGAATAATTTCTTTGAAGAAATCTGGCACATAACTCTTATAAGTGGGAGGAAGCCTGTCAGTGAACTGCGTTTTGGTACTGAATCTATATTTCACAAACTAGTACTAATACCACAAAATGAAGGTATTACTGCAGATTTTTTCTTTAAAACCCATTAAAACAAAATTTGACCGTGGCAGGGTTAGGGTTCGGCAAAGCAAAAAGCATACCCCGGGTTTGTGTATTACGAATTCAGTGATAACAGGAAAAACTAAATGAACAAACACAGGTAGAAAACCAGAGATGTCGCAATAGCGCAGATGAAGAGTTGGACAGGTTGTTGCTACAGTAGGATTAAGCTTTCTCACTGCCGTTGTACTGAAAGCGGACAAACAGGTATGACTTCACTGACACCCACAGGAACGATGACGAGCCGCTTAAGAATTTCAGCTATTCTAGCTTCACATTTACATTCATTTTGTGACCCTTTATTTAACGGCATTATTGTGGCTATGGTGCTCTACCATAGAGTGTTTCAGAACAAAGATCATTTGTTGATCTTGTTGATTGTTGTTCATTATGCAAAACTAACTTACACTTAAAGAGGTCAGCTTTACGACTCGTAGGTACACCAACGGTCTGACGAACTCAGCGGTCTAAAGTACAGCTGGTGTTGAGCTCACGCTCGTTGGGAAGGAAGTGGGCGGGACCAGCTGGTGTAAGCTCACGCGCGTTGGGAAGGAAGTGGGCGGGTACAGCCGGTGTGAGCTCACGCGCATTGGGAAGGAAGTGGGCGGGTACAGCTGGTGTTGAGCTCACGCGCGTTGGGAAGGAAGTGGGCGGGTAAAG
>JAOYSI010000002.1:1661556-1699288 GCA_025775065.1 Hiodon alosoides | reverse complement strand
TTTCTGACTGTTGTAAAAAATAAAACCGTTGAAACGTCGGGAATGATACGTAAACAGCCATATGGCATTAGAACATTAAAGCGTTTTCGTTGGAGCAGGTTCAATTTATGCCTCCTTCCAGAAATCATTTCTTAACAGATTTGACCTGAATTTGGTGTAAAATTTCCAGTCCATATGATATCAGTTGTTTGGGCGATATAACTTATGTTACATATGCTCTCCAGGTCATCTTTTATATTTATATATGATTCTGGGGATTTATCCCACTCAATAGTCCGTACTATTCAGGTAAAACACAATTGGTCTTTTCTTTTTTGTCCTCCAAAATAATTTAACCATGAAAAAGCCAGCTGAGACTGCTGGAGAGCACAGCTGGATGATTAGAATTGTTCACCACAGCCAGGAGGACGACCTTTGACTTCAACAGATGAGAAGACAAGCGTGCACCAAAGAAAATGCAGTTTATACAGAATGTCCACTTACCTATGAGCAGAGTTGACAGTAATGACTGCAACATGACTACAGCCCAAGAGAGATGAATGTGATGAGTGGTTCCTGGAGAGCTGTGTGGATTGAACAAAAGCCATCGCTCAGTTCTGTGGTTTCAGAGCCCTGGCACGCTTGATGGGGTTCATTTGTTTAACCTTGCATATCAAGTCTTTAAAAAAAGAAAACATAGTAGTGTCCATTTGACTTGTAATGTTTTTCATAAACATTTAGGATCCATACATACCTCACCTAGCATTCTTACTTAACTCACCAAGCAGCCTTACATAACTAACCCTTCATGTTAAATATCTAACCGAGGAGCCTTACGTAACCCACCCAGGAGAGTCATAAACCTCGCCCATGGGATTTATATAATTCACTGAGGAGATTAATATATCTAACCCCGGAGCATTGTATACCTCACCCAGGTGCCTTATATACCTAACCCAGGATTTCCTGGACAATATGAAATAGACTGATGACTTGATGGAGGACGATCAATGAAATTGTCATCGAGTTGCCATTTTTCTTCGAAATAGCAGAACGCTGTAAGTATGCCAATACGCAACAAGGTCATGCAAGAGAAACCCCCCCCCCCCAAAAAAAACAAATTTCTGCTTCTAAATAAAAACTATACTCAAATATTCATTTAAATTCCAACTAAGTGAAGTCCGGACCTTAGCACTATGTACACAGTAAGCGTTTGTTTAAATGAATATTTTCCTGCAGTTGTAGAGATGTCATAGATGTTCTATTTTACAGCATGCAAATCAGCCATTTCATGAGCAGTGAGCAGTGTGTTGATGCTAAACACAGAAGGAGGATAAATAACCATTAAAGGACTTGGGTTGCATGGCAAACAAATGAGAGAGGTGCCTTCCGTGCGAACAGAAGGATTTAATAAAATGGGTAAGGATAAGAAAATAGCACTCCCTTGGTTCTATTCAAAATATAGTAAAATAGCTAAATAGCTTTACCCTAAAAAATAAGACCGTCTTATTTGTCGATAGATCATTTATGATTAATCATTCTCAACAAACTTAATAATCTAAAATAATTTGATATTTTTTTGCTTAGAAATAGAACAATACACTGATCATAGTATTACTATTAGATCAATACCATTATTTCAAACACATGCAGTTCTCTAGATCAGTAATCAAAATTTATTACATCACCATGTATGAATGGAAAAGAGAAACTGTAAATATATGTGAATATCTTGTGTTCAGACATCATGAAATACAAACTTTTAAAACGTTTTCACCTCCTACTTTGATACATTTATTCCAAAAACTGACATACCTGTTCCATTTTGGAGAAAACTACTCCAACAGGAAATTATGTATGCAACAGGTATAGTATTGATACAATAAATGTACATCAATATGTACTACCAATTAATTGTCATTACTTCAATAAACTCGATCACCATTTTATTTATATATATAAAAATCCTCGATCCATCAATCCCTCAGTTTGATTTGATCGACATGCGGGTGGCTTTAGCTGAGTAGGGGGCGGGGCCTCGCCAAGTGCGCCAATGGAGTCCAGACGCCCAGCCCCTGTTGTTTCCCGCGGGGTGCCAGTCACCGTGCAAGCTGGCAGAGCCGCAGCGGCTGTACCACCACCCCCCGCCCCCCTCTGAATGACTGCAGTCCTTCTCCAAGATGTCTCCGAAAAGGCAGGGAGAGCAGCCGTCGTTGTCCCGGTCAGAAGTACTGAAGCCAAAGCCGTTCTGGTCGATGCCTGGGTAGGCCCCGCGGATGGCGTCGCCTTTGAAAGATACCGGGGGAAGGCAGAGAGAATGGAAGGGTGGGGAAGGAAATGGTAGAGAGGGAAGGGTGGAGAAGGAAATGCAAAAAAAAATGTATTTGCTTTTCATTGTTCAAAACACTACTCAAAAAAACAACTAGGTTGTGCTACTCAAAGTAGATTGAATACAGTACATATTAGGGTGTCATATTTACCAGCGGTTCCACTGTAACTTCCAACAGACAGTCTGTAGGCCTCACCCTCACTGCCCAGCTGGAAGTTTCTGTACTTGGCAAAGGCAGAGCTGCCCTCAAAGTCCCACAGGTCAACCCGCATGGTGCAATGGTTCCTCTTGCCACTGGTGAGAGCACGCAGCTTCTCTAACCCCAGCCAGTGATCATCTGAGAGGATTGAAAGAGGTGAGGAGAAACAGAAATTTAAACTCTCTAGAGTTTTCAGTGGCACAGTCCGACAATCCCATTTTAGAGGGAAAGCACAAACCTTCCCGAGACCGGCTTTGTTAATAAGACATTAAGGTGCTCTACTCATGTCTATTGTCAGTAGGTGTGTGCAAATCCATTAGCATAGAGTGCATTGTATATGTTGTACAATTTAGGAATTCCCTCAGCTGAATACACCAGTATTGGTTGACAAACCCCCTATGGGTGGTTTAGATCACTGCGGATGTGAATTCAACAACTCAGACTGCAGTTATCAATCTAGTTGTAAATACGAACCGCAGTAAACCACATTTTCTTTAATTAATTAATGACAACCTGTTCTAGCAGATGGTAAATCACTAAAAGGTCCTTAAAGTATTACCAGTTTTTTTGGGTATAATTTATTTTGACAATTGTCTGTTTGCTAGAAGATAAGAGTTCCACTGCAGTTGACAGAAAAATATCCTTACATCGTGGGTCGCCAAATCCCCGTTTATACTGTGCCCAGTTCCTGCGGAAGGACACGGTGTTCCCCGTTCGCCTCTGAAACACTGTCCACCCTCCGTCCTCCATCATCTCACAATAGACCTAAAGACAGGTATTTATATTCAAACCAAAATCCACCGCATGACATTCTTATAAAATTTCTGTAACACTAGAATTAAAATGATGGGCATCGGCAGTAGTATGAGGAACAATGATAACTGTTAAACATATCTTGGCATATCAGAATACACAGAAAGATGGGCAGAACCATGGGCAGATTAAATGAGGACCACCACCGCAGAACACAGGATTTGTCCCCACAACCAGATACTCTCCCACATGGCACGGGCTGCAGACAAATGCAAGTCTACAGTGCAGGCAGCATAAGCTTAGCAATCCATTTAACCACTTCAGAATTATTGCAGGCTTCCATCGTGATTACCCAGGGAAACTCTGCTCCCCATTCAGTCCGTATGAACAAGACTTTTAAATAGAATAATCACGGGATATGGTACCTGGAATGGTTGTTTCACTCCCACGGGCTGGATAAGATAAAGTCCACTACCAGCTCCAGGGGTTTTAGTTTGAATCTGAGTACAGTCTGTTCCTGTGCAGGGAAAAAAAGGGGGTACAAAGTAAACTATTGGTTGGAATTGGAAAACTGATCTTAAATAATGGATTAGAAATAAAAATTGAATTGAAGCTAGATGAGTATCAGACGTCTCTAATCAAAGGGAGTTGACATTGACTAGGAGATGTTGAACAACAGCTACCTTGAGGTTTTTTTGTATGCTGTAACAAAATAGAACGAAAGAAATTGGTTATTTGAAAGGAAAATTGCATCCACGTTTATTTTTAATGGTAATTCAATTGAAGCCTGATGAATGCTCCCCATTCAGTCCGTATGAACAAGACTTTTGAATAGAATAATCACGGGATATGGTACCTGGAATGGTTGTTTCACTCCCACTGGCGGGATAAGATAAAGTCCACTACTAGCTCCAGGGGTTTTAGTTTGAATCTGAGTACAGTCTTTTCCTGTGCAGGAAAAAAAAGGGGGTACAAAGTAAACTATTGGTTGGAATTGGAAAACTGATCTTAAATAATGGATTAGAAATAAAAATTGAATTGAAGCTAGATGAGTATCAGACGTCTCTAATCAAAGGGAGTTGACATTGACTAGGAGATGTTGAACAACAGCTACCTTGAGGAGTTGTTTTTGTATTCTGTAATAAAATAGAAAGAAATAAATTGGTTATTTGAGAGGAAAATTGCATCCACTTTTATTTTTAATGGTAATTCAATTGAAGCCTGATGAATGCTCCCCATTCAGTCTGTATGAACAATTGTATGAATTTTGACTTGAATAATCACGGTATATGGTTGTTTCACTGATGAAATATCGGTTTAAATTAAGCTTATCTTTCCGTTAAACGTGTCAGAACATACACTATATGGACAAGTATTGGGACACCTACACATTACACCTACAGGAGCTTTTATAACATCCCATTCTAAATCCATAGGCATTTATATCGAGTTGGTCCCCACTTTGCAGCTATAACAGTTTCCGCTTTTCTGGAAAGGTTTTCTACAAGATTTTGGACTTTCTGTCTGAATTTTTGCCCATAGAGTGTAGGTACTGTACTGCAAGTGCGGGGAGATTTAAGGGCTGTTAAAGTCCCATTTATTTAATATGTTTATGAGTTTGTTATTATTTTCATTTGGTAGTAGTTTAACATGTGTTTTGCCCATAAATAAAAAAAAGTATACGAGCATTTGGTAATAAACCATTCTGACCCCATATATAAAAATACTTTTTTTATAGCTTTACAGCTTTAGCTGCAGCACCTAACCACGCCAGGGTTTTTGAAGTAGGCGTGTCCTCACCTGAGCAAGGCCAGTGTCCAAGAAGAAAGGCAGCAGCAGGAGAAATATGTTGCAGCCACTTAGAGTCCACATTCTGGCCATTGTCTATGAAAGTGGAAGACAGACAGGCAGGATGACTCCAGCACGACAGATGACTGCCTAAACCCATATCTTACCAGCACTTGAAATCTAACTTTCTTGAAATCTAATTTCAGAGTGATATGGAGCAAGTAGTTTGAAAAGGTCAGAATTTGAAGCTGTTCTAAAGATAACACCCCCATAATACAAAATGGGACCGACATCTGGAACAGTACTTTTTGTAAAGCAAGCTTTATTTGGATAAAAAAAAGACAAAATTCCCACGTTATTGTAGAGCATCTACCAACTCTTCAAGGTCAACCTTTCTGAGTTTGGGTTCTGTTTAAGAGGTAGTTTTGTTTCCCCATCAAGACCAATGCTGGATGGCTTGTCACAAAGACTTAAATTATGTCGTATTTCTTTTTTTAAATCGATAAAAAAAAACGATGCACTTCGGTTCCAAGTAATATCATTCAAGACCTGATGTGTATGCGTTAAACTGATTATACTCAAGATTCCATTGTCAGGTTAAGATAGGTCCGTAACAAGTGGAATCTGTTACTGCACCTTTTAAGGAGAGGCATGACAAAAGCAGACCTCCACTAAAGGAGGATTGCTGTTGCCGTTTTTTAAAGGTTAAACAGATACGACAATGATAAACACATTAAAAGGAGCCGTTTGTATTTGGAAAAATTGATCAATCCCGTCGTCCAGCAGACTTTTTTGTATCTATTTTGCGCAATTCGTCTGATACCTCCAGATGGTAAATATACAAAAATATAGAAGCAGAAAGATTCAAACTCGGTGCCAACTAGTTCTGCCCCCTAGTGGAGAAACGACTTACTTTTACAGAGTACCAACTCCCTCACTAATTTTTATTAGCCCATAGTTACCGAGTACACGGTAATGACGGTGTAATGAGTAGTAACTGACTAGTCGGGTGCATGAATGGTTTCCTTTGTCACTAGAATAAATACATTTTTGTTCGAGTAAAAACGGTTTAAGCAATTCTAAGGTAGAATCAGTAGCCTATACAGTTAAACAAAATAATATATATTTATACTATTTTTTGGGGTCTTTTTGCGGTAACGTTAGTCGTGTCGTTATATAAGCCATTGTCGATATGCAATTTGGTTTCCGTTTTTAAAAACATTTTTCTTTAATTTAAAATAGAGCCAAGTAGGAAAGTCTGAATAGGGAGATTGATCCGATTTTTTTTCTTTCCTTTTTGCAAATTCATGGTAGGTTGTAAGCAATATTTAGTCGCTAAAACCCCATTTTCTGCGTAGCTTTAACACGACAAACGTAAACGAGAAAAAAACACTTACCTTCTCAGTAACAATCAACCCTCAGTTCAGTCGACCGGTTATATTCCCAAAAAGGCAACGCCCACCACCCTTAGCCTATTGGTCTACTGCTATTATACAACAAAACTACTTCGAACTTCTATTTATGTGCCGAAATACTGACACACTTAGTTATTTTTCACCTTTCAACAACTGAAACAAAAAACAATTACGAAAGAATCTTACGCGTTCGTTTATTTTTGTATTATATACCTATAACTACTTTTGTTTTTATAAACGATCCCACGCGTGAAGTACCAAAGAACTAAGTAAACGATGATATTACGCAATAAAACTTAAAAGTTCAGTGAAGGCATATGTGTTCAAATGAATAACTTTCTAGAGTATGTGTACTGAACGAAAGACTGCCCCAAACACTTCGTAAAGCCTTAAAAAAGATACGTAAACATGTATAATTATATTATTTAGTTTATTTATTGATCTTTTTATAAAAAGAAAAAGGGGGAGAATATCTATTACAAGTATTAGTCATTATGTCCATGAAATACTTTCATTCCCACACATAGCTTTATTCATCGGCTTAGCAGGCACTCTAGTTCACAATAAATTGCATAGCTTACCATTTTACACTACACTTCTATTATGCAGATAGATATTTCTCTTAATTCAGTATCAATCAATCGACTACCGCAACAGTAGTTCTCTTCCTGAGACTGGAACCCAGAAACCTCAGGCTAAAAGTCCATTTAATCAAATCAACTGCCCAGTCACTGGCTTCACAGATTAATTAAAAATCATATTTTGTGCGTTTGAGTTCTTGAAAGATTGCTCAACCACCCCCATGCACTCACATATGCACAAGGGCAGTTCAAGCCACACATACAAGCGCAGACCAAAGACAATAAAACATACTAGAAAGCTTTTTCAACATTTTAAAATGGTGATTCTCACAGTACATCATTTGAAAGGTGTTAGCTAGTTGCTAACATTGCTGGGTATGTGGCCGGGCATTAAAACGCAGCAGTACACATGCCCACATGTCGGAATGCACAAGACTGGGTCAGGGTACTCTTGTTCTCTGACTCTAGACGGGTCACTGAAGACCTTGGAGTCTGAGCCTTCATTCACAACCAACCGACACAAGGATGAAGAACAGGCCATAGTAAACTACTCATTTCTCTATAAATCTCTGAATGTCAAGGCAAAAGACCATTTTGGAGAGTAGGTGTAAATGGTATAGAAAAAGTTTGCTGGAAGGGGTTCCTTAGAGGTTTGCAAGTGAAATCGTAAATGTAATTATAGATTTGTGCAGGATACAATTTACATTCAACATGTAGCAAGAAATGGAAGTGTTTGACCGTTAAACTGACAAACGCACTCTGAACTACAGAACAGTAATAATATGAAGTACAGAGTGCCAAATTAGATCTAATTTCTTGAACATATTATGGGCCTTCTCCATCTGTGTATGTCAGGCTGGTTGACAAGAGCACCTACCCAAAACTGTCTCCTGAACCTTAAACCCACCCGAGTTTGAGAGAGAGGACAAGGAAATCGGATAGTGAAGTACAAGGTATGAAAACAGTGAAAAAAGAAAAACAGGAAAGACCACTGTCCAATAGTTTCTGCAGTAGCTAGACAGACAGACAGACAGACAGATTGGAATAAACTCTCAGCTCTCCTATACCGACTCCCAATGCACTGACCGTGAATCTGTTTACATGGAGTAAGATTAGTTTCTCCAAAACCAGTGATTTGGGGGCCCTTGCTATTCACTCAGGTGGGTTTATTGTCCGGGAGGCATTATGACGATCAGGTGACACAAATTTCGCTGGCCCAGACCGGGGGCTTGCTGTCATAGGGCACGTGTGGCCGGGATACACCTGCCACTCCTCCCTCATCCTCAGCCCTCTCCTCCCTCTCCGCCTGCTCCTCCCCGCCACCTCTGCCCACCCAGCCCGGCTGCTCAAAGCCCGGCTGGGCAGAGTAGGGCTTCTCCAGAACCTTCAAAACCCGCTGGACCTTACAGTGAGAGAGCACAGATACTGGTTTGAGTTCATTTTTCTGAGCACACTAGTTTTGCTCTTAATTACAGACACACTGAATTTTAAACAGACATGTGGTCAGCATACTATTAGTAGTTGCAAAGAGTTAGGAACATAAAGAAAAAATGCTGTCTGCACATAGAGAACAGGGTCTTACAAACTGTTGCCGATCAACCAACAACTCAGCAATGCACATTTACCTCGGAGTAGTCTCCGTTCTCAGCAGCTTCAATGGCATTTTGGGCAATGTAGTTCCTCAGGACCACGCGGGGGTTCGTGCTCTCCATCACCTTCACTCTTTCCTCTTCCACTATGCGGATATCAGTCTCTCCACTGCACTCTCGAGCCAGGCGCTTCCTATAAAGTCATACACCAACTTAGAATAGGTAGAGGACATTCAGGTACGGAAACCACACAGTATATGTATATGTGGCATTTCTCTAGCGTCTGGCTATAGTCTTTCAAAACGGAGCCCTCAACATCTGTGCTTATCTATCTTTATTTGACCCATGCTATAATTCATGCATTCTTTAGTTAATATTCTCAGAACCATAGAAAAATGACCCAGCCCATTCTGTTAGCACCTAAACTGATGATCTCACCAGCCCAATCCTTCCCCAATACTAACTGGTTGATCCAGCTGCCCAACTATTTAAATTTGTAATTCCTGAGAGGCAAATGGTGGCCCTGGGGGGAAATGCAGCCCTTCCCTGCACTCCACCACTGCCCAGAAAACTACAGAAAGGTAACCTGATCATCTGACAGCTATGTGACACCACCCGGCCAGGAAAAAACGCTCTCCAGAGAAAGAGAGGAGGGGGAAATAGAGTTTCAAGCAACACCAGATCACCAATTAAGTTTTTTTTTTGGATTTTGTTTCACCGATTACTCTTCAGTTTGAGTTTATGCACATAACCAGCCGTTTCAGTTTTACGGTTTGGACACACCGGGAGGTGCCTCCTGTCCTCGGTATCAGTGTTCAATCCCTGCTCAGACCACACCTGTACTGGCCGATCCAGCGGGTCCAGTCGTCTCTCTGCTTGGCTGTCAGGTCCCCCTGGTTAGTCTCCAGTAACTCCTTCAGCCTCCCCAGACGCTCTAGCTGCTTGGACACGGTCCTCTTGTCGGCCAGTAACTGGAAAAGTGCAGGGTTGGACTGGGCCATGGACAGGATCATCGCCAGTTCACTGCAGGGGTAGAGAAGAGGGCGCGGGGATAGAAGACAGCGAAAAGGTCAAGTCACAAAAGCACACTATATTTTTCCTCCTATCAACAATTGCTACTGCCAGCTAAAGAACTTTGAGAATCACAGTCAAGGAACAAGTTCAGGCTTTATGTAAACAAGCAGCTTTGTGTTCTTAGATGGTTCAGTGCTCTAGCGTATGCAGGCGGCACAACCCTGCTCAATGCAGCCGCAGGACAGAGGCTCTCACCGAGGGTCCATGGTGGGTTTGTTGGACACCTTGAGCTCCTCCAGAGAGGCACATTGCTCCAGGATGAGGTCCACGGCAGACTCTAGCACCTCGCTCACTGCCTCCCCCTCGACGGGGCAGGGCACCCGGCTAAGACAGCGGAACGTGTTTGTGAAATCTGCACCTGAGGAGCGGGAGAGCGTGACAACAGACAGGGTCCGGTCTTACAAGATTCACTTATATCCCACTACCATTAGGGCAAAATTTCCCACTTGTGCTTGTATGGGGTATTTTATCCCTGTGCATGATTGAACTCACATTGTGCAGTATTCCAATACAATTAACCCATGTGTCTGTGTTTTCTGTGATAGATGGCATGGGACAGCTCCCAAGCGTGCACATGTCGTAAAGAAGCTAGAGCAGGAATGCAGAGCTGAACCAGAGCAATTCCGGAGCTGGAGCAGAGGTTGCCAGAGCCAGTCTGGAGCTGGAGCAGAGGTTGCCAGAGCCAGTCTGGAGCTGGAGCTGACTGTCTGGAGCCAGCAAACCAGGAGTCCTGCCAACCCTACTCCCCATAAATAACCCAACCTTTCACAATACTTGTTGAATTAATGTTTTCCCTTACTGCAAATAAACAGGAAACTATTGATGACTTTATGTTGGATTCCAGTCAGTTTTTTGTCTCCGTTTAATTTATTTTCAAGGGTTGTCCTTCCGCCCCCTCTACACGTGATCCCCATTGTTTAAGATTTTTCCACTTGATACATTTTAACCGTTCATACCATATGCTTAACACACAAGTTTATTTATTATTGAAGTAAGAGAGGGATTATCAACACTTATTAGAGAGACAGTGGCTGTGTTCCTGCGGTCTACATCTCTCTACACCAGGGTTTTGTATGGTGCGTCCCTTCTCTCTCCATACCCGTATTGTGCATGGTCTGCAGCAGCTCTGTGACCAGTATCTCGTCTTCTGGCTCTTCCTTCCGCAGCAGGCCTAGCTTCCTCCTCATATTGGCCAGGTAGAAGGCGTTGTAGAGGGGCAGGTACTCGTCCAGCACAGGCTCTGCGCAGGCGGTGGGCAGCTCAGGGCCAAGAGCCTCCGCTAAGCGGGCCAGGTTCCAGCGGCAGACAGCCGGCTGGGCTTGGTAGGAGTAGCGGCCAGTGTTGTCCGAGGCGTTGCACACAAAGTCTGGGTCAAACCTGTAGACAGAGGACAAAGCAGTGCAGTTCGCCATCTTACTCCAATTTCTTCCTGACTGCCATTCCTCTAATGCCTCTAGAGTTAAACATGCACAGTGAGAGAAAAGGCAGAAGTCCACCTGTCCATGAAACCGAAGGGGCCATAGTCTAGGGTAAGTCCCACAATGCTCATGTTGTCTGTGTTCAGGACGCCATGACAGAAACCCACACACTGCCACTGAGCCACCAGCCTGGCCGTCCGCAACGTCACCTGGAAACAAGACACCACACCAGGTTTTACCACTGAATCACCCCGATGTCTATAAACAAGCACAACTTTTTATGGTATGAGACTCAACTGCAAGAGATTTTATACTGCAGGTATTTTGTACTGCAGGTGGTTTAAATGCAAGCTCATGTGTCTGAGGTTCCAGTACCTCTCTGAAGAAGGCAGTGTTCCTCGCCACTCTTTCCTGATGATTTTGCTGGATCTCAGGGTAGAAGGTCTCTATGACGTAATCCAGAAGCTGGGCTCTGATGTCATCTCGGCCAACACTGGGGCCCTGTCGGCCAGTGAATTCATCCTCCGGCTTGAAGATCTCAAAGGAACCAAATCTGCACAAAAATGGAGTAATGTGAACTACCTCTGAGGGTCAGACCCCAGTTAATATCAATAACACAAAGAGCACAAGACAATCCCTACAGTAATGTTTCCTTGATGGAAACCCATACATTCCAGGGTTTTTTTCATGTTAACCTGTTAATATGAACAAGATGCAGCAGTGATGAAGACAGAGGTCACTTTTCCACTGCCCTGCCTAAGCAGGACTTCGCAGTGCCTGCCTCATTGCGGCCAATTGCATTTCCACACATTCCACAGGGCTGAAAGGGGGCTTAAAGCAAGCTTAACCACACAACATTTGCGGGGCCAAGCAAGGCTAAGAGCCATAGGCGTAAAAATCTAATGTGGGCTAGCAATAGATTTATGCTCGTTTTTCCACAGCAATACTACCTTAACCAGGTTAATTTCCTTTTTTGACTGCATTATCTATGTGTTCTTATTGTTGAAATGTTTAACCCGCTGCCTGGATATGAAGAAAATGTGCTCATCACCAGAAACTACACACATCAATCGGGAATTATAGGCAATGAAAATTGTTATTTTTCTTAGAAGCGAACTTGCCTTTTCCCCCTTTGTAAACGGCAGTAGGCACTACAAGTGGGTAAGCAATTGGGCCTTGAGTATGACTCAAGGCATGCACTGGAATGCCCTGCAAGCACAAGATTGAAAACACCTCCGCCACACGGACCTGACGAAGGTTGGGGCGATGCGCAGGACAACGGAGCATCTCTCATTGCGGGGACGTCCGCTGTAGAAGACATCTCTCATGACGCGGAGGTCCGAGGTGACCAGGGAGCCAGCACGGGTGGTCGGAACGCCCAGAGCATACACTGCCTCACTGCAGAGGAACTCCCGGATGCTGGAGCGCAAGACCTTGCGCCCGTCTGCCTGCCTGAGGTTCACAGGTTTCAATTTATCAAACGCAACTCAGAGAAACCTAGTTCACCCACCACTTACATCCTCTTCTACCCTTCTAAGAGATTATTATAAGAAATGAAATATAAATGTCCATTTCTTAAAAAAAAAAAAAAAAAAAAACTACCTTTAGCTTACTTGAAGTGCTAAAAATTATTGGAAAAGATACGCTTAAATTAATTACCTATAGTTACATACCTGGAATAGGGCGTCAGTCCAGCGCCTTTCACCTGAATCTCCCACCGCCCAGACGGATTTTCTCGCAATAGATCTTTACTTTGGTCAGCCGCGGCCTTCACCTCGCCCAAATAACACGCTGCTCCATCGCCTAGCTGCCCAGCGAACTGTCCGAACTGGTGACCGCAATAGCAGTGAGCTGCTGGCTCAGAACCTGGAATCAACTTAGAACCGCTTAGATATTCCGGGCCTAGTGGATCGTGCAACACTTCCTCGGCCTTCAGTCCAAGCAACGCTAATGCCGGGTCAGATAGGGCTACAAATTTAGGGTTGATTAGTGGTTGAGGCTGGACGCGAGAGAAACAGGCTCCTCTCACCACCCTCGTTCCTGGTTCTTCGCAGGAGTCCAGCGGGAGTTTCTTCAAGGCGACATTTTCGAATTGAAGGCGTTCCAGTGAAGAACGACTTGTCCCCGAACCCATCGAGTTCATTTCGCCTGTGGATACGTGTCTAAGAAAACTTGTACCACAACGGAAGATATTGTTAGACCGAACGAAAGAGGCCATTCGCGAAAGTTGGCTGCTAAACTACATGACGTAATCTCTCAACTCACCTGAACCAAAAATATAAAAAATAAATAACCTTTATACTTGAAATATCCTATATCGTGGAAAATAATCAGGACATTGTTTTATGAGCTGAATCGTGATACACGAACAGCATGGAACAGAACTACAGAACTCACTTGCGTAAAACAAAAATATTGCCAAGCCCGGAAGTGGTACATCTGTATTATTAGTCCGTATGGGAAACGTGATCCAAATAGGATCCTAATGTTATGTTATCATTTAGACCTTTTGGACTTTAATAATAAACTTAATACTTGAAAATCCATTATTTTGTTTAATTGCTTCAGCGAGTCTATATATACACACACTTGACAGCAAGTAATTAGACAAAATTTTATATTATAAACACTAATTAAAAATTCAAGATAATTTATCATTTTACTGTACATTATATATATTTTTGTTCCCTATACAACAATTTGGGTTTAAGACACGTTATCGACCATTTTTTGACCATTTTACCGAGATAAGATTATAAATTTACAAAGTAACGTTTTTTGGAACAGAGGTTCTCAAACTGGGGTCCTTAGAGACTGCCCAGGGGGTCCGCAAACCAAGTATATTTTATACACGTTTGTCAGTCAGTTTCTCAGTAGGGGGTCCGTGATAAATGTTGCATGTGAAAAAGGGTCCGTCAACAAAAAAGGTTTGAGAACCCCTGTTTTAGACTTTTTAAAAAGCACCTTTCTTTTACATCTACTTGTTTTTAAAGCTGAGCCTCCTCAGACTTAGCATTTTAGACCACAGGGCTGAACTGAATTTAAATAAAACTTAACATGTCACATCAAGAAGTAAAATAAAAGCATCCATTGCAAAACTCATTTTGTTTGGTTGTTTTGTCACTTTTACTGAAGTTGCATTCTGTACAGTAATACAACAGTTGTCAGCAAATACATTTAAACTGTTTTAAAAATATACAGATCTGCAAAAAAACATTTTCAATTTCTAAGTTTGAGAGCTACACTTCACTATTTGGCTGGTTTACAGTGCCGATGCTTGGGTAATGGTAAAGGGGTCCACAATTATGAGCAGCTACATACATTTCCTTTCATACAAAATTGACTTTAACACAGTTACATGCACACACACACAACGAATACCATGTTAAACTGGTGTTAATGTGTATGTATACATCCTTAATGCTTTTGGAGGAAGACGGAATGAGTGCATTAACACTCGTATCATAAAAATGCCTGCTGTGTTTATGTATAACCTCTAGGGTCGTTTGTATGTGCATGTAAAGGTATAAACATGTAGGACAGTATTGCAACTTTTATCACATAGTAGCTGATGTAGTTGACTTAACATTGATTACATATTGATAATTACATCATACATATGCACCCATAGGCACAAGTTAATTCAATTAACTTTAACAGGGGCCTAAAACTCAGGTCACATATTCAGGGCATTTCATATTAAACCCTCCACTTGCTCAACCGGCTCAGTACAAGTTTTCATGCCTATCCACTTACCAAAATATGTACTGAAACGGCCATATTTTAAAGTGGAAACTACGAAAAAGGATTTGTCAAATTAATAAAACAAAATAGTACCCAAGTACTACTCGTTATAACTAGGAAATAAAGTCCAGTATTATTTAAACCTCAATGACCTGGATTAAAGACCCCTGCACAACGTGTCACTCCAGCTTTTGTTTTGTTGGAGACCCCTCACTTGAAAACTTCTGTAAGGACCAGTATGTAACCCTACAAAAGGACTGGAGACAGACATGAGGACATCACTGACAGAGAGATGAGCCAAAGCGGCAGCAGGGGCAGGTTTACAGTTAAAGGCAGCTGTGAAAGCTGAATAAGGCTCCGACACCCTACTCCCAAGGACAGCCCCCTACCCACAGAAGACAAACAGTCTAACCCACAGGCTGTTGAGGCGTCCGTAAAAGCATTGCCACAAATCCCCTACGTTCTACTCAACACATTCAAGGAAAGGCAGCAATCACATCACATAAAGCTGAAATGCAGCTGACATTTTTCCGCATAACTGCATTTTGCATACATTTAGCAAGGTGAAAATGTAATGCATAGATCAGACACTGGCCATAATTAGGATTACAGCAACACCCCAGGTCCGCAAAAAGTTCCACAACGGGTCCTTCTCAATAAAATGTCTATTGGCTACTGGTTATTGGTTATAACGTCTATTGGTTACGTTATGTTTGGCTTTCCAATACCATTCCTGGTTTACAGAGGACAGCAAACGTATGTTTAAGACACAAATACAGGATAACGGATATGGTAAAGCTGTATCGCTGTGCTAACCCTTCAAGGGCTGAACAAGGAGCAGCACTCAAATGAGGATGTAATGTAGTTACCATAAGAGGACAGCGGACGATGTGTGTGCGCGTTTTATTCAAACAAAGCCTTTCCAAACTGTTCAACAACATTCTGTTTAATAAGCAGGTACATGACTTGAGTCAGGTGACTAAGAAACCTGTAACCCCTTTTCCAGGGTTATTTAAAAAAAAAAAAAGCACACTGTAGAACTGCATACAATTACATGTGGTGGCGACTTCCTACCAGTAGTTCTCAGCTCACCGACAATGTGGGTTGCATGTAGCTAAATCAGAGCAATCGTGATTGCGAAGGGGAAAGCAGAGCAGTTAGTGTTCTTGCACTGTTTTCTCAAGATACAACAGGCCTTCAAACACATGTAACAGGTATGAAGGGCTTTTAAAAAGAATCATCCAACGGGCTTATGACCAATGTTTATTTCAAGGTAAAGACATTGGTGCCCGCCCCTTAACCTGGATAAGGCGTCAGAAACTAAGGTAGAGTAATCCGATCCCGGATCAGTGTGAGAGCTACAGTTTACTTACTGCTTAGACGTTTCATACATCTAAGACACATTCTGTGGATTTCACCCCGCCCTAGGTTCCCTCTCATAGCAGTGGACAACTCTTCTCAGCTTACTCCTTATCAAAATCCATCAAGAGGGGGAGGGGCAAAATCAAGTTAGATTGATGGGAGGCACTTGACGCAATTGCAATTTTCATTGCCACTGAAGATATTCAGAATCATGCAGCATTAGTGCTAAAATAACCACCCCAGCCAACTAGCCCTGGTGAACACTGAAGTTTTGTTCATTGGAGAAATGAGCCATATCTTTTCTGTCATATTCAGCAATCTAGTGGTATCATTATTGTAAAAATTATTCCGTTACTGCTGTGGTAAACTATAACTATTTTATATCAGTGATCAGGTGGCGGGGGAGGTGGGTAGCAGCACATTCACACGTTTCCAGGCTCCTACAATCATGGCTTAGTATAGATTACTACATTGCAAAAAAGAAAATAAAACTATTTTTTTCAAATAAATAAAATCTTGTTTTTATTTAAAAGAATTCAAAAATGATCAAATTGAAAAGAAACTTCAGTCTGTCCACCAAGGGCGGGCATCAATTTAATTCAGCCAGTTTAAAACCAGCTCATTCTGTCATTTGCTACCGTCAGATAATGTGGTTATTGAAGCACTTTTAAACTCCCATAGGCGTGTCACCACCCAGCGGTTCGTCTGCACTCCAAACAGGCTCCCTAAACTCTCACCTCTGATCAGTGTTCAACATGTCGCGAGGGTCAGCAACAGATCAGCAAGGAGAGGGTCAGAACGCAGCCAGACAACAGTCTGGGAAGGCGCAACTTTCTGGTCCCAGGTTTATATAATATATATATATATATATATATATTTTTTTTTTTTTAAAATGTTTTATTAATAACAAAACATAATAAAAGGCTAGGCTTCAGACAGTGGCGTTGAGAAGAACAGGGGTCCTCCACCAACATCCTCTCTGACAGAAGCAGGTTGCCTTCCTTCCGGGAAAGCTTGCTCAGACCGCGGAGCGAAGCACAGAGCAGGGAGAAGTCACGGCGGGCACATGTAAAGCCTACAGAAGCCTGGTTCGATCTGCATGTCTCTTAAAGCGGGTACTGTCTGGTATCTTTGGCAGTACAATCAAGGTTCCAAGTGGTGAGAAAAGAGGCTTAGAGGGGGGGAGAGGGGGCTCAGGTTCATAACCAAGCGCCCTGAATTGAGTGTCAGTTCCCAGAGAAAACTAGCCCCTCCCCCCAACGTCTCACCTCCCGTCTATAAGGCCATTGGTGTTGGACACATCTCCTCCTGGGGGTCCTGTGTGAGCTGGGTGCTGGGTCAAGCAGGTGGGGGCTGCGAGCTCCTGATGAGAGACTGGAGGGCTGGTGCAGAGAGGAGGGCTTTGCCTATGCCCCCTCCCACCCGATAGCAGGCATAACCAACCATTCCAAGCACTGCCCCCTTCATGACTGTCCGTAACACCCAGCCAAACCGAGAAGGTGGAGCCACGCTGCAAGAAAAATACAAAAATCGTTTGGTTATATTCCAGACTATGCGATGCACACTATGGATTAAAATTAGTTTCCCACAATCATTGAAGACTTGCAGATGACTGACTATTTAAGGTCCCCCTGACCTGTGCTCACATCTGAAAGTGGCCCAGGCATTTGGACATCACACCTCCTCAGAGGGCATTAAACGGAAATCCCAACAATTCTCCACAAAGCTGTCAGTATCGCTCATGCTAGCCTCGCACAAAGCACACAAGGCACGGCCCTTTCCCAGCACGAGTTTCCGCCTCTGAACTGATCCGGAACCAAAGTCCCCCATTACACATGAACACGCGCACCTCATGATTTCCTGAATGTTGAGCTGCTTGTCCCAGTTCTTCTCGATGCCTGGAACATGGCCCATTCCTACCACTCCCACCACCACTGCGGGAACCTCTGCAAGAGACGACAAGCACCCAACACTCAAACCCACCAGAACTGCTATTCATTTCATTTTTGCTCTAACCCAAAGGGTTTTGAATAGAGTTTGCAAGATGAATAGGTGCCCCTTAGATTAGTATTCATAGTGTTGAGTAATACGGAAATGTAAATCTGTTCTATGGCACATAAGGTTTTGATCGAGAGGGCTGCAGTTCTCACTCTGTGCATTAGGGGGTGCCTCAACACAGCACGCAGCTTGCCGTAGTGTGTGTGTGAGGTAGACGTCACGCTCGGCCACGATGGTTCGGTGGAGAGCTGGGAACTCGCCGATCATCTCCGACATGGTTTGCTCCAGCAGGTCCTTCTGCTTGCACTTCTCCACATCCTCCTTACTGGCAGACAAACACACATAGACACGGCCAAACCAGTGAGCCATACTTCTGGAAAGAGGAATACACTTGATTTAAGCATTTTATATACGTGTGTGTGCGCGCGTGTGTGTGTGTGTGTGTGTGTGTGTGTGTAAAAATGTAAAAAAAAAAAAGTGGTCAGATAATACACATTTATCATTCATCAATTTATTACACATTATTTATGAATTCATTATCTGCCCTAAGACATTGTTGATGTTCTTGGGTGGCCTCCAGGCAAAGGGCTGCAAAACCATACACTGGGCATCCACTGGACAGTGGTGGGGAAGGTACCTGATGGGATCGGACAGGAAGCACAGGCCCCAGGCCAGACGGGCTTTCTGCCACAGGCTTAGTGCGGCAATGGCACGCTTGAATGTCACCGGAATGGGCCGGTCCCCCAGGTGGAACTTGCAGAAGGGCACCCGGCCTGCCTATAGGGCCGACAGACGGACAGACTGCTCAGCGGACACGCTGGGCCACGAAACCCCCCCCACCCCGTGGGCGACAGGAACATCCGGGCAAGAAGTGCACTCACCTCATTAAACGCTTCCCTGAACTCACCCCCTGGGGCCATGCCCAGCTGCTCTGTGATGTGGGCCGAAACTTTGAGCAGAAGGATCTGCATCAGGCCTGACATCACTCCATTCTGAGGGCAGGGGGGAGGAGGCGGGACAGCAAAGAAGAAAATTAGTTAAGACTGTGACTCTGACAAACAATGCTGAGTGAAGTAAAGCATTTAACATTCCTGTCAAAACGCACTACAGGGTGAGCGTGTTGGAGAATAAGAATCAGCTGTCGGGGGTGTGAATCATTTGACTGCTTATGGGGTTGAACACCTTCGGTAAAGAGTAACGACGACAAACTTCTGTAGCGTTGTAAATTTTCCTTACAGACTCACCTGTCTGATGGCCTGCTGGACCTTCTCCAGGTTGATGTCCTTGGCCTCCTTGAGCAGCGTCTTCTCATCCATCTTTAGCATTGACACCCTGTACTGGCACAGCTCCACCACCACCACGTCAGGTTGCACAGCCCGGATTGTCTGTGGAGATGGGCAAGAGACAATCAGTGCACTGGCATGTGAGGGTATCTAAGTCCCATGACACCTCAATCATTCTGCACAAGATTGCATGTCTGTCTCCGACTTGCTTGTTACGTTTGATGCCTTGCAACCCTTACATGGCAAACCTTTGTAACTAAATTCCAAGACATCCCATCTCAACTTGCAAATCAGGGAGAAAAAGTTTCAATAAACAAAGTTGTAAAGATAATACAATCAAATATAAATCAATTGGGAATTGTATGAATACAAGCTAACTATCGGGAAGTCAACTGTGTTGGTCAGACAGAGTCAACCAGTATTACAACTAGTCAGTGTTTGCCTGTAGTATAAACGGTCACATATGTCCTTCTACAAAGAACAGTCCCTTCCTCGGGTGATAGCTAATATAGTCGTCTTGCGTTTGTGATGCCCAAATTGGCCATGAAGCCGGTAAGCCTTACTGTGGCCACATCCTTCTTGCTGCTGTCACTGAAGTGCGCTGTGCCGACCAGGTAGACCAGGCTGCCATCGGGGGCGACCAGGCGGGTGACCGTGTCGGGGAGGTCAGGGGAAGGCTGTCGCCGTTTTTCCCGCACTTGCCAAAGCAGCTCCATCGCCTCCGCGTCCGCTGAAGATGGAGGCAGAGGCGGGATTTGAAACTCAAAAGTCAAGCGCCAACTAAAGACAGCGGAGGTCGCGTGCGCTTTGACGCTGTAAATACACGCAGAGCAGCCAGGACAGTACAAGCCAACAGTTAATCAAGGAAGCAAATACTTAAATGGTGGATGATGGAGGCAGAGATGGGATTCGATGTTTAAATAAATTCAGACAGATTGGCTGATGGAAACAGCAGCACCAAATACAAGGTACTCACAAAGACCAGGGGGAAGACGGGGCAGCATATCATCTTCGGCGGGGCCCACAGAGTCCTCCTGCGATTAGCAAAAAGTCAGAGGAAGCCAACCCAAAAAATGCAAAAACTATAAAACCACTCTAACGGTTCAGAGGAAGAGTTTTCCTGTTGTTCACTAACGTATAAAGTATTTATTAAAGTGCACTTATGCCATTATTTTTAAATACTGAAAAAGAGAAAGGTTAGCCTTTTTTCATAATGAAGAGATTTTGTATAGTCCTGGAATCACAGCTGGTTTTCACCCTTCGTATGTCATTAGACCTCATAACACTCTGGGATTTCGTTCCATCTGGCGATAAACTCAGATCTAATGAAAATGCATGAGCCTTCAAGCCTACACATTCAAATCACTTGTAGGCCACGTGAAAAGAAACAGCTGTCCAAACAACACACTGACTCACCCTCTTGCCTTACCTCAGAATTGTTACCCTGATCCATGGTCCGGTCGATCTGTGAATGTACACCACTTTCAATCCCACTCTCCGGACTGAAATCATGACACCATCCCAACCCCGAACAAAGGAGAATCAGCCATCACATGGCATTCATATAAACTTTAATCACAAAACTTAAACATTAACTATATAAATTAAGTGTAAGCGTATGGCCTATGTAAATTAAGTGTAAGTATGCATATAGAAATAAAGAGTATATAAAGGTCCTATATGAATGAAGATGTAGGACACACCAAAAATATATTTTGTAGGGGAGAAGAAGACTGGATCTAAAGTTGCACATATGGTACCAGGCCGGCCACTGCTAGCCTTCCCTTGGAAAAGCCTGGCACGTGAATAGGTTTTTAAAAACATGAGCCTTATAAAACCTTTCCAAGAGGACCTTTGCTACGCAACCAGAATTTTAAACAGAGAAGAGTGTGTGTTGTCGGGCATTTTAAATGCAGACTAAATGCAACCCTAATTCAGGAATGGCGGGTTAAGTCGACGCATTTGATTTGATTCATTTGATTTGTGCCGTGCTCTCACGGAAGCGACACCAAACACCAATAGCTCATTACAACCATCCCGAGTCACGGTGAACAGGACACATCACCACCTGACTGAATCCGTAGCTTAAAACTTACAGTGTGGCATGCGAAATATATAAAAGTTCTGCTGACAATGTAGAACGCAAAGCTTCTAGAAATTTAGGTACTTAAATCTTGGCAACCTTTTTTTAAGGCTGACTGATATTTAAATAAAAAAAACCCCAGAGGCATGGCTGGATAAGTCATGCATCATTGGATGATCAGCACCCAACACAGACCATCCGCCTTGTCAGAAAAACATACATTATTTATAGCTATACAAGTGTCAAATTTTGGACTTCTCTTTCTGGCAAAATTACTTCCAAACTTTGACCATATCTGACACTCAAAACCCATGCTGAAAACATTCTTTCTGTTAATACACCGCGGAAAGCACGAGCTTCTCAACCACGGACTGTAGTAGTTTGCTTTAACGTTCATTTTTCTCGAGGAAATCTAATCAAATTAATGCATGCATTTCTGTGCAACGTATGAAGTTAAAGGGAACAGTTTCCGTTAGATCTCCAAAACTGAAATTGCGTTCGACAGTTCCACGATTTTACCACTTCCGTGGCCTGCTTTGTCACTAAAGCGCCTACCAAACGAGAACTAACAATTCTACCAGTGTAATGTTACTGAATTACCCAGCTATGGATGTTAGACAAGAGGCGCGTCATGCACAACGCCCGACAGCTACGTTAAACAACACGAGGATAACTGGAACCGTTTTTTGCCAACTGATACATCAGTTAAATTGCGCTCCATACCTTGCCAAATTAACTGTACCGAGAGTTTAAGCCACGTTACTTTGCCGTATCCAGGAAACTAGCGCATGACGAAAGAGTGCCGCACGGGTGACAAAAAATATCAACTAGACAGCTAGACACGCGATTTAAATAGTCACCACTATGTCGGTTTGCAATTAAATATGAATTAAAATATAAAAATTACTTCGAGAGTTATGAAGACCGGGATGTTCTAACCCCGGTACAGGCGGCGACAGAAGAGAAAGTAGCCAGTTGCCGCAGCTGCTACTGCTACTGCTACTGCCGAGTAGGAGTTAATTACGCGAGATATTCGATCTTAAATCCGCAAGCAAAATTAGGAAAAAAACACTACGAGCGTTACTGACAAATACCAAACAAATGTTTTTCGACCAAGGACCACGCCATCAGCCGCCACAGGTCAGTGGCTGGCTAACGTTAGCAAGATGTACTGTAACGGAGGCGGACATATATGCTTGGTAGTTAGAATAAAGTTTTCATTTTACTTCCTGGCTGCCTAACAATACAAAACCAATATCAAACGTTATACCTGTATCGAGAACTTTGTTTTGCGAAACTTGCAAACGGAAAATTCAACTGAATTTGTCTTACCTACTCGCTTTTACTTCACCGCAAGTGTGACACGAATGTGCTTTAACACCATCGACTTCTGGATATTGTGGTCCTCTCAGGTCTGGGTGTACATGGGAATTGGCGTTCTGGTACCGGACGCTAAGACAAAGGGAACTTGTAGTCATTACGATTACCATTTTTTACAACTAAATTGACCAATTTTTTAAGACGTTTTATATGGTGAATTTTTTGGGGGTTTGTTATTCGACATCATCATATTACGACGTCCCAGTAATTTGTGATTAAATTCCTCTTTTGTAAGAAAAGCGTCCGGAGGGGCCTATGATCCTTTAACTTTAATTGTCTGAGCGTGTTGTGATTCGACGGTCCTGTATAATTTACCCCTGTTGAATATAAGGAAAATTCTTTGATACGTCTAGTCACCTCGTTATAACACAGTTATTAGCAATGATTGTTTGCTAATGACAAGGACTTAGGAGAGAAAAACCCCTGCATCTGGCCGTTTATAAACTGTACTTTTGAAATAGATTACACAGTGAATTGCTTAATTGCTTAACTTTTGGAATTTTTTTTAAAAGTACACTTGGGGTCACTTGGCAGAGCTGAGTAAATCTATCATATGGGAATGTTATGCTACACATATAATGAATGCTTGTCTACATGGATGGTGGAAATAAACCTGCGGGATAAATATGAAACATTCTCTAAAATCTTTTACTTCAGCCTAGACACTGCCTATTTAACTTGGTCAGAAAGAATGAAAAACCGCAAACCATAAAAACCGTGGTTTCATTGTGTCATATTTCAAGATAATGGCCTGTCTCTCAGAGTGCTATTTAACCAAAACGATGCATGGTATTGATACAAAATCCTTGTTCTGCTGTTTCAGGACCAGAAGTGCATTTTTTTGTTGGAAGGTATTGATTCGTAGGTTTCGATGTTGCAACAATGGCAGGTCAGAGACTGAACTGGGGAGAGAGCAACAAGACGATGAGAGGGAAGTGGGGAGAGGGAGCAATGAGGCAGTAAATTGGTGGGAAAAAAACAAATCAGGGACGGAAGAGCTGACGGGTGAGGATATTGAGATGGACTGCTCACATCCGATTGTTTCTGCTGGTAGTGAGTGCATGGCTGAAATTACGAAAGTGTATCGGTCAGTTCTCCTAAACCAGGGCTAATTATCAACCATACTGATACAGGGTTGGAATGTTCTTGTTTTTATTGTGTTATGTTGTAACGTATCTACATACAAGTATGACAAATGAACACACTAAATGAGCTACACAGTGGATATTTACAAACCACTGTTACCGTTGTAATAAATGCACTGACTTTTCATACATCAGAGGGAATGATCCGTCATCTATTATATGCTTAGATTTCATATGCATAAAGCTTTTTTTGTACGTTGCTGTACCAAACCCTGTCCTACAGCACCTCACTCTCTCTGAGTGACATACAACACTGCTTATGCAGTGCTCTGATCCCATTCAAGCTGCAGTACATCGCTCTGATCACGCTCCTAAAAAAACACACACACTCAATTCAATGTACATGATCAAATAACAGTAAACACTGTATTTGGAATTTGATCTTTATTACAGCACAAACAAGGAATAATATCAACAAACCCAATTTCCTATGCCATGCCCTCTCCCTTCATCTCTGTTATGAAGCACTTTGTCCCACTCATGTACCTCAGCGTTGCAAAAAAGGAAACCAAAGCCATGTATTTACTAGGGCTAAAAAAAACTTATTTAACAGAGGCTAATATACAACATGCTATTCCTTGGCCGGTCTCATTTGGTATGTTATTGTGATATCATAGCTTGTGTGTACCAAACTGTTGCTTTTTCTCATCTTGTTAGACTGTAACTATATTAAAATCAAACACATCCAGCTCTACCACTTTGCCGCTCATAACAAAGACATACAAATGCTACTCATTTACCTTCTTACATCACGTTTGGCACTGGGTTTTGGTAAAAGAAATGCTTTCCAGAGAGAAAAACATAGCTTCCACACACAATAACAGTCTCATTGACCGCAACAGAAAAAACAAATTCAATTCACACACTAATTACACCATTTGAATCATATTTTTAAATTGGTTTGTTTAGACCAAGTGGACAACCTGATGGGCTGCAGGGGCCATTCTTCTCACTGCCTTGGACTGCTGGTGAATTTTGGGACCGACTAACAGGCTGATGAAAGCTGTGGTAGATCCTCTGTAAATAGCTCCAACTCTTTCTGATGGCTGCTGGAAGTGAGGGGCAGCAGAAGGTGTGGCTGCGTCATAGATCCGCCATTACCTTGTACTCCCAGAGTCCCGCTTGTTAGATATATTTGTTACCTGTAGAGATGAATTTTGTGTTCAAATAGGGTTTTCTTGGCCCAAGGAGACAACTGCTGTGTATCCGCCTGAGCACCCCTTCCCCAAAGTTGGGACTCCTTAGTGCCCTCCTCCGCGCTGTGCCCTGGGGGTCAGGCGATTGGCCAACAGACAGGCTAGGGCAATACCTGCTGCCTGGGTGAAGGCCAGTGCCAGGACGGTGGCAGCAATATGGAAGATATTGTCGTTGACTACGCTGAAAACCTTGCGAAAGCAGCCACTGGGGTGGATCCCAGCTGCTGTTGGCATGCTGCTCCCCACGGTAGGTAGCGGGCGATTCCGGCAGCCCTTCCGACGCACACAGCAGCTGTCCGGCACTGAGCCGGAGGTGGTATTGTCCAGGCGGAAGTCCTGGTTCGCCCATTCGGAGGCCAACCAGTCCTGCCAGCCTTCGGCCCCACAGCACTTTAGCGCCCTCTGCAGGCTGTCAAGTGCATTGGCTTGGCCATCGTCCTCACCGTAAGATGCCACGGCTTGCTGCAGACCGCTGTGGAATCCCTCCGCAATTTCCTCGCGATAGAAGAGCCCAGAAAGTCCAGCGGCCAGCCCCGCCACAAGGGCAGCCATCTGGAATAGGCCGTAGGCTCTCAGCAGGCAGGGCAGTTTCGCAGCAGCCCCCAGACAGCCTAGGAAGCCCCAGGTGGTGATTGCAGCCCCTGTTGTTAGAAGTATAAGCGGGGCGTTGGGGTAGTGGTTTGTCGATAGCAGCATGTAGTTAGCCAGGGAGACCTGCGCCCAGACACCCAGGGTGAAAATTGCCAGCCCGACCGCCCAGAACAGGCAGCTGAAAGCCAGCAAGCCTAGGCGCAGGAGGGGCATGACGCTGGCCTTGGTGCAGCAGGGAGCGGGCGCGGGGAGCGCCGGGGCCGCCAGCGAGGCTTCGGAGCAGAGGGACAGCGAGAGGCGCTGGTGCTGCCGCTGCTGCAGCTGCTGCTGGAAGGGGGAGAGCAGGATCCCAGGGGGCGCCGAGGGCCGGCGGGGCAGCAGAGGGGGCGTGAGCAGGCCCAGCCCCCGTGGAGAGGAAAGCCTCCTCGTCTCGCCGTCTCTGTCCCACTCCGCGCTTCTCGGACTGGGCCGGCCGGGAAGAGTGTTGTAGGGCAGTGCGCTGTTCATGGTGCTGGCTGAGGCTTTATCTACCCTGCCTCCCGCTCTCTCTCTCCCTCCCTCCCTCCCTCCCTCTGTCTCTCTTTCTCTCAGGCTCTGAGGCTCACTTTATGGCTAGCAGTTAAAGCCCTGTAAATCACAGAGGCAGTAAAGCGGGAAGCAGCATTATCTGCGTCCACAGCCCCGGTGCTCTCCTCCTTAATGTCTCCGCCTTCGCTTTGTTTACTCGTTTATTTCAAGCTTCTCATCCGACCCCCGGCTCCTCGGTCCTGGGCCACTGCAGATTTTTTTGCGTATGTTTTTGACTGGGGCGGGATACAGTTGCCCAGACACGGAACTCCCCTCCGCCCCTGTTGGCAATGGAGATGAGTCAGTCACCGTGATTTGAACACCATGTGATTGGCTTCGTGCTGTTAAAGTTATATATGAAAATGACCTTCATTATAGTAAACATATTTACTGGTTTTCATTTCATGATAACAATGCTCACATACAAATACATATATATTCCAAAAATATTTTGTCTATATTATGCTTAAAATATGTAATCATGTCCCTTCTCATTCATAATAGATTTGATCCAGATGTGGCTCAATACAACTCAAGGACATTTGCCGTGATGGGGTTGTCGGGGACATTATTTATTATGGGATTTGTTATGAAAGGGGACAAGGGAAACAACAAGGCAATCAAAAAATGTCCCACTGATATACTGCATGTCTCAATATTAACGGCACTCGTGCACATAATCATCCTTTTCATTAACGTTGCAATTTTTAAACGAATACACGACACATGAGCCTCAATGAATGAAAATGAGCACCTATGTTATTGCAGTCTGGATTATTTATTTTTTTGCGTTGATGCATACATCCTGTCCTGTAAATTCGGCGAGTTTAAGATATGAGGCAGGCTACCTGGTTTAAATGACTCTAAATATGTTGTGGGCTGCTCTTAGATAAACAGACAGGTACAGGTTTTAAATTCGACGTTTTAATGACTGCCTAATATATCGAATAGATTAATATATGGAATAGATTGCCGTCTTTCTCCTGCAGCTGCATCATTGAATTACGCTCCCTCCATCAACAGAGCTCGTTAAAGCCAGTCCGCTAATTAAACACTGCATGGTTCATCGATCCAAGGGGCGAGCGCCGGTTCCCCGACGAGAACCCGGGGAAGCAACCAAGGAACGGAACTCTACTGGTTTTGTTTTTGGTGGGCATTACGTCCAATGGGCACCATGGTTACAAAGGACAAGTTTATATGCCACACGCGGGTGACCAATTTGTGTGCCAATTCATATCCGGTTTGCACCATTTAGACAGGTAGAAAACGGCGAGAGACAGGTAGTCTGCAACAGTGTACTTTATAGAGTCAGTTAGTTAGTTCGTTACTTTTAGCCAGTGTTTCTCTCTCTCTCTCTCTCTCTCTCTCTCTCTCTCTCTCTCTCTCTCTCTCTCTCTCTCTCACACTCCTTCATCTATACGGAGTTTTTGTATGTCCAGAATTTTTGGAACATCTAAGTATTCCAAACCAAAAGCCATATTCATGAACACATTGATAGGATGTTGTAAATTAATCACCAACGTGAAGAATGTATAATCTATAGCCGGGCTCAAACAATGTGTTTTTATACTTGTTTATTGTCAATATTCACATTCAAAAACGTACCCAGACAGTTTACATTAGACAAACCTCTGTTTATTCACTGGATAGCAGCAGGTAAATACATGACATAATTAAAAGATAGTGAAGTAGATGCTCATTGTTTCAATAGAAAAGTGCTCAGAGAAAATGTTTTAGGTTAATCTCCTGTCTGTGTTTTTTGATGGTCCCTCAGACAACACATTCACAAATCAAATATACGTCCTACACACCATTGCCATCTAGTGATTGCTCTGTAAAAGTGCAGCAGGATTTTTGTCACCCAAAACGGTGTTTTTTAAAGGCGTAGTGTAAAATCACTATTTGGCAACCTTATTCCTGCAGTGCCTCGATCTCTCTAATTACTGAAAAAGGCTTTAATTGCTTTTAAAATAGTTCTTGTTTTGTCTAATTTGTGATTAAGGGTCTGAGAGTGATCTTTATCACTCGTGTCAGTCTCTCTTATTCAGAAATGACCAATACACCCTTATCCGGGGTGATTTAAACAACTTACGTATTAACTGTGGAAAAAATCTAAGATTTAATATCTCAGGCTAAGATTAGGCATCTCACTGCCCTGGATATGAATTTTTAACATGACCTTGTTTTTAACGCAGGAACCAACTTTCAGATGGATGATTGAGTTTTGGGGGCTAAGCGTTAGTTCATTTGCAGAAAATGTTTTTGTGAAGTTTTAAATGTATACCCTATAACAGTTATACACATTCACTCCCTTTTTTGTGTTCTTAGACTGTCATGACACATGAAGAATAACCCCTCTATATAACTGTGGTTGATACTTCATCCCTATACACAAAGAAACCAACGCGTCTGTCAACACAAAACCCGACTCAACACAAGTTTACTTTAAAAAATTTATTGTTCTGTAACAGTGAGACCCGACTGGCAGCCCTCCTGCCCTCCCAAAAAGTAAAATAAACAAACCATCTATATATCACCGCAGTTTATCACCAGATGAGAGAGTATAGAAGGACCGTCACTGTTACCGCCCCACACACACACGCACTCACACACTTGTGCTACAATTCCGTTTTAAAGTGCTTGTGGATTCGTCCATGTGCTTAAATAGTGTAAGCTCGCCACAGCTTCACCGTGTTGGATGTCAGGCTGGTTCCTGTAACACACACGGAGGTATTTCTCCCACTGTCCAGAGGACATGCCAGGGTTACCCAAAAAAGACAGTGTTGCGAATGTTGCCATTACTCATTGAGTGAGAACGAACATTTAAGTGAATTGCTCCCGTGTCTTTTTTCTGGGTCTTTTGTCACTGGTTGTTTAAACGGTTATCCTGGCAAATATGGCGCTACACAAACAGAGCTAAACTACGTAGTGCTATGGTAGCGGAGTTAGTACCTAATATTTAAATGATGTGGTAATCCTCTCCTGATGTACTGTTGGTTGGATGGCTGGGGCTGCCTTGCCAAACTACTTTGGCAGCATGAGGGACATTTTTGTTGAGCAAAACACACTCATTTGAGAAACATTTACTGCTTACAATGTTCGCCTCCAGCTCTCCGTTGCCCATCTGTAGAGCAGGAATTTGCACTGGCGAAACTGAGCCTGGACCGTGGCACCCTCATTCCCTCAGGTGCCCCTGAGGGGCCAACTCCAGCCACTACACCACATGCTAGCCTCCAGTGGAAAAGTGATTGTGTTTTTATTATTTTTAATCAGTTTGGCCTAAAGTCCCTTATACAGAAGAAATGAGGACACTGTCCCCCTGGGCAGCAAAGCGTAGTGACAGAAGCTTCCTCTTTATGATACTGACCACACTCAGTCATAGAGGATTTTTGTTTTTAGAACCTTCATGGACACTGTACATAAAGCTCTGTTTTTATTACGGAAATCCACTTATGTGTGTCCACAGGAGCACATTCGTTAAATTAATTGATCTACAATTATCTCTCCTCTTTATTTTTCTACTGGACCTCACTAGTAAAGTTTCATTTTCATTAGTATGGAGTATTCAGGGGGTGGACTGAATTATAAAAATGAAACAAAAAAATGTATAAGACAGGATTGAACCGTAAGTTGAACTAAGGAGACCAAGAAAAATAAACAGATCAATACAAGTGCAGTCAACAGCCTGTTCTCACATGTTTCTGGGACGTTTTGGCAGCGGAAAAATGGGATGTGTCAGGTAATTCACAAAAATTTGAGACTGGGGAAAAATTAAAATAGAAAAAAGGCTGCTTGCAATACAGCCGTTACTATCAAACAAGTAAAAACACTTCCCCTGTGACTTCAAGCTGTTTTTTTCTTCCATTTTTAAAAGGAGTGGGAGAACATCAGGTGGTTCTGTTCAGAGTTCGCTGGGTTTGTGCCGAGACGTGTGCTAGGGTTCCAGTCTTGTCTCTGTCCTCAGGACGGCCTGTGGGGGGGGGGAAAACACACACTGCAAGGTACAGAACGTTGCATTGCTCTAGCTTCCATACGAAACCCAAACGGCACCGCATCGCCGCTTGCCAGACACCATTATCATTTGTAGTTTAGAGAACTTACTCTAATGGTACATGCAGGCAGAGTGGCCATTTGATGGCTTTGGGGACGCCTCGACAGGCTTTCTTCGAGAATTTCCTCCCGCTCCCCATCCTAACATTTCCCCTCGATCCACTTGTATTTTCTATCGGTCAGATCAACAATACCACTCACCTTGTAAGTGACTTGAGTGAGGCAAAGGTCGCAAATTCCCAGTCGGCCCCCTTTCAAACAGAGTGCAGATTCCTGCTTGAATTCCTCAGCGTGTGATGCGATCACTGTCATTACAGCCGCCATTGGTGATTGGGGCCAGTGTTGGGGGAGAGTGGTGGCTGCTACAATATTCTCTATAACACGCTATTAAATAAAGCTACAATATAAATATAAATGCTAATATAATTCTATATCTACAGATCATTTAGAATAGTAAGTTGTCTTTGGCAGTGGATGTGGCAGGTGTAATGTGAAGGTGCTTTGTTGATCGGGGGGAATAGTGAGAGGCTGCACACTGGGAGGCCCTTCACTGCTTTACATCACATCTGCTTTACATCAGCTGTGGCTGAACGGATCTCTCCTTTCCAGTGCCAGAACATAAACATCGGGCAGTCCGGGGCTGTGGAGCGCTGTAAAACCCGGGCGATGCTGTAAAACCCGGGCGACGCTGTTACTGAAGGTCATTCTGACACAGAGGGCATTCTCCCAAACATGGGGGCTAAAATGCGCCAGCACATCTCCCATGGGTCCATGTGGCTGATACAGCAGCTCCTCTGGCACCATTGTGGCTCCAGCTCCATAGGCTTCCCACCGTCGCCACTCGACAATGTGACCTCTGGTCCTGGCGAGCTGTAGCACAAACTACGCAGTTTCCTTTTCACTCCGAGCTTCAAACTCATGGTGAGTAATCACACCCTGGACAACAGGTCATGACATGAAGTGCTGGTTGATTTTCAAAACTGACACTCAGGAAGAAGTTTTCTGTTCTTCTGAAATGACCCTGTAAATTTGCTTTTGGAGTGATTCAATTAAAACACTTTCATCATATGGGAGGGTTATTCTGGCAGTTGTTTCAACACTTTCAACTTTTGCAGCTGTATCCCAGAGAGTGTCACACATTCGTTATTCTTAAAAAAGCTGAAGGCGGATGGGACGAGGTTATTTTGTATAGCACTACAAACCTTCTTGTCTTCTTGGGATCCATGGTTGGTCCCATGTATTATGGCGAGCCACTGTGTATGTTGCTATTTATTACAGTATATAATTAGGTCCCCAGGCACATAGGTCTCCAGGACCCATGGAGAAAAAGTAAAGAATTTGGGATTCCCTTGTCAATCATTAGTGCTAGCATGTCTAAGCCAATTTCTCTTCCACATCCTGGAATGTGACCCATTGAAGCCATGTACCACGGCGTGGGGTCTGCTTATTACAATCTGTGCAGAGGCATTGATAAGGAATAGCAGTGAGGTAATGGGTCTCCTTTTGGCCCCCCTCCTCCTCCCCTTCTGTCCATCTGACCAAAGGTTGCCCGAGGAAAGGCAGCGACAGCGCAGCCATCAAAAGCGTGCCCCTGCGGGTCGTGCTCAGTGATAGCCACCGGCTAGCCATATGTTTACTGTCCTAGGTCTCAGCACGAGTCGGAGTGATCAAGGCATGCCGGCAACGGTGCAACAAGCGCGGCTGGGAGGTGCGTCTGTGACAGCGAGCTCCTGTCGCCATCTGTTTTCCTGACAATGCCGCCTTCCGTGTCCCGCTACACATTTGTCTGAGCGCGATACGGAGTGGTAAAACGAAAAGCGCTGCGTCCTGCAATGTAACAGCTGCGTCTATGCATGAATAATGTGCCTCATTGGCTGCGCGCTTTGCAATCCCTTTGTCCCGTTTTTGCCGTAGGATGTAGGAAGCAGCTGGTGAGAACTGTTAGGCTATATCACCCATAAAGGTAGACAGCAGTCCCAGGCCGGTACAGCTGTAGAGTCTCATTCGGTGGCCTTGCTCTGGGGAATGGCCGGTGTGTGGCAGCAGCAGTGGGTGACAGCAGGATTAGTGGGGTAGACATGGTGTGAAGATGGTGAGGCTGTCCCCTCAGCATTCCCCAGCGGCGATCAGCTCCCCGGTAGGCCTCTCGGCCAGCCTATCCCTTCGCCCCGGCTCCGGTGGCTCCTCCTCCTCCTCCTCGTACAGCGTGCGGTGGATGTTGAGCAGCGGGTGGGTGGGGTTTCGGCTGAACGCCACGGCCTGGTTCTCGGGGTCCTCTGATTGGGCGAGGGACTCCGGGGAGCGGGCCGTGGGCAGGCTTGCCGTGCTGCCGTTCAGGTAGGAGGCGCTGGGGAGGGTTACTGCCGAGAACGTGGCTGGCTTAGACTCGGAGAGTGGCTCTTTATTCTCTGGGGATGAAGAGAAAACCGGATGAGGGAACTTCACACAGCTCCCTTTTCAGTTTCAGTTTCAGTTTATCTTTTTGAACCTTTTGATTCATTCATATTCAAAAGAAAGAGAAGCTTGGTGATATTTGCATATCATTATCAAAATTTAAAACTATAATTATTACTATATATTTTCCATGTAATATTTTGGAAAGCTGATAGTGGTAGAATCAAAAGGTACAACGTCCAAAAACTTGCACTTCATATATAAACACATTTTTAATGTAAGCCCTTTCTCTAGTTAGTAGTGTAATTATACGAAACAGCCCCAATGAATGGTTCTGTTCAGCAACTGTTTTTGTGGGGTACCTGTGATGGAGGCCGAAACGTGGACGATGGTGTGGGTGCCTTCGATGAAGACGGAGTCCAAGGTGCTGTCGGGTGGCAGGGGCTCCGCACGGACGGCCTCAGCCTTCGGCTTGCGGATAGCCAGCATGTAGGGGTGGACATCCAGGGAGAAGTTGCGCGTGTGCTTCTTGTCAAAACCCAACACGCTCAAATTGGTTGCTGCCAGAGCAACATAAGGGGAAACACAGCAGTAAGGCACAGGATCAGTAAGGCACAGGATCAGTAACGTGCAGGATCAGTAACGTGCTGGATCAGTAGCGCACAGGATCAGTAATGCGCTGGATCAGTAACGCACAGGATCAGTAATGCGCTGCATCAGTAATGCGCAGGATCAGTAACGCGCAGGATCAGTTACGCACGGGATCAGTAATGCAGGGGATCAGTAACACACAGGATCAGTACCACGCAGGATCAGTAACGTGCAGGATCAGTAACGTGCAGGATCAGTAACGTGCAGGATCAGTAACGCGCAGGATCAGTAATGCGCTGCATCAGTAACGCACAGGATCAGTAACGCGCTGGATCAGTAACGCGCAGGATCAGTAACGCGCTGGATCAGTAACGCACAGGATCAGTAACGCGCTGGATCAGTAACGCACAGGATTAGTAATGCGCAGAATCAGTAACGCGCAGGATCAGTAACGCGCAGGATCAGTAATGCAGGGGATCAGTAACGCACAGGATCAGTAACGCGCAGGATCAGTAACGCGCAGGATCAGTAATGCGCAGGATCAGTAACGCGCAGGATCAGTAACACACGGGATCAGTAATGCAGGGGATCAGTAACACACAGGATCAGTAACGTGCAGGATCAGTAAAGCGCAGGATCAGTAACGTGCAGGATCAGTAACGCACAGGATCAGTAACGCACAGGATCAGTAACGCGCAGGATCAGTAACACACAGGATTAGTAATGCAGGGGATCAGTACCACGCAGAATCAATAACGCGCAGGATCAGTAACGCACAGGATCAGTAATGCAGGGGATCAGTAACACACAGGATCAGTACCACGCAGGATCAGTAACGCGCTGGATCAGTAACACGCTGGATCAGTAACACACAGGATTAGTAATGCAGGGGATCAGTAACACACAGGATTAGTAATGCAGGGGATCAGTAACGCACAGGATCAGTAACACCCAAGAAGAGCTTTAACATAAGGCTGGAGTTTTAAAAGGTTCACTCTGCACACAGCAGCTCTGTATATACGTATAGAGTATGACCGTGGCTCACAGAATTCCTAGCTTAGGAGCAGGTGACCCACTGACCGGGCTGCTAACCTGGGCAATCGACCCTTTCTGTATACCTTTGGGGATGGGAGGGTGCTGCGTGCTCTTGCTGTCCAACAGTGGGGCGATGAAGCTGTCCGCCACCGTCTTTCGGCGCACTGGTTTAGGCTTGTCAGGCTTGCCGTTGTTCTCCAGTCGGGACAAAGCCACGGGCTCCTGAGGGACAGGGAGGAACACAGTGTTGGGTCTAGGAACCACTGGAGCTGCCAGCCTGCAGTTTAGCAACACCTGTTTATAAAAAGACTTCTGAGGATGCCCTAGGACTCACACCAAGAGTGTCTTACGCTCGGTAAATGCTTCTAAGACAAGGAGTTTTCTTGACTTCTTAAAATGGAATCTTCAATAATTCTTCTAGTAATACTTAATGTTTTCTGTAATTTTTTTGTGATATTTTCAGGTCATCTATGTGAAAATGTGATGATATACTCTAAACACATCACACTAAATTATCAACAAATTGTAACCTGGGAAAGTACTCAACATAATTTCTGACATTTAATTTAAGTATCATTATATAATAAAACAAACAGTACGACACACAGTAACACTAAATTTAGACTCTGCTAATGCAGTTCACTCCAGGACCAGTGAATGCTGGTTGATAAACCACCAGCATAAATGCCCCACATTTTAAGCTGTTTTGTGTACTGCGTTGCTAAACACAAAGACTTTAGAAGGTAATAAAGAAGCATGTGGACTTATACTCCATGGCTGGCTTATGTTTCAGACAACCTTTATGGTTGGTTAATGGTTTAACCACAAATGTGCTAACATCAGATTTACAGAGGAGGCGATAGAGAAGTTGAAGAGATACCGTTTTTTCTCCTGACGCAGTTAACAGCTGTTAGGAAATCCCATGGGAACTGAATCAATGTTTTGATTACCTTGAAGGGCTGAGGCAGAGGGTTGGAGGACGGTATCCATTTAATCTTCTTGCGGGCCCGCTTGATGACCAGCGGCTCCCCGCCCAATTCTCCCACCCCCAAGCCGGATGGGTCCAGCCCAGGGTCAAAAGTCTGGACCCCGGAGTCTCGCACGGTGGGCGTAGCATCGTGGTTAGACTGGGCCAGGGCGGCCAGCAGCTGCCGCACCACATTGTCGTACATGAGGTCGCTCTCGTTGGTGATGAAGTCCAGCCGGTTGAGGGACTTGATGTGGTCGCGGTTCTCGTTGCAGAACATGGCCAGGATGTTGATGTCGCAGAACTGCGACTTCTGCCAGCGCCGCCGCGTCTTGATGCCCACCTTGTGCAGCTTGTCGAAGACGAAGTTGGACTTGCGCACCACGAAGAGGTGCAGGAGGTTGATCAGGATGATGAAGTTCATGAGGCAGAGGAGGCCGATGTCCACGGCGGCCATGATGCGCTGCAGCTGCACGGCGGGGAGCTTACAGTTGACAATCAGCCGCAGGTCGGGGGCGCTGCTGGCGTCGGGCGGCTCGCCCAGGGCGCAGGTGAACTCGTTCTGCCGCTGCCGGGCATAGTAGGCGCTCAGGTAGGTGATGGGGATGGAGCTTAGGCAGATGATGGCCAGGTGGCGGGCCAGGTAGATCTTGGCCAGGAAGTTGCTCTGACCCCGCCGCTCCAGGTACTTCTCAAAGAGGTTCTGCTCGGGGCTCTTCTCCTTCTCGGCGTTCTCGATGATCTCACGGCGCTCGCGCTCAGTGATACCTGGCCCCTTGGACTGGATCTGCTTCTCGATCTTGGGGGCCCGCCCCTCAGCCGCCCGGTGGTAGCAGTTGTCGATCTCCTGCAGCAGGAAGTTGAGCTCAGACGTGAGGCGAGTGGAGGCCAGGAACTCCCAGCCCAGGGCTGGGATGTACATGATGCCGGCGAAGGCCAATAGGGCATACGGCAGGAACTTGTGCTCCAGGAGAGACGGCCGCAGGGCCGGCTCCACTCCAGGCACAGCGTCCCGCAGCTCAGTCCAGCAGTAGCCCCTTGCATACAGAGCCTGGTCACGCGTGAAGTTGTTCGGCGTATAGCAGTATATGGACTCTTCTAAAGGGACGAGATAAGAAAGTATCTTTGGTACACAATAAACGTAATGTTTCACACAGTGTGCACTTGTTAAATATGGGTTAATGTTTCCATCTGAGATTTTTAATGTCAGCGGGATCGTCCGGTCAAACACGGGGTAGAAGGGAAGGTAAAGGGAGTGACAGAGGGTGAGAATGAGAAGGATGAGCAGCGACTGGGTAGACTGTAAATCTGTAAATATAAAGTTATTGATAGAAGTAGATGTGAGAGGAAGAAAAGAGGCACTACGGTTAATTAATTGATTTCCTCACGAAAACACCCTGCATCCTGCAGTCATTTGATTACAAAAGCTACCTTGAACCACCCGGGAGATTATAATACTGTACTGGCATTGTAACTGGTACCTAACTGCCATCACAATGAATATTTCTATGTTCTATGGTCTAAAAATAGACCCTAACCTGGGCCTTCACTGCGCTTTATAACAAAGAAAACAAAGAAAACAGTGGGGGGGGCTTTTAGAATTCATCATACACAGGCCCTTTAAAGACCGGCATGACGGGTGGTTATTCTGAAGGGCAAATTCCTCCTGTCTGTGCGCAGAGAGAAGAATGCAGACACCGGCCCCGCTCCCCACAGCAGTAAGTCAAACGCTCAGTCACAGCTGGTTGGTGCTGCTATGCGGAGGGCTGAGTCAGCATTCAGGCTAAGCCCCTTTCCTTCCTAAACTAGTCCGGCCCAATCTACACCCTGATCTCGCTCACAGAATAGCACTGCGTACTTAACCCCTCGAGTGCTGCATCCTCCTCTCGAGTACTGTTGTTAATGAAAGGCACCTTCTGTGCATTGCAGACTGTGTGTCGCTGTGTCAGCGTGCCATGCTGCCATTTATAAAAGCACTACTGTAAACCCCCCCCCCAAGTTAAGATATTTATTCTTTGTAATTTGAGATACCATCGTTGTGCAGTTTTGTCATTGTATATGTGTGTGGACATGATCTATTGAGCCGAGGAAGGGGAAAAAAATAAAATACTTAACTAAATTTATATTATATATATATACAATGCCACATGCCAAGAAGATGGAGCGGAAAATGAGGGACAGGCTTGATAAGAAGAGGCTGGCTGAGAAGTCCCTCTCCTAT
>JAOYSI010000002.1:1626670-1645597 GCA_025775065.1 Hiodon alosoides | reverse complement strand
CAACCACAGCGTTCTCCCCTGTGTGGGCATGTGCGTGTCTGTCTGCGGGACAACCACAGCGTTCTCCCCTGTGTGGGCATGTGCGTGTCTGTCTGCGGGACAACCACAGCGTTCTCCCCTGTGTGGGTATGTGCGTGTGTCCCGACAGGCCCAGCCCACCTTTGAGGGATTTGAGGTGCTGCACGGCCATGCGCAGGACCGTCAGCTTGTCCAGCTTACGGGACATGGGACTGCAGGTGGGGATCATGGCCGACAGTTCGTCAATCAGGTTGTTCATCTTGTCACGTCGACGCTTCTCGATTTGGCTATGAGGCTCTCTGGGGAGAGGTGGGGGACGTATAGGATGTATCATCAATCACAGGTAGGATGTGTAATCAATCACCGATAGGTCATCATTGAAAACTAAGGCGGTGTCTGAAATCGCCCACTCGTTCACCCTTTCCTATATAGTGAGGCCACAACATTTCTGCAGTGAGTGAACGAAATGAGTGAGCAATTTCAGACGCTGGCGTAAACTCCCTGTGTCAGAGAGCACTCGGGAGCTCGGAAATTTCGCCTGTGTGGGTTCATGACTTTTATCATCGCTCTAATCTTAACATTTTTAAAAATTGTAGAAAAGTAAACTACCAACAAAACACAAGTGCACAACCAGACATTTTCGCGGGGTTCTTCTCGTCAGTGTCCTCCACCCGAGTCCGGAGGCAAACCATGCAAAAATACCATTTTATTGCACTCTGCCACCGTCTCTGCGTTGGATTATGGAAAATAGGGGTCGAAGAGTGTACATAGTATGTACCCTCGAAATCAGATTGCATTGTGGGTAAGAATGAGTGAACAAATATGGGGAATGAACCACTACAAAATGGCCGACACCAGAAATAGTGCACTATTTAGTGGATAGGGAGCGGTTTCGGACACAGTCACAGTTACCTGAAACATTTGACTTTTGCATGCTGGTCATCTCCTTCCGATCTTCTAATAAATGTAAACAAAAAAAAGATGTACTCACAAATCTTAACAGGCAGAGGCACAAAAACAGCATCAAGTCTCACATTTTTGTTTTGCAAGAATAATAATATATCGGTATTTTTATTAAAGAAAAATACTTGTCTTGTTCATCGTCCATATCCACCTCCATTGCATCTCTGAAATCGAGAAAATCGTCAAGTTCAAAAACGTTCTGCATTACTGGGAACCAACAGCAACGGGACTCAAACGGGATTCAAACCCTAACCCACAGGTCTAGAACCCAGGACTCGAGCCACCCCAGTGCGGTCCACACATTTAAAACAAACAAAAAACAATGCAGACCCCTGCAATATAAAATGAGATGGGAAATTCAAATTAGAATGGGAATTAGAAATTCCTGCACCATATTTTTTCTAAAAATGATTTTTTATTCTTCTGCAGACCTTTTCCTTTCCATCTTAAACACAAAGCCCCCCCTCACAAAGTTCTTGTCCATTTCTCCCTACTGTAAATTTTATACCCAGGCTGTAGCCCCGCCCCCCACCCCGTTTTACTGACAGCTGTTCATGAATGGTCACGCCACTTGTCTTTCAAACAAATGAACTGTCAAACCAGCTGTCGCTCACACGGGTCCTGCCCCCCTCCATATCCCCAGGTCCTCCTGTCCTGTACTCACAGGTTGTCCACGCTGCCCTTCCGTTTCCGGGTCAGGTCGATGCCAACGGCTGTACTGGGGGTCATCAGGCTGGAGTGAGAGACAGTCAGGTTTGGGGTTTCCTCCACCAAAGCATCTCCTGAAACATCCAGACACACAGGACGGTTACGCGATGCACCAATACCACCACATGTCCGTCTCACCAGGGCTGGAATTTGTCAGTAAATCAGATTTTGTCCGTAAATCAGATTTTGTCCATCAAGAAAGCGATGAAGGAAAGACTTGTCTGGGTAGCCTTTTCGTTATCATTGGTTAGCCATAGCTATAACACATCAACTATAACACTTTTAATCATGCTGACCTGCTGAACTACTGCACCATTAGTGTAGAGAGAGGTCAGAATCCAGAGCCATCCTGGGTTCTCTCTCCCTAAACCCTGTTAAGCTTGACTTAACCTCTCAGTTAAGCAGTCCACAACATTGCTTGTTTATACACAACAGCAAGAACACAGCTAGCAACTAATCAGACGGAACTGCCCCCGGTGCTGTCCCTGTGTTGACAATAAATGGTACATTAAATGTTTATAAACCCCATCCCCCTTGTCTCGTGAAGTCTGTCCACTCAACACAGAAAATAAATCATTTCCCAAAGAAATCACCATTTCAACCCAGAAACCCAATTCACGTCCTTCAAGCCAGAGGACTTGCCCTAGAGGGCAATTTCATCCTTTTCTCACACAGTTGTGAGGTAACAGATGTGGGCGGTCTGTCTCAGGCCGTACCTTGACCCCTTTTCATTCACCTGCTACCCTGCGGTTACATCTTCCAGTTTTGTAATTAACCCACTTGGGTTTCTTTCCTGTGATTCGGCGCCCTCACAGGGGCCTCCAGCGTGGCAGGTTTTAGGTCAATCGTGACGCTCAGACTCGGGGGGCTGCTCTAGTTTCACAGATCTGCGCTGCACACCTCTGGTTATGCAAGCTCTGTGCTGCTGCTCAGCGCCGTTTGTCCTTGTTCCGTGCGACGTTTCCGCTCGCTCTGCACGTGTTGCTCCTGCCAACCCGCATTCAACCATGCATAACCAAGCAGCACCACACACACTTCAGAGAACTGGGACCACAGTGACCCAGATCTCTAAGGCAACTGACCTTTTCACTTTTCCAGAAGTGCGCGCGCGCGCACACACACACGCATTAAAAAATAATTTAATACAAGCTGGAACCAATCAAAACTGGTGTTTCCTCCCCCCCAAACACAGACTAGCAAATACACTAATGAATCCGAACAAACGAATGGCGAATGGGTAAAAGGTGACCATTTGAGTTTTTATTTCCCCAGTATTTATTCGACCCAGGCTAAAACGGTAAGCTGAGTAAGCTTTGCTCGACACTAGGGATGGGAATTATAAATGCTTTTATAAATGTACAAATGTTAACTTGTACTAATCCAAATGTTTTACCAGCCTTGTTGCGTTTCATGCGTTTACTCAGTTCTCTTTTTTTAACTGTGTCATTAGCACTCTTTTCAGATATGTAGAGAAAGCTGACCAGAGGACTTGCTTTCCACCGCCAGTCACTTTGGTGGGAGGAGTCATTAATTATGCAAACGAGTGAGATGCTTGTAAAACGTTTAACTGCACGGAAAAGCTTCCGTGACCGGCTTTCCGCGGACGGGAGATTAAAGAAAGCAGGAAAACTGAATGGAAGACCAAAGCACGGCTCAGCGTCTCAAGTCTCAGCGTCTGCGTCACACAAACCTGCTTTGGGTTGCCACGGAAACCTGGAAACAACAAGTAGGTAGGGACAAACTTGTGTAGGTGGACATCGTGAAGCTCTAAAACGATTGGGCAGTCCTCAAACTCACACAGATACCCACGTCACCTCACATCCTAAGCTTCTTTGATCCCGTCTCCATGCCCCCCCCCCCCAACACGTGAGGGGCTAGTGTTTGTTCTGGGGGTGAATGGCCAGAGGACTTTACCAGGACAGTTCAGATTCCTGGTTTCTATTTTTAACCCCACTACATAGACCCACTGACCTAAATAACATCATCAACCCGATTTTGTATCCTAGGTTTTGGAGGGAAGATCTGGAGCAGGATTACTGGACTCAGGACTCACACTTGACATGAAATTTGATCCCAGTGCCGCTGTCGCAAACAGGAAAGGCCCGAGGATCCAGGGGACAATGGGTTAAACCACTCCTCGGACAACGCTGTCCCTGATGGTTTTTCACCTTTCGTCTGGTGCCAGGTCCGTGCTGAGCCCAGCCGTTGTGAACACAAAAGCAGGCAGCAGCGGACGGCCAGGATCGCTGCGAGACTCAATGCCGGGAAACTAGGCATTTATTGACAAAACACAGCTTTGCCAGGCTCAAGGAGTCTGCCAGTGGTAAACAAGATGGAACGCCTGCCGTCTGCACTTACCGGGAGATCGGTCCGGTGTGCCGTCCGGTGGAGTGTTTTTCACTACTCTGCAGACTTCGGTAATAACTTTTTGGTAATCTAACCATCAAGATGATCCATTAAAATATTCTCCGATTCCAAAAACCTCCTATCAGGTAAAACCAACCCAAAAGATTTTCGTAAAGATCGATTTCTACCGTTTCCTGCAGCAATGCAAAACCAAAAGGACCTGCTTATCATTTGCACAGCTTATTTTTCAAGGACTTAAACACTAAGCAGGTATCAGACTGAGAGACACTGATGACCCACTTAAAACACAGAAGTTTTAAAAGGATGCAAGGCATGTGAACGGGACACTTGCAGCGCGGTGCATTTCTAGAAACTCACCACTAGATGGAACCAGATATACGTTTATGGGTCACGTTGTGTCAACAGCAAATTTGGCAATTCCTCCGAATCAAAAGTACATTTCCTCTAGGTCTGTCCACATTACAAAAAAATTGAAATCTTTGTAAAAGCCAAACCCATGCCACCCTCTGTTTTCTGCAACTCAGAACTTAAATTAGCTGGGTTAGTTTCGGTGTTACTTTTAAAACAGTTGTGATTCAGTATTGTTGGAAAACATGGCCTCTCCATGCGAACAGGTGATGATGTATCAGCGGTTTGATAACTCATAAAATAGCTGCTCTAAAAATTTCAACAACTGCCACTGGGAGAGAGCCAATTTGCACCTATGCTGGAGACTAAAAAGGTTTACCCGGCTAAATTTATACTAGTGCTGAATTCAATGAAGGTCTTAACTGGAACAAACAAATATGGATTTGGCACAGCAGAGATCCTGGGGCCGTCCCCACACGACCATGAGGAGAGGATGTAGCACGGAGACGGATGACTACCTAGCGCAGGACCACAGGATGCCAAAAAAACACCAGGGTTTGTGCCAAGCGCAATCAACGCCCAGCCAACTTTTGAACAAGTCCGGATGCATTTCGTTTTTAAGTACCTGTCTGATGAACAATCAACTGGGCTATGGAAATTGTCTCAAACAAAACCCTTCGACTTTCCTTTCGCCGCCTCAGCCATTCGCCCCGCCCCGTCCCTTTCTCTACCTCACCAAACACCAGATGTTTCCATATAGGTCAGAAGTCATGGTACTCAATAGCCATTGGCAGGGCAGGCAGCAAGATATTTTAAAAATCAAGACATAGAAAGAAGCACTGGAAATTCGAGTCTTGGGCTCAAACGGACAGCAACAGAGGAAACCATTTTCCCGGTAGCTGACTAAAAGATTCCCTCTCATACGATAAGACACTGTGTGAAATGGGTCTGTGCGAGTTCACAACGGACTGCAAGGTCAATCCCTGGAGTCGAAGACAAGATTACAACTGGACCCTTCAGCTAGTACTGTGCCTCGTGTGCAGTGGTTGAAGAGACCGGAGTTCGATTCCCAGTCAGGGCTGTAACGAAACATGTTGGTTAAAGATCAACGCGTGTGCCTGCTCCGTATGCGTCAAGGCCTACATAACACGGGCAACACAAACACAGAAAGATCTCCGGTTCTCTTCGAACCCTTAATTCGGATGCGATGCAAGGCCCTCTTGACCAGCAAACTTCTCTCCGTCAGCACGCCTAAGTGCAAAGGGAGAACTACGGTCAGAGAATCAAAATAACGCTCGTGAAACATCCTTGCTTTTAAAAGTGAATCATACAATCACAAGCCTTGACTGAGTTTAATGGTGGGACAGAATTATTCCCTCTAATCCAACTGTGGATGCCTTCACAGCTGCCGGACGATCGGCAAAGGAACCCTACCAATAAATTAACCCGACCGGCTGAGTGGATTTTCTTCCCAAACCCAGCGATCGTGTGAGGCATTAAACACAACAGTATGTGCTCAATTCACGCCGGGAGGTGAACTTCTGCGAAAAATATCAACAAAAACTCGCGAGAGACCATTCAGTTTCCTCCTTTTCCAATTGAGCCAAACTGGTTACAGCGCTGGAATCTAATCTTGAGCAGACTGATTGGTATGGAACACTGGTCTAACATCAGCTCTTTTGTTAGTTTCATTAGACCAGGTTGTAAACGTAAAGAAAAGCACATTAACACTAAATTATATTCCCTTCTGCAACCCAGTGGCTAACTACCATTTAAAACTATAGCAAACTCAATATTCCAAAGAGCCGGTTCTGCCTCCGGACGGCTTTGCAAGCCCAGATTGGCTGTACCATGTGTAGATATCGCACTAACCGTTATGGCACGGAGACCCACCCATCGGACTGGAGCGCGACTTTTCTACCTCGTTGTGATTTCATATCATAACGAGTCCTGTTTGAGCAATGTGTATCTGTGATTACTTAGGAAGCATAACAAAACTACAAAAAGCTGTGATTTCTGCCCCCCAAAATACATTTATTGAATTTACAAGTGACAGTATTTTCTTCACAAAAAAGTTTCCTAATAGAAGACAGACAAAATGGACGGAACAGCAATGTGGTATGGCATTTATTTACGGTCAATATTAGGATGGACATTTTATTTAACTGCAGTAAAACCACAGCATGGCAACAGAAAACTGGCTTCAGGACCAAATTTCATACAGGGCTTGACAAAAACATATCTGGTATAGTTTTACATACATTTTAGTTTACATACATTTTGTGTTTGTGAAAAATTCTAAGCTAATTTTCAGTAATGCACCATTTTAAACTGCAGAAAAGTATTTAATACATCAATTAAATTATTCCCCATAGTCGAATATGGAAATCGTGGAAAATGTGAGAACGACGTTTAGGTTTTTTTTTTAAACCACCGACTAACTCAACACTAAAATGTGCGTAAGCCGTCAATAGCGCAGGAGTTACAAGTGCCCTGGTACTTTGACCTACATATTATATAACCGACAGGCTGGCACGTTTATCTCGCACATGAAAAACCTAAGATACTTTAAAAACTTCCTTACGATACACATAGCATGTCAGTTTAGAAACAGAACAAAAATAAACCGTGTTGCCAGTTTTGTAATGTAACAATGGGTTGAGCCGCAAGGACCATCGGTTTTCGGTCTTATCTGAATATGCTCCATTAAAACAGCAAATACTACTAGCTATTTTAATGTTACTCCAAGTTGTTCTAGTTCCCCGTTTGTCTTATTTGGACAATATAATTAGAACAAAAATTACTATTTATAAATTTAAGACCCAAGAATTTTAACGAATAAACTATGGGGAAACCCCCCAATAAAATACATGTGAAGAAACGCAGAGAATCGGGTATCCATTTCAACTTAACGTTTTAATTTCAAGCGCTTTTACTTAAAAAAAAAAAAAAAAAAAAAAGTATCCAGATAGTTACAAACATCAAACCTTAATTTAAACGTCCCACCGCACGCTTCACTTTGGTTAAACTTGTTGAAAATCTAACCAAATGCATTAACATTCATTAACGACTTTCGTCGTTCGTCGGTGTCCATTATTGCAATTATTCACCAACTTGCTCCGGACAAGCAATCGACTGGGGAAAATCCTACTTAAACAAAACAGAAGCCTATACCGATTCGATTAACAGCAGTAGTTGAGCTAGCTGAAATTCAAAAACGAAACATTAAGACAGTCGCTAATGTTCCACGATACAATTTAAATAATAACTCTGAACTTGGTTTTCCCCGAAAGCAAACGAATCCCTTTTCACTTATTGTTTTACGAATACAAAATACATGCATTGAACCAAATCGGAAATCAACGAAAAAGACAAATTAAAAGGTCATTAACACCGATCCCTTATTTTTATTTATTTTTTCCGCTTATTAATGAAGCACATTAAAAAAAGTGGGGAATTGAGGTAAACGGCAGCACAATTAGGCAAAAAGCCAGAACAATAAATAGATCGCAACAATACCAAAAAAATAAGAAAAAAAATGGCAATAACTCAAGGTTGCATCTATAGGCCTGGTAAGCGGCATATCTATGTATAGGTAAGCTACGTTAAACATTGAAGACGATATATCTTTATGCATGTCCGAAAATACATATGTCAAGGAAATATATCGGAATTATTGCCAAGCGTTTTCAATGTACTGCAGATTTAAGCCATTAAATCACGCCTAACAGAAGAAACCTAACAGATTGCTCTACTGAACTACTGACCTACTTTCGAGAGGAACACCAACTCTAGTGCCTAGCATTAGGAATATACCAACAGCTTCCCTCTCCTCCACCGGGCGCATAGCACTGTAGGTAATATTTCCTATAAAGGCACCAAAAATGACATTGGCGCTCCGTGGTCTCCCTCGCGTCTACGCCAAATACCTGTCTGGTCTCCTGCCGCTCTGTCACCGCCGCCAGCCGCTGCATTCCCTGCCGACATGGCTGGAACCGGTTCGCCGGGGCCCTGGACTGCAACGCATGTGGAGGAGATGGTAGTGGTTATTGTGGAAAGAGAAAGAGGGAGAGGCGGGGGGGGCGGTAGAGGCTGTTGTATAATTGACTTTATTTTTTCTATCAAGGCGGGAGGAGGGGGACACAGAAACGTGCGAAGAGAGTACTTTGTGTAATCAGGACACGGGGTTGGACCTCGGGAAAACGCGGAAGAACAGGGTCTTCCACTCCACCATTTTCATTCTCTATAATCACCAGAGCGAGTAGCAGCGCAATTCACGCGATACGTTGTCGGATCAGTTGGATTCTGGTCGGTCAAATATGCCCCAAAATTCACCAAAGGCATCTTTACTGAGATTTCGATTAGTATCAGTAGTAGTAGGTAGTAGGGACTTTACTCCCCAAAGGGAAATTGCGATGCTACCGCAGTAATTACCAAAATTGCACAAAAGACATAAATAAATCACGCAACAAGTTATGCATACATACAGGACAATTGTTAGGTAGAACAAGAATTACTACACTGTGAATCGAGTTGAAGAAGGTTTTCCTCATCCGTGACGTTGCAGGCAACGCAGAGCATATTTATATAACCAATGTGTTCACCGTCTGAGTTAAATAAAATGTATTTCTGTATTTAAAATAAGCATGAACTAAGCTTTTTAATTATGTAACTAATAGGTCCACAATAGGTAATTTTAGTGGTCACTTTGAATCAGCTGCCGTTTCTGACGGTATGTTTTTAATTAAGTCGGCTAGTTCAGTAGAATTGAAGTATTAAAGAAGACCAGACTATTCGGCGCTACCGGACTTTCTAGTTCAAGTTTGTAAGTCTATTCGTGAGAAGGAATTAGTGTTTTTTATTTTTTTATGCCGTCCGCTGACTCATTTTGCCTCACCTGAGAACCTCAATGGACCACAAATCCGCAGCTCTGAGTCGTTCAGTAAAACCGAAGGCTTCACGTGCCAATTAGAGAACGTGCGCCGGTTTGACCTACTTATTGTATAACGGCTTCCACCGTCACGTGCAGCTAGCTAATCGACGGTTTAAAGCGTAGTGGCGGTTATAGTGATCTGCGAAAGTCAATGCAGTTAAGTCACCAAAGGCACTGGTCACGTATTCACTATTGGATTCAATTTTATCCATCAAATTTTGACCTTAAGGAAAGGAAAGATGTTCTGGCAGTGACTATCTTTATTCTTACGGGTGATTTAGGCGACTGTACTTAAAAAAAAATGCTGATGCAGTCTAATATAAAAATGAGACCTTTAATCAGGCTTGCACTGATGGCCAAATTATTTTATTCACGTTTTGTGTGTACCAATGCTGCCAATGTCTCTTTAACACGATACATTTAACACATTTATTTGTACATTTTTAATTTATTACATTTTTAATCTAAAATGACATTTTAGTTTTATAGCATTTAGAATGCTTATTTTGTTATTGTTTATCTTAAAGCACACACACATTGGTTCTTGTTTACTATCAAAGACTATCAAAGTAGTAATTATAGACTTTTCGCAAAATCGGTCTTGACTTGCGAATTCCTGTAAAAAACGGCTTTGTTATGCAAAAGGTAACTTTGGTTGGAAACTTGAACATACGCAACATAAACACATCTGTCTTGGGTTTTTCGACTTTAGTTTATTTAAGAATGCCAGTTTATGGTCACAGTAGAGGGATATCTGGCCGTCCGTGCGCATAAGTACACATTCTCTAGTCACAATCTAGCACCTTTGTGTATTTTTACATTTACTGTTGAATATTGTTGATTGTAACCAGAAAGCGTCAGTGTTTAACAGTATGCATTCAGGCGTTTTCTATCAATGTAACTAATCGGCCACCAGCCAGTCGCAAAAACTATAAGGAGAATGGAAAACTCCCCGCCTCTGATATTTATTTTAATTCCTCACACAATAAAAATGAACTCCCTTTTCTGAAGTGTTTGTCAGTTGTTTATCCGTTTTACATTCAGTGAAGGAGAAACCTGGAGAGAGCATTTAAATTCATAAGCCTAATGAACATTCACAACAATTCATTTTAAAAATGTCATTCAGTTACAGCCATTTACCAGTATTTTGTACAACAAAGTAAATAATCTATTTTTAAAATCATAAATAAAAGGTGGAAGGAAATTAATTAAAAATCAACAAGTACCTTTACCTTTTAGTGAATGCCAAAGACTTGTCAAAGATTTGTCAACCATTTTCAATATCACACTCTAGAACCGAGCTAATCATTAGTTTTGCATTGCGAACGCACGCAAACAAACAAACACACTCACAGAAGAAAGTTTGCATTTCTGGGTCCTTTTAGCACTCTCGATCCTGACAGTCTCAGAGTTTTATGACTGGCTGTTATGTTTCAATAAACATTTCTTTCACTCAGTAGTGTGGACACCAACCATAATGAAAAAAAAAATGGTATGCCTAAAATTGGATCACTCTGTGTGTGTATTATTGTTATTTTAAATTACAATGAGTAGGATTTAAATGAGGCTGGTGCAAGTCCTTAAAAATGTATGGTTTACTGCATTAGTACTGCATTAGTACTAAAAACCATGCAGCATACACCTACGTGTTTAAAATCATTCATTTGTGATTGATGACCCTGTTCTTCCAAAAGCAAAAGGCTTTTTTGTTTTTTTTTCAAAGTACGACCCTGAACAAACATGACCTACGTCACACACTTTCATAGTCAGGAAATTCTACGTAACACTGTACATCACGCAGGTACATTTTTGGAAAAGAGATAAAGCTAGTTAGTCTTCACACGTAGCCCTCCCACAACCCCACACAAACGTATAGATGTAAGGGACAGCAGGATGTTCACTGTGTTTAACCTATCACATAAACAAGGCACCCAGGACAACCCTTCTTATTTAATCTCTCTCTCTCTATCCCTCTTTCTCTTCTGTACAGTACTAGGTTTTTCTCTGCTCCAAGACGCAGTAAAAGCCACTCTCACTAAAAGGAATTTAAATAAAATACAGGAAAAACAACATAAAACTAATTCATAATTTAAAAATTGTAGTTCTGGCAACTAGAAAGAAGCCCAGAGTAAAGGTGTGTTGGTGTCTAAATACAGTGCATCTCACTGGGCTTCGTGTGTAAACGGTAGGGTTGCCCTCTCCTTGCTTCCGCTGCCTTCATAGTTCAGGAGTTGGCGAGAAACGGGATGGGAATGGCGGGTGGGGGCGAAACGTGGCAGCTTCCCCTGTCAAAACTCAACACAGACCGGGGGTGTCTCAGCAGCAATGGTGGAAATTGTGTCCTTGGCTTGGGGGAAGCAGGCTGTCGAACAAGCCCTGCACAGTAGAGTGAGGGACTGGAATTTGGCATCCAGGGCAGGGGCCCTCCCAGGCCCAGAGTCCAGCCTGCACCGAGGGGCCTGCAGGCCAGCCGTCCCCCTCATGCCTTTCCGGCCTTCATGTAGGACGGGATGGTTCCCCTCTGAGTCAAGCCCTCAAACCTCTTGTACGTGTAGTTCAGGAACACCCAGTCCTTGGATTTGTAGTCCGGCTCTGTAACATTGGTCACTGGAAAAGGTGAAAGCCATTGTTAGCCATTACCACCAGATTTAACACACAACAATAAAGAATTCAGAGAAACACCTCTATAATTACCCAAGTATAAAAACAGTAAGTGAGGATTACCTGGCTGGAGGATGTCAGACTCTGGAAAGTCGTCAAAGTTCGAGGTGTCATCGATGCTCTTGATTTCAATGGAAATGGCAGCCGGTCTCTCCCTGTGAAGGACAGGATATTAGCCTCTTGGTCATTAGTCTGACAGCTGATCCGGTCTGCCACAAGGCTGTCTATAAACCTTGAACAGGTCTAATGTCATTTTAAATAAGGCTCAGTTGTAGCTCCACATCTCATCTGCAGGTGGCGCATATGTACCACTACTCCGCTTTTTAAACCGTAAGTAAAAGTTCTGGCTCAATTGATATGCCATTGGCCGTTTGTCAGACATCATGTCAAACAATAACGGTTAATTATGCATTATGTTAGACATTGGCCCGCAGCACAAGAATGACTCTTGCCTGATGTGTTCCCAGTCCACGGGTTCGAAAAAGGGGTGGCTCTTAATCTCCTCCACGGTCACTGCTCCAATCCGGTTCTCCGCATCGGTGCAATACCTGAGGTGGGAGGTTTAGAGGAAAAGGTTGAAGAGACCCACCAACCAGTATCAAGCACTGACATGGAACCAGGAGTATCAAACGCAAAATTAAACTCAGGAACAGCACCCACCCTCCGTGAGGAAAAAAACCTGATCGTATATCAGAAAAACGAATTCATATAAATCTACAATACTACCGTTAATGATAATAAAAGATAAATAATAGTCCATGCGTACACAAACTGAACCTTTGTGGTTTGCTTAGGACCACCCCGCCAGGGTCAGGGTTGCTGGGTTGCTGGGTTCCTGGCCTCCTCGGTGATAAAGCCAAACTCTTACGGCAGATGGACTTTCAGTGCCCATTTTATGGAATTATCTGCCAACCCTTACCCGCAATTCTAACTCAACAAAAGCAAATCAACAAAAAGGAAATCTTTCCGCAGAGGCCTTTTTGTAGCCCCTCCCAAATCTCCGTCTACCCAGAGGAGACGCTCCCTTTACCCACGCGTACCTCAGGATCAAGTCCTTTGCCTTCTCGGAGATGGGTACCTCGGGAGGGAAGACGAGCGTCCCCTTCCAGTTCATCACCTTCCGGTAGGTTTCCTGAGGCGTTTCGGAGCAGAACGGTGGGTAGCCTGAGAAAGGCAGAACACTCCTCTTAGTGGCGCCACTTCAGGGCAGTCAAACGCAGGGCCCCGTATCACTGGAGCGAATTGCTCTTCCGTTTACCTCCCACAGGTCACAGCTCATCCGACGGGAGTCAAGGCCCTCAGAGTGTTTTAATAATTGCGTTAATTTCATTTATTTACTTGATTGTACTGTGGTTTACAAATCTTGTAGAGACTGTAAGTTTAGAGAGTTTTACAGACGTATCCTGTTGCAGACTAATGTCGGAGCAGGCCACCACAACTTGAGAAGCGGTGCATTAAACAGATGTATCACTAGAGGGCGCCTAACTGCCGTTTTGAACCATCTGAAACTTAACCCATGGTTTTCAAAGTGGGGGCCGCCAGGGGTCGCCAGAGCATTTTTATTCATTTATTTTTTTCAAAAACATCTGCTGTAGTACTATCACTAGGTGTTTAAAGGACTGGGGGCCCCACGGCGAGAAGCTTATGCTATTTGGGGGGGCCTTGGCATGGAAAAGTTTGGGAACCCCTGCCTTAACCAATACGAACTCAAGTCACTGCAACAATAGGTTTATAGGGACTCCACTGACATCTGATGTGTGCATAATATGACTATTAAGCAGCTAGGACTGACCAACTCCAATTTTTTTAAGAGGTGATTTTGTTCCTCATCCAGTCTCCTCAGAAGTCTGTGCGCGTCACAGTTTAACGTACCTATCAGCATTTCATACATGATGACTCCAAGGGACCACCAGTCGCACAGCTTGTTGTAACCCGTCTGCATGAACACTTCAGGGGCGATGTAATCTGGGGTTCCCACTGTGGAGTACGCCTATAGGAAGCACAGAGGATCCCAGTGACACGCAGCACGTTCCATTGTTCAATTACTACTTTAGTCACCCCAGCGGCACGCTCCCCAACGACAGCGGCACGCTCCCCAACACCCACACAGGCACATGGTTCGGCAAGGGAATCGCTCACACACCAGCTGTCTCCGGTTCTTCTTCCAGGTTTCGGCTTTCCTTTTGGAGTTCATGTTCTGAAAGGCTGCGGAGAAGTGGACAGTGAGAGGATTCATCAACGCGCTACGTTCCTCTCCCCGCGCCAACAGCGCGGCTCGCAGTTCTAATTTGACCACCGCTGCTTATGAGGAATGTCAGGGTGGTCCACCGAACCCCAGCACCGATGCAGTAACTGCATAATGACAAGCATAGCTTGGACCTGTGCAGAAAGTGATGGTCCCAGAGAAACGTAGCAGCTCCGTGCAATAATCTGTTTAATGCCCTGCAAGGGGACAAACACAATACAAGCCGGCGGATCTTTCAACAGCCCTAAAAGCTTAAACATTAACTATGCTGAATTGATACGTTAAACGCCGATAAGGACGAAAACGAAAGCTAACGAGCACATGGCCAGACTGATCATAAGGACAAAAGGTCATAAAAATCAGGCAGGAACAATGCTGCAGTCAAGCCTGCAGAGCCGATGATTTAAAAAAAAAAAGAGAGAAAGGACCTCAGCCCATCTAACGGCGCCTTACAGAAGTCGCTGGGCGGGTTCTGGGTGAGGTTCCTGTAGAATTCGGTCCGGTGAGCCTTCTTAAGTCCAGTGCACAAGCCAAAATCCGACAGCTTCACGTGACCCTGGTGAGGAAGGAAGGAAGGAATGCAACCGTTTGCAAAGTAGCTTGTAGCTAGATCCCAGACGTTGAAACCTGCTTGTGTCTGTACCCTGGAGTCTCACCCTGGAGTCCAGCAGCAGGTTGTCGGGCTTGATGTCTCTGTGGATGAAGCCCAGCTGGTGGATGGAGTCGATGGCCAGAACGGTCTCAGCGATGTAGAACTGAGTGGCCTCCTCGGATAAGGTGTCCTTCTTCATCAGCAGGGTCATCATGTCACCTGGACAGAGAACAAGAAAACAGGGCCGTCAACCTTCCACGCTATGGTCGAGAATTTCACCCCCCGAGAACCGCCAGACAGTGACAAAACCAGTGCTACGAAGCTCTCAGTAACTAGCTGACAAACCTTCCAGTTTCAATTGCAGCTATTCCCCTTCCTTTCCTGCAATGCAACTCCCAAAATGCTCCATTTTGGTAACGCGATTTTGGTCAATTTCAGCACCAATGTCAACACCAACAGCTGAACCATTCCCTACCTCCAGGCAGGAACTCCATGATGAGGTAGAGGTTCCTCTTGTCCTGGAAGCTGTAGAACATCTTCACCACCCAGGCACCGTCTGCCTCCACCAGGATATCCCTCTCGGCACGGATGTGAGCCACCTGAAGAGAGGGTCCAGGAGACGTGCGATTGAGAGCCAATGGGGGCGACTGTGAGCCAATGGGGGCTGCTGTTTTGTATCATCCATCATCTATTACACACCTGAACTCAATTATCTGTCACGATTGTGCCAACTGAGAGACGTCTTTCACCACACAATAACCAGGATAACTGCTGGAATGCAGTGCTCTTAAACCTACTTACTGTAACTTCTAGTTAGGTAATTTTATTCTTTTGTCAAACAGGCCAATGGACACGTGTGTCATCTACACTACCTTTGAAATAAATGATGTTCTAACTGGTTTTAACTGGCTTAAATAGGCCCTTCTTTCCCCTCACGGTTCCTCTCTTCATATTGGTACCATCACTGATGTTTTTAAACGGCACGTTGAATTACGCTCTTGGTCATCCTGGGACGGGGGGGGGGGCTAACCTGTTCCTTTTCTAGCATGTCAGCTTTTCGCAGGATCTTCATGGCGTAGATGTGTCCCGTGTCCTTCTTCTGCACCAGACGCACCTGGAGACACACGGCAGGAAAAATCCGTAAAGCCCAGCTTTGAGCAGCTCGGGCAATGCTACGGCAGTGAACCGATTTTCGGGTTAAAATAAGTGCAAAAGGCGAATCGGCTCTCGTGAATGGGGAAACTGTACTCTGTACGTCCGAGTCTGTTAAGCCGCGAGCCTCGCACCTCTCCGAAGGCCCCCCTCCCGATGACTTTCAGCGACTCAAAGTCGTCCAGCCCCAGACGCGTCCGCTTCAGCCTCAGGAACTCGGTCTCCTTCCGGGCGTGTAGAGAACGCCTCATTATCTTCTGCAGGGGGAGAGTCATCCGTCTGTCATCAATAGGATGAACCCAAACCTGCCTTTCAGTTCACCCGAGTTCAGACCGTTTCATCGAGAGTTTTAAAGGCACAGTAAAACCATCAGTCCGCAACTGCCAAATATGAAAATACAATGCAAATATTCACTTCCAGCAATTAAATGGCCTGTATAAAACCCACATCGCATATAAAACCCATCTCCCTATATAAAACACACCCTGGTTTTAAAAGCGTGGGTTGTTCCTCCTCGCTCAGCTTAGCAGACGACCCCATCCACCTCTCACCTGTACACCTGTTTGTACTTTACCCCTGAGCAAAGCAGGTTCAGGCAGCACTGATATTCTGGTAGAGGGGCAGATACTGTCTGTGAACCGGCCTTAAATAAAAACATTAAAAGAAACGTCTTTTTTTTTCCACACGGCGTCGCATATCGAAAGGAGATGATTCATTCTTAGACTGAATTCCCCACCGAATCACTCTTAAAAGCACAGATTAACTGGGCAGGATGTGGTTCACTGAACTTTATTCTGGCGTTTCTCAGGATAAAGTCTCTGTCAGCGCACAGAGAACAGAGGGCTGCAAACTTTCCCATCCAACTTACCTCTTCATCCTCCAAGCCTTCCTCATCCATAACCTTCTCCAGCTTTTTCTGCCTGCAAAGGCAGACAAGCGCACGCGTTACGAAGCAGTGAAAGATTCTCAAAAAGCCTCTGGCCTCGGGCGTCTGCACGGGGCTGTTAACTTGCAACCTTGTTTAAGAGGACACATTGGTGCCATTCAGAAGGTTTACTTTGGGTTTAGTGGTTAAATATCTGGAAGAAAAAGTCCTGACAGAGCCCGGTGATGAAATAACCGGCTGGAGTGAGCGCCAGACCCCTCCGGGTCGGGCGATAACCGCGGGGCGATAACCGCGGGGCGATAACCGCGGGGCGATAACCGCGGGCCGTACCTCATCTCTCGCTCCTCGTGCTGGGTGATCAGCGTGCTGTAGAAGTTCTCCAGGGTCAGCTTGGCCACGGTCACCCTCTCCCGGGTGTGGTTGCTCATGGGGAGGGGAGTCGCGGCTCCTCCTGTGACGGCCATGCCAGCCTACGGCACAAAGGACAACCGGATCCCTGCGGTGAGAAGAACAACACGCTTTGGCAGGGGGGGCGCAGACCCCTCCTCCCCTCGCCCGTTCAAGCCCGCTTACTGCTCCGACACTGGCTTTAGTGCCCGATCAGGCGCGTACACCAGCTTGGGGTCATGAAGTTCGACTGTTCTGGGCTAGTGATGGGATTAGAGTGTCACCAGTGTGTCTTTTCCCCCCCCCCACTTTGTGTGGGCGTCTGGAAAAGCCTGAATTAACTCTCCGTCCCCGTCCTGACCAGACGACAAAAACTTTCAAAAGCTTCATACGTTAAACCAAAAATAGATGAAGAAACATGAAACGCTGTTTCGATCAATGACGGCGTTTGGTTTGATGTTTTTGGTATGGAGCCAAGGTGGACACTGAACGGTCACTTTGAGGATTTGAGGCGAGGTGAGAAATCACCGCACGACTTCTTGAGTGAATTATTTCAAAGCCTTCCCCTTCGCACTTTCCCCATTGTTCCCAGCTTTCAAACTCCCTGAGATTCAGTGGCAGACACGCCTAAATCTGGACTCGCAACATGCACTGCAGTTTTACAGAAACATTCAATTATAAACACTGCAATCCTTTTACTAGCAATGATTTCACCACATGAAATTCATTTAATTCCTGAATGTTGGATTTTAATTTTGTTTTCAGTACATTACCAGTAACACTGAATATCAAAGACAATCACAAGAATCTCACATAAAGCCCATTCTTTTAACCCTTTAAATGCGTATAAACCCAAAAATGTGAAAGACATTATTTCTCCCTAGGTCAACACCAGTAGAAACCAAATAAACTTACAGGTACAGATACTGACTGCAGAACAGTCATTCCTTCACAGAGACATAATTTCCAGTTTCTGAGTGTCTCACTTGTACTTAACTACATACAGTACATCAGGCTAGTTATGTAGTCAATGTCAGAAAATTGGACACTTTGAAGGCATATTTCTAGTACTACTTTTTAATCGGGTTTACACATTAGTCCAGGTTTGGTAAATGACTCACTAGGGTATAATAGGTGAGGTTCCTGGTGATATTAAAAATTCATTTAACAAAGTAACCTATGGCAGGTGGTTTAAAAAAAACAAAAAACCAATGTTGATAATAATAGGGTTGGCATATTAACAGATGGGACATTAACCAGGTTACAGTATATTTCCCTTCCTAGATGTTGGGTGTGAGTTCTGAGAAGTCCCGCCTCTGGGCCAAGATCAGGCTAATGAAGACACGCCTCGAGGAGTAGGAACAAAAGACTGTGTGTTTCAACGGAGAACCCTAGAGAGCAACACACACACGCACGCACGCACACACTCACACACACACACACGCACGCACGCACGCACACTCACACGCGCGCGCACACACACACACACACACACTCACGCGCGCACGCACGCACTCACACCTCACGCACTCACACCTCACGCACTCACACCCTCACGCACTCACGCACTCACACACTCACGCACTCACACACTCACGCACTCACACCTCACGCACTCACACCTCACGCACGCACGCACGCACAACACCAGCAAAATCTAATTTGGA
>JAOYSI010000002.1:1586897-1616349 GCA_025775065.1 Hiodon alosoides | reverse complement strand
TGTGTGTGTGTGTTGTGTGTGTGTGTGTGTGTGTGTGTGTGTGTGTGTGTGTGTGTGTGTGTGTGTGTGTGTGTGTGGCATGTTGAAAAGGGGGGCGGACGAACAATCCCGAACAATTTCTCACTTCTTTCCTGCTCAGGCACGACCACAAATCCTGTTTTGCGTTTTGACAGCAACAGAAGGAAGGGCAGTATTGGACTTGATTGTATTACTTGGGAAACATTTAAAAGGGGCAGAGAAATAAATGAAACGATCTACACTCTAAAGCCCAGGCTTTTGGAGGAGAGTTTTGTTTTCAGTACCGAAGTGAGAGAGAGAAGCCAAGCAAGAGAATGCAGGTGAGAATACAAGCTTGCTTAATATAAGTGCTATTCATTTCATTTAAACCCAAAACCAATCAGATAAAGTTTCTAGTTCAGCTCTGAACGGTTGGCTGCTTTGTGGAGCACAGCAAACTCTTAACGCTTCTTAAAGTCTTCTCTTCCGATCCCTGAAGAAATGTCAAGTAGGAGTAGACTGCATACCCCAACCAGCACGAACCGCTGTTATCTGGCTTGAAAAAGCATCTTCCTCGTTTTCCACTGCAGAAAAGTCACGGAGTGTACTGTGGAATGTACAAACTTTTGGGGACAGAATGTATTCACCGACTGTCGCCTGAGTGCACATCTTTGTGCCCCTGCTTGATCCACCTTCTCAGTTTACACTGGGAATGTATCCAATGTCAATTACTTCAAGTACTCACAGTAAGTGAACAATAATATCAATAATAATCACCTGCATTGCTTGGCATCTACTGTTTGACATACCTGGTACACGATAAGCCATGAGAAATGCATTCCGACGGACCTTTTCTTGCCGAACTGCAGTAAGCACCGTCTCACTGAGCATCTCTTTCCTCGCGTGTCGCTGTCGCACTTTTCGCCTGTTTTCTCCCCCTGGCAAGCGTAAAGAACAGCTGACGCCAATTGAAATCTGGTCGGAAGCCCAAACTGCATGAAAAGAGGACGGATGGATCGCATGAGAATTAATTCTGCGTTTCTTAATTCTTTGATTCTCAATTTTTCCCGTTGATGTTTATTAAAGCAATAGTAGCAGGGTGACCCATTGTCCTGCATCAAGTCTGCACAGAAGTTTGGCTTGGCTTTCGGTGGACCCTCGCTTGACATTTTCTCACAGCTATTCAACAGCACTGAATTTTTGGATTGACAGCCTTAGCCAAGCCTTCCCAACCCTGGCTAATGCAATATAAATGAGCCCTCGCTGCGTTATCGCTTACAGGTTGTTCCAGTGATCAACACCTTGTGGGCACTTTGAGCAGGGGTCACATGCTTAATTCCTTCATCGCATTATGATTTTATTTTATTTATTTTTTGTGTGTGAATATGAATTTAAGCTTTAGGGTGATTTTTAAGTTTTTCTTATTATTATAGGCAAAAAACTGACACAGTGATTATGGATTTTGCCAAGACCTGGCAAAGCCTATTAGTTCATTCTTGAAACATAGGAGCTGTCATTCAAGTCTCCCGTGATAGCTGACAAGCCCCGAGATGTCACAAAGTGGCTTCCCATAACATTAGGTCAGTTCTTTTCGGAGATCTTGGTCTCAGGACTTCAATGTCAAATCTTTTTTCCGGTTTCAGGAGCGCATCTGCAGCCTCCCAATCCTTTGTCTTCCAAACCGGTACGGTTCAGCCCCTCGGCGGAGAAACAACTACATTTTCATCAGCAGTGATCGTACTGCCGGATTTGGGCATTCAAATGCAAATATGCGATGGGGAAAAGGGCGAAGAAAAGCGAATGAAAATAAAAACAAGGAAAGGTAAACAGGCTCTTTCCTCCCTCTCTTCTCTCCCTCTTCCCCCAAATGCAACTTTTTTTCCCGAATTAGAGAAATGAGCCCATTACAGTCTGCTGCTTTAATTGCAACAGGGACGCAGAGTGAAAGTAACTTCCTCTGCAGCGGTGTTATTTTAAAGAAGCATGCTACCGTGGGCTTGTGTGCCTGTTTATGCCTCCAATGGGCTACCTTTGGGATGATCATATCACTATTTGACAATATAGGTGTAATTTAATGGAAATGTGACTGAAATGTTTTGGGAAATTTTTGAAATTTTAATTGAACCAATGAATGTTCCTATCAGTTTAATAAAATATAACTGTTGTCCATAAAAGATCAGTTCAGAGCTCAGGACCTCTGCCATAAGAGAAAGAATGACTGGTTAAAAAAAAGGGCTAAATTTAACAGGAAAGAAATCCTTGAACTTGTTTAAGTTTGTCCTTTCAAACCAAACTGCTAGACCCCTGTGATCAGACAGACAACTGCTTTGGGTAGCCACCTATTTTAATGTTTGTTTGTTTTTTGTACAGCATAAAGCAAACTGCCTCTCAGTACAGAATATGCTGGGGTTCCGCTGAAGAAGGTTGGGCAAACAAGCCTTATCGAGCACAGACCGCATTTCCCACTTTCCCACTGTGCATGAGTCAAGGTCATTTGTCGTGCTTCTCCTTCTGGTAACCTAGGAAACAGAGAAGGGGAAAAAACGCTAAAAACTGGAATGGAAACAGGGAGTTCAAGAGGGATCCCATCGCAATGAAAAATAGTTCACCGCAAGTCTGAAGCGGTAAACAGTCTCCATTCCTTCATTTGTCAAGGGTTTGAAAAAGCTTATTTTGCAGGAGAACATTTTTCTCCCAATTGGTAATTTTAGTACAGTTTTGGCTGTAATCAAAAAAGGGGTATTCTAAAAAAAATTATTTTCTTTCTGATGCTTCATTATAATGATGACATTATATGTGACACTGACCATTCCTCTGGGCTTAATTGCACTTATATTATGCAGAGCTAATTGGATCGATGTACTTTGCTGGTATTCCATTTATGCTCCAGGTCACGAACAAAATGTACAGACTAAGATTGGACTGGAAACGGGGATACTGCATTAACCCCAGTCCCCCCACCCCTCTCTCTCCAGTGTGTCATGCATTCTTCCTTGAAGTCTAGCTAAAATGAATAAATAATACGAAGAGGGAGCTTGTTACTGTAAGTCACGTGAAACATGAGGCTGAGTGATTTTCTTACAGTGGTAAATAGTCAGTGCCTATCAAGCTAAACCAATGAGAAAGAGGGCCGTCTTTACTCTACACTGCTCCCAGTTCAGTTTTGCCATTCATTTTGACTAACATTTTAAAATGCAATGCACACCCAATGCTTGGGGTTGGCAAACTAATTGAGTGGCTGTGTGAGATGAAATGACCGCACTCTGAACCAAATGAAGGGGGCAGAAGCAAGCACTGTTTTACTCAGTGCTTTGCTGTTTTAAATCTAGAGGTAATTCCACCATCTTCTCCCGGGGAGCTGATTTTGGTTGTGTGGTATAGCTCTAAATGCCTGATCAGACCCGGTGCTGTGCCCATGCAGGGGCCTAGCTGCCACATACATGGTTATCTGCGGGACCATTTGGAAGACACACCAGGAAGGCTGTGATTGGTCCTGAGTGTGCCAAGGACAGCGACTCTGCATGCCAACCACCTAGATGTGCTGATTTAGTCCTAGGGAGGCAGAGTACCACAGATGGGCTGATGAAGCCACCATATAGCAGGGATACAACACATTTTAGTCGGAGTGGTATAGTCCGGTGTGGTACAGCCCGGAGTGGTATAGCCCGGAGTGGTATAGCCCGGAGTGGTATAGCCCGGTGTGGTACAGCCCGGAGTGGTATAGTCCGGAGTGGTATAGTCCGGTGTGGTATAGTCCGGTGTGGTATAGCCCGGAGTGGTATAGCCCGGTGTGGTATAGCCCGGTGTGGTATAGCCTGGAGTGGTATAGCCCGGAGTGGTATAGCCCGGAGTGGTATAGCCCGGTGTGGTACAGTCCGGTGTGGTACAGCCCGGTGTGGTATAGCCCGGTGTGGTATAGCCCAGTGTGGTACGCAGCCTGGAGCCAAACCCTTAGGGTCCGGGAACATGCCCAGAGTTGGTCTGACAGCCAAGACAGCCTAGCTGGGGGTGGACCACACCCACCTTAAGGACATACCTGTGAAATGAGTGTGAAATTAAAAAAAGATTTTATCATTCTCTGAGGAGAGGGTTCAGTCCGGAAAAGGCTGTTTGGTGGCTGGTCTGCTTTATGTTGAAGATCTTGTTGTTTAAGGGGTCGAATTTAAAAGGTTTATAATTTAATATGTGACAATAATATGTGTTTTTTTTTTGTATTTTTATTTTGCATTTCTTCATCTTTTCTGTTTTTGTTGGTCTAAAATGCGAAATAAAAGGCATTTTTGTTTGTGTCCCAGTCTCAGCGGTTTCCGGACAGGGCATGCCCCGGCGTGCCACATCCAGGCAAAGTCATCAGTCCAGGCCATCGATCAAGAGGACAGAGTGCCCTCTAGTGGCAAAATGACAATCCTCTTCCTGGGCTCCCCTCACAGGCTGTGTGTCAGCAGCAGACCGGAACGGGCTTGGAAATGGCTTCCATTGCCATAACATAGGTAGAAGAAAGTAGAAAAGGGCAGCTGTTCAGTTGGCACAGCACAAGATAGAGAGGTAACGCTCTCATTTATTGTAAAGCTACAAACCCTCTGTTGTGTGGGAGGGTTGGAAGAGGAATGTTTCAGTCTGTACGTTCCTTGAAACAGCTCCTTGGTGAGCTGGTATGGCAAGAGCTACTACACTCAACAACACTCAGCCCAGAACAATGGTCCAGTTATAGTCCATCGTAATTATGGGCTGCCCGACACTTTTTTCAGATTTTCACGTAAATACAAACCCCACCAACTGAGACAAAAACATACAAAAACCGATGCTGAATCTGTAGAGTAAATAGCAGAGTGGTTTACTATTTCACTCTTGACACAAACAAAAGAGAAATTCAGTAAAAAGGCTGCCAAATGACCTCTGCCTGTCCGTAATATCAGAAGTTTTAAGAAGTGATGGACTAATTATTGTAGTCCATTATATAGAAGACAAGTGTACTACGGATGAGCAACATAGGCCAGTTCTGTAAAAAAAAAGAATCAAAATTAATCGTTCATATTTGTTTCTGTGCATGGCATTCCCAGAAATCTGCAATATTTTTGTAGCGTGTCCTATTTTAACCACGTATTGTTTCAAAAGCCCACCATGTCAATATTTCTTTCTTCATCAGTTTGGGAAACAAGATATTCCATGCTGTGAATTACCAGGGAAAATAATTGCTTTTAAAAGGATAAGTAGAGGAAACACATTGTGCACTCCATATGCCATCTGGACTTCCTTAATCTGTTCAAAATGGCATTAAGTTATAGATGCACAACAAATTAGATTTAACATGACGAGATAAAACAACCAGATTTTAATCACCAACAAATTCACAAGGGATCTTTTTAATCAGATAAGGAGATTCTGCCAGACAAAACCACAGCAAAAAGCAAAAGGGAAAAAATCTTTATTTGGCCATATCTGCTAGCTTTTACCTAAACTAAACAGCAGGGGACTTGTGCCAGTTTCTGGTGTAACTGGGGAGAGATCTCCTACATCCCTAGTTGTGCTTTTAGACCCCTGCTTCTAGACCCTGGTCTCCTCCAATCCACATTGTGTCTCGCCCTAAATCGTCAATTTTTGCAGACTTGCTACAGGTTAATGCATAAGGTATAGTGGTGAAATAATGCATCTAATCATAAAGACTTCAACTGAAGATTTAATCAAATTTTAGGTCAAATTCATGCCGAGATACAGAATATTCTAAAGGGTTCACCGCTGTTTATGCCAAACCATATATGTAAGCACATATGTTCTACATATATTAAATATTTATCTGATTTTTGGTTACTTATATACTGTATATATTCCACCTTTATCAACAAATTGTTCAATACCGTGTTTGACTATTTTTGAAAATATAAATGTTTTGTCTCATTTAAAGAATCCATGGTTGATCCTATGTTGACTGGGATTCGCTTAATCCACTGTTAGTAAAAAAGTCAGTTTGCTTTGATGGAAGGCAAACAAGAGGAACAGATATGTTTGGTGGAGGAAATACCAGCACCGTACGACGTCACCGTAAAAATATACTGCAACAAAATCACATCCTCCCCTCTCCGATTTCACCAACTCGGGGCAAATTTTTTTCCCAGCAAGTAAACTTCAACCACATGTGTTCTCTCATGCATTTGAATCCAGTTGAGTCCAGCATTTGAATACGGTTATTAAAAACTGTGTAAATGAATAAACTGCACATTAATGAAAATGAGCTGTGTGACCACAGTACGTAAGATGAGGGTGGGCTGAGGAATCATTTACCCCAGGCGGGTAACCAGGTGGCTGTGTCACGGGCAGGAGCCCGTTGTCAACATTACATTCTATTGGCAGATTCTGTGTGAAGGAGTTCTGAAACTAGATCATCAGTGCAGAAATGCAGTGCTCAACATATGTTCACACACCGGCATATTTAGTTGAGAGGTTTGGATGAAGTCCCTCACTCAGTGGAACCAAGAAGTTAACTCCACGGGTATCATCTCTGAAGTTTGCCTTTGTGTCTGAAGTTAGGTTGAATGCTGGGCTTCTCCTGAATTAAGTTTGAGAATTGATTTGGGTTCTGAGCAACAGAAGGAACTACAAAAATAACAAGGCAAATCAAAACTCCCTTCTCACGGAGGATTTCCTGATTACTGGGGAATGGGATGTGCGAAGGGTCATCCGAAAGGCATTTCCATTTTCTTTTTTTAACTTCACTGAGCAACATGAAATTAAACATTTAATCACTACATCGCCACAGTTATTCTGACAATAAATTAAAACTGGATGTATGCTATATTGGGGTCATTAGCAGAAAGCACAACGGGTGGAAAGAAATAATTGCATGCTAGTTATCTTCAATAATGCTAATTAGACTTGTTTGTTCGTTTAGCATCCTGATGGCACCAAGGTCACGGATAATTTTAACATCCAATTTAAAGCTATAATCCACAAGGTGGAAAGATTTGTAAATTGTGATTACACGTTAAAGAAAAAGGGATGGTTTGCTACGTAAAGTGCTCTGTCCTGTGTTTTTTGCATGTGAATACAGGTAGTCATGACATTCCATATTTAAAAATAAGCCACATTGTTTTGCATTAATACTGTTACTCGTTTCATTGGTTTTATCATAAAGAAAATCATGTTTAAGTGTAAAGCTATGTCAGAGAATTATCCTTAAATGTTCAGATACTTTTGCACCAGTCACCTTGCATGTTCTTACCCAGAATGACGAGAGCCCAATACTTTTGACCAGGTGCATATTAGGGACATCACTGCTGTACCAGAATCCCTACTCAGGTCTCTATCACTGTGCTCTATAATCCCCAGCTGCGTAAATAACTTTTAGACTATGTCAAAATATTCTGTGCACCTCACCCCACCGAAAAACCCGTCCTCAATAAGGAAGTCTGTTCCTTGATCAGCATATGCTTTTAATAACTGAGCCCTAGTAAAAAGTATATTTCATTCGATGAACGTTTATCCAACACTGCCGTTAATTTAGTTTTTTTTAACAAACAAACCTGCTGTTGTTAGAGCACATGAGTTCTCCACAGAGCGCTGTGTGGGACGGGGCCTGTCCTAACACTTCTGTCAATCCTTTGCCTTCAGCTGACCTCTTTTCTGCATGCAATATGGAAAAGGGGAGTTGTGCTTTGGGTGTCAGACAGCAGCTCTCACAAGTGATTTCAGCTCGCAGGTCGGTGGTTTCTGCCGCCTACATTTTTAGAGATGTTTTCATCGAATCCTTCTAATTGCATAATTACACAGTTTTTTGTTTTTTTTTAAAGATAAATGCGGTGAGAATTGCATGTGGTAATTATTAAAATGACTTGCTTTAGAATTTTTTTGTCACTGATAAAGAATCATGGGTGTCTATTGTCCATAGCAACGGTTCTCAATATGAAGCTTGTCCGGACTCCTCAACGTAGCGTTGATGTAAGATTATGTTCACTTAAGGGAGGTCAACAAAAGCCCACGCATTTTCTTTGATTATTCTCAAGCTTAAATCAGTTTTACATGTGCCAACCTCGTTTTAACGTATATTCTGAAATCTTTGTTATTTTCAACAGGTTAGCTACACTATATGGACAAAAGTACTGGGACACCTACACATTACACCTACTGGAGCTTTTATGACATCCCATTCTAAATCCATAGGCATTAATATCGAGTTTGTCCCCCCTTTGCAACTATAACAGCTTCCACTCTTCTGGGAAGGCTTTCTACAAGATTTTGGAGTGTCTGTTGGAATTGTTGCCCATTCTTCCAGAAGAGCATTTGTGAGTTTACAGACACTGATGTTGGACGAGAGAGCCTGGCTCGCAATCTCAGTTCTAGTTCATCCCAAAGGTGTTCGATAGGGTTGAGTTCAGGGCTCTGTGCGGGTTACCCCACTGAAGAGTCATCAAACTCTAGGCAGAACACAACTCGTACTGATCCATCAGATAACAGAGGAGCGGACGAGTCCATTCCACTCCAACTGGGTATAAATTCTGCATCCTCACAGGTGTCACTGAGACTCAGGAGAAGATTTACTTCATCTTTAAAGTGGTTGCACTCTTGGGAGAGGGCCCTTTCTCCCCTTGAAGACTTTTAATAATAAAAATAATTTTAAACCTCAAATCAGCACAGCTATATCTAGCCATATATCTATACTGTTCAGACACTGACGCGGCTGACAGCCGCAAACGCATGGCTGGATGGCGCCCAATGCCCAGCTTAAATGATAAGTATTCTTACATGGGTCTTATATATGGTCTTACATGGTCTTACATATGGTCTCACATGGGTCTTACATGAGTCTTACACATGGTCTTACATGGGTCTTACATGGGTCTTACATATGGTCGTACATGGTCTTACACATGGTCTTACATGGGTCTTACATGGGTCTTACATATGGTCTTACATGGTCTTACATATGGTCTTACATGGGTCTTACATATGGTCTTACATGGTCTTACATATGGTCTTACAAATGGTCTTACATATGGTCTTACATATGGTCTTACATGGTTACATATGTCATTGCTAAACAACAATACAGATCATGTAGCGATACAAGCATAATGCTATTCTTGGCTTCATGGCGTCTGCGGTTCTCTGCCCAGCTAGGCCCTGGCAGGGGGCTTGTGGTTTATTCTTTCATGCTTCCTCCAAGTGCATCTGAGACAGACTCTCCACCACATCAGTCGCATTTCCTGTGATCTCAGACCTCATAGTAGAGGTAATGCATTTTTCTGTCCCACTTCATCAAGTAGTATAAGCCCCCAATTTAGAAGGGTCAGGTTCAGATTTATCGGCTCATGTCCACAAAGGTTTGGCCGTCTAATTCAACAATATATATGTTGTACTGCGAACCAGAGGTACAACGGGGACAAGACAAAGTCAGGGTCAAAAAGCGGTACAAAAAGTGAGTTTACAAATCAGGTTCTCCAACAAAAAAATACCAAGTTCAAATCCAAAAACAGTCAGATACTGGAAGACCTATGTACTGGGAGTCAGAACAGACAAGCGGGAGTCAGATACTGGAAGACCTCTGTACTGGGTAGTCGGAACCGAGAAGCGGGAGTCAGATTCTAGAAGACCTCTGTACTGGGTAGTCGGAACAGACAAGCAGGAGTCAGATTCTAGAAGACCTCTGTACTGGGAGTCAGAACAGACAAGCAGGAGTCAGATTCTAGAAGACCTCTGTACTGGGAGTCAGAACAGACAAGCAGGAGTCAGATTCTAGAAGACCCTTTTTTTTGCTCTGGTGCTCTGAGTCTGAGTGTATATAGGTAAGATATTTATCATCCTGGCATTCCGGAACTGTAATAAAAATGACGGGATGAAGGGAGCAAACTTGCAATGAAATCTTCAGTGACCTCGGGGGAATCTGGATCAGTAGCCAAACCCCAGAACGCCTAAGATCATCTCTGAATGAGCATGTTTTACTCTAATGCCAAGCAAAACACAGATCGGGGAAGAGAATTGCCAGGTAAAAGCATGGACCCTATCAGTTCTGAGGACCCTTCTGATCGAAATGCGGTAAAATAACTTCTGTGCAAGTCTTTCTACTTTCACCTGGAAGATTATGCATGTAGTGGCTGACTTAATGAGAAGCTTGAAGAAGCATGTGTGCAGTACGTTTATTTTCACTTCATGTAGGGAGCATTAAGAAATGTAAAAGGGAGATAAGCAGCCCTGTAAAGTAGCTTTGCTTTTCCTCTTCTAGAAGCTTCAAAACAACAGCATCAAATGATGAAATCCTGGTTGTTGACCCAGAAAGCAACATGCACCCGTGAAAGGATATAAACACACACACAAACAACCCACACAATACTGCCCACGCACACAGTGCACCAGCGGCTGAAAGCTTTAAGTCACCTCATGGCAAAGGCTGCTGCTGGAACATTATTAACAAATACTCATTTCTCCAAACACTGACAGGGTAACAAATACTCATTTCTCCAAACACTGACAGGGTGACAAATACTCATTTCTCCAAACACTGACAGGGTAACAAATACTCATTTCTCTGAACGCTGACAGGGAAAATAATACCAGCAGGTCTTATGGTTCTGCTTGAGAAAAATATGATTTGTAAAAGTGTAAGCAAATCTTTGGAAGGAGGTCCACTTGGCCTGGATACGTGACCATCTGAATACCGTTAGGGCAGCGCCTCCATCCTATTTGACTGCAGGCTGTCTGACCTCCGGTCTATCTATCATTTGGCCCAGGTTATTTTGTACTCAACACTGGGTTCCTGCAGGGCTGTGTGTTTCCTAGCAGCACAGGATATATGTAAGTGTTTTGTACCCCTTTTCCAGAAAAAACCTCACTCAGCTGTTTTAATAAAAACCACTACAGAGCAAAGGAGAATTAAGTGTCAAAATACTTCACACACAGATATAAATTCTGCTTATTAATATCCTTCTAATCTAAACCCTTTCCCGCTGTATTTCCTTTTTCAATGTTGCACATTTCCTCCCATCTCCGCCATTGAACTCTGAAGCCCGTTCAAAGTGACACAGTGGGGTCACAGTGGGGTCACAGTAGGGTCACAGTGACATTCATTAAGCTTTGTCCTTGCCCAGCAGATCAGTTTGGAGTGAGGGCCTGATCTAAGCAGTTCTGGGTTGTTGTTTCTACCGCTTCTAGACAATGCCGTAGAGCATCTATAAAATGGCAGTGATGAACACCAATGTGGCTATTCACTTGAGTTAGCACAAGAGGGCTCTCATCCCTACTGCTAACTATATGGTAGCCACAGCCCTGCTACGTGTCTAGGGCAGTACAGCAGTACATTGCAACAGCAAGATGCTAGCAAGACTGACCTTTAATAATTGATTCGGGGAAGTCTTGGCTGTTGGAAATGAACACTTTGTTGTTGATGTTCGACAAGGCAAACCACAGTCTTTCCACAGCCTGAGGGACCGGCATAAGTTCCTATGCTCACAAGGACAGCGTGAGGCAGCCCTGATTTGAGCAGTGAGATCTGCTCCTGTCAATATCTGCTAGAGCTATTCCCCTACATACCTGCATACCTCCTTCTCTTGGTATGCTTGTTTTCTATGATGTGGGGTTGAAATCTGATTTTGAATTGTTATGTTTACAGTTCTCTGTATTACTGCACCTGCAATGGCAAATTAAACCTGAGTTAAGAAATATCAGGCTTCTTGGTTCTCTACCTGGAGAGTAAGTGTAAAACTGTGTGAATCATCAGGGAATATATATTCCGCAGTTTGCAATAGAACATAATGTAATAACTCTGCAGATGTGAAATCGGACCAGGTCTTTCCATGTGGAGAGAGTCTCTAATTAAAGAAATCTTCTTTTCATGATCCAGAGATTATATCAGTAAGGTGCTTCCAAATATAATGGATACCAGCAGTTTTATATCAGAGTAGTTAATTACCGGTTGCAATTAGCTATAATATGCTGGGACTTTTAAAGTGTATTACCTAAGAGAGATATACACCATAGCGTGTTTGCGATTACAGCCACAGCTGATAATAAATCACTCATGAATGGCAAGGTAAAAAGCAAAATTTATCTATTCTATATTAAAACAAATCTATTCATTTTTCCATGCGTCAGAAAGGAAGTGTCACATCTTCCAGAACCTCTACGTAGCAAGCATCAGTTTCTCCTAAACCCCCCACAGAGGGTTCCTGACTGTTCTCAACCAGTTTACTTCACATTACTTTCCTCATTACATCGGCAACTTATCTCATGCCTCTCCTCCCAACAACGGGACAGCATGCTGGATAGAAGTAGCGGTAACATTTTATATCATTACTTATTATGGGTTAATTACTGGTTACGGAATGTATAATGCTTCATGAGAATGTTATTAATGTGAAAGTACAATGGGTTATTCAAATGTAATAAGAATATGTACACAGACGTTTAGCATGCCACAATGAAAAATTATGCAAGAAAACGTTTGGGTGATCATTTAGGAATATTTACAATTTTGGAGGAAATACTAGGAATAATATGAAAAGTGAGTTGCCCTGCTAGGCATAGATGCCAGCTTCTTTGAGAATGGAGAACCCACAATATTTGTTCAACTTCTAAAGACAAAAGCTAACAATAAAATTAAAAGTGTATGCCAAAACACCTGAAATGTGTGCCCCGGTGTGCCATTGTGTGTGTGTGTGTGTGTGTGTGTGTGTGTGTATGTGTGTGTAGTGTGGGGGTGGCTCTCGGACAGTTTTCACATGAGCATCCACGGTCACATTTGCCTCTGCTGTAAAGTGTTGTCGTCTGCAGTACTGGCGCCCAGGTCAAAAGTTTAACAAGTTAATTGTCTGTTTTTGTGCTGTAGGTGAACAGAGACCAGTGCACACCTGTGATTCCCGTGGCTGCCTGTGGTGGTTCTGCTAAAGGAACTGTTTATGACTTCCCGGCGGTCTCCAAGAGTTTTAGTTCCCAGAGGGAGACGGTCCCTGAAATCCTCGATTCACACTCCGGAGTAACACATTGCAGACAGCACACATTGCAGACTTCCACAAACAATATGTTTTCACCAACATTCAGAACAGTTTGTGACTGATCACTCAGAGGGTCTTCTCCGTAAGACCAAACAATGCAATAATAACAATAATAATAATAGTGTCAGAGGGGACTTTGCGCATGAATACTGAGAAGGCCGTTATTGGAAATATTACACCCAGCCTCCCGAAAGGCTCAGTTAGTACCGTCAAGAGGGATTTGCCTCTTCTCCAATCGGTGCTGAACCTGTGAAGAGAGCAATGTAGCCTGCAGTGTGGAAAAGAGCGAGGGCTCGATGGTGACAAGGGTTGGAGGGAACTAGTTATACTTTCTCACCCTCTCCGCGTCTGGTGGTGGGAGAGGTCAACTTCCACCAGCACAACTGGGGATTCCAAATCGGGAAGAAAAGTAATCGGCAAATTATAAATATAACAGAAATACACTATATGGACAAACGTATTCCACACTAAACTCATCCAACCAGGCCTTTATGGGCCTTGCATTGTGCTTGGTGATGTAAGGCCTGCATAGAACGACCCATTTTTTCACAAATGTTTGTAAAGGCAGACTGCATGGCTAAGAGCTTGATTTTATACACCTGTGGCAATGGGACTGAATGAAACACCTGAATTCAATGATTAAGAGGTAGCTCAATACTTTTGTCCATATAGTGCATTTTACCCAAAGATATCCATCATCCCGTCTTACTCCCAATTCAACTGGAAGAAACTGCATTTAAGCCTGATAGCGTCACGCAGTTGCTGCAGATTTGTCGGCTGCACATCCATGATGCGAATATCCCGTTCCACCACATTCCAAATGTGATCTACTGGATTGGGATCTGGTGACTGTGGAGGCCGTTTGAGTACAGTGAACTCATTGTCATGTTCAAGAAACCAGTTTGAGATGATGTGAGCTTTATGACATGGCATGTTAATAGACTGTGGTCATAAAGGGATGGACATGGTTAGCAACAATACTCAGGTAGGCTGTGGCATTTAAACAATGCTCAATTGGTACTAAGGGGCCCAAAGTGTGCCAAGAAAATATCCCACACACCATTACACCACCACCAGCCTGAACCGTTGATACAAGGCAGGATGGATCCATGCTTTCATGTTGTTTACGTCAAATTCTGACCCTACCATCTGAATTCCACAGCAGAAATCGACACTCATCAGACCAGACAACGTTTTTCCAATCTTCTATTGTCCAATTTTGGTGAGCCCATGTGAATTGTAGCCTCAGTTTCCTGTTCTCAGCTGACAGGAGTGGCACCCAGTGTGGTCTTCTGCTGCTGCAGCCCATCTGCTTCAAGGTTCAACGTGTTGTGCATCCAGAGATGCTCTTCTGCATACCTTACTGTTGCCTTTCTATCAGCTCAAACCAGTCTGGCCATTCTCCTCTGACCTTTGCCTTCAACAAGGTATTTTCGCCCAGAGACCTGCCACTTTCCCTTTTTTGGACCATTCTCAGTAAACCCTAGAGATGTTTGTGCATGAAAATCCCAGTAGATCAGTTTCTGAAATGCTCAAACCAGCCCGTCTGGCACCAACGACCATGCCACATTCAAAGTCGCTTAAATCCCCTTTCTTCCCCATTCTGATGCTTGGTTTGAACTTCAGCAGATCGTCTTGACCATGTCAACGTGCCTAAATACATTGAGTTGCAGCCACGTGATTGGCTGATTAGATATTTGCGATAACGAGCAGTTGAAGAGGTGTACCTAATAAAGTGGCCGGTGAGTGTATATTGCTCTTGTACTTCTTAAAAATAATAACTGTAAAATATATATATTTCTATCAATGTGTGTTTAGCTGCAGAGACAGCACACACACTCATACAATGAGAGAGAGAGAAATTAAATAGCATTGTCTGGCACTCACTCAACACCCAATATAATGTATACGTCTTTAAAGATACAAGCGACAAAATAAATTTGAACAGAAGAATTCTGAGGACTGCTCAATGAATACTTTCACATGAAAACTGCAGGGCTTCCCTAGCTCAAACCGAAAGTGTGAACCCTCAAACCCACTTCACAAGCTCCAAGCACCATTTCAGAAACACACCGCACATATCACATCTGCTCGTTCGCTAACCCAGTTCCAGCTCGGACCATTTACATCATGCGTATTTTAATCCTTATGGCAGACGAAAACCAGCTCCAGCCTCTACCTGAGGAAGCCGAGTTAAAGCAGGATGCGCACCTGACTTCACCAGCAGCTCGCCATCAGAATGACGCCGGGCATTAAATTGCTTGTTTTCAGCTACAGCTGTTAATAAATTGCCCTCAACCGGAGTTAATTGTGTGAAATTACAATGGGTTCCTTCGGATAGCTTCGGATCCACAGTATCTGCGCTGGGAGGCTGAAGCCTGCCGTTACTGCACCACAATCATTTTAAATGTCCATAAATAACATAACAGCCAGACTGCCGTAAACCATTTTTACTGATTGTGAAGAGGTTAACTTTTAGCATGTTTTTTGTATACTTCTCTATGGTGTGCTTGTGAGAACTTTTCGATCACATACATTTTTTAAGTCCATTCAGCTTCACCTGACTCAGAAACAGGTTGGTTTAAGGCAGCTGGCTAGCAGTTAGGTGTTTGAATCAGAACGTTACAAACTCCAATCGGCAAGTAACCAGCAAGGTGCTTAATATAAATTGCTTTTTTAATTTTTTAAATTGGGTTTTTTTTTTTTTTTTTTTTTTTTTTTATGGAAAACAACATGTCATCCAAGTATAAAACGATCACCAGACCAAGATAGCTCATACTCCACAGCCATCTCTTCAACTCGCCTTAATATTACAAAATTTGAGTCAGTCATTTCAGTGGTAGTGGTAATCGAACCTGCTTCTGGAACCTTCCCTGTGCCTATTGGTTTTGTACCAACCTACCTCTTCTCATTCAGGACTGACTGAGTTATTAATTGAATGGATTTGACATATATTAACATTTGCCAGCTTTGGAACAATATTGTTGTTGGATACGTGTGACAGTGAATAGATAAAGTAATTGCCAGGATTGAAAAACCAACGATCCAAGCTGATTCAGAGCTTTATATGTTGGGAAACACCGCCCTCTTGTGGCATACAGTAAAACGTTAGATACCACCAATTAAGTAACAAAAATTGTCTATACAATAAAGAAACAACTTACGCCAGTTAAGAAGGCAGGTCTAACTAAAAATAAATCAACAACCCAGTAATTAAAAGATCAAAATCAGCTCGTTAAGTTGATACGCCATCTCATCCATAACAGATGATTAAGATCCATAACAGATTAACAACTGTTCTGTCTCACCTCAGTCTTCACTATATCACCATTTTGGTTAGAAACGCTATATTAGGCCTAGCGATCACCATTGATTTTTCATGTGTAAAGAAAATACAAGCTCCAGACACAGACAGGGCCTGAAACTTACTTCCGCTTTGCCAACAAAAAGGAAGTTTTGAAATAGATAAGACTCTGTTCTGCGGAGCCCATGGGCTCGAATAGAGGCTTTGACAAGGCCCGTAGAACGACATTTAGCCTTGACTGGAATACAATGTTCTGGTTTGGGGGCCTACAGCACCAAGCTCGCTTAAGGCATTAGCCAACTAAAAGATGGGTTCCAGGGGAGACAGTGGCAGTCTCCAGACGAGTAATGGAGATAGCTGCCAAGTATATCTTTAACATGGAAGGTATCTTGCCGTCATCCAGCAGGCCCTGGAGAAGCTGCAGAATACCACTGAGCAAGTGGTAGGATCACAAAAAATCCCTTTCCAGATAAGATATTAGTTCATTCACTTTTGGGCTCTTTGTCTCAGTTGTCTAGTACCTCCTTAGTCCTCTGAGCCTTGATAGGTTACACCAGCAGACCAATCACTGTCTGGGTGACCTTCCCTCTACAAGCCAGCTCCACGGTAACAAACATATGGTCTTTTGTGACTGCCTCCTAAAATAAAGACCAAGGCATTATAATGCTATTTAAGTTTTTCATGTTACATAGGCCTTGTGCATGCAACCCTTACCATACAAGGGAAACCATGTGTAAGTACATGCTTTTTAAATATATTTATAGGTTATAAAGAAAGATTAATTCTGTCAAACCACATTATTCTACAATTTATTCACAATTTAATTACTTTTCAAATCAACATTTTGTGTGAGCTCCACTGACTACATTACCTCTGTAGATATCCAACTGTGTTTTATAATCAAATTTTGGAAGCCATCTACTTTTGAAAGGAAACTGGCCCTTCCAGAAAGGCACAGATTGCACTGTTAGGCTTTCAGATAAAGAACAGTAAAGAGGGAATGCGTAGTTCCTGTCAAATGTGTGGGCTCCGGTGTCAATGCAGCCAATGCACTAATGTACCCACTGCAATCTGTCAGACAATGACGCCATTAATCTGACTGCATCCTGTAAAGGGCTTCTAAAACCATAACGACACATTTGTACTAGCCTACCGTTGGCCCTGCATTTGCTAAAAACATTCAGAGAGAAACTGTAGCAGTTGTATGGCTGTTCTTGAGCCACTCTGTCTTTTGTCTAATATCAGGTATGAAATACCCACATGGAAATCACAGCCGTCAACTGGCAGGAAAATAAAAGGTTAATTTCAAATAGATCCGGCACAGTTAGCAACGAAACTGAACCGAGGGGTGTTACAAAAACAATGTGTAAGATTACTGGAAACATTTTATAATAAAACCATTTTCAAAATCTTTAGTAGTTTCTATTTTGAGTAATCCATATACCCTCTACCAAATGGAATTGTCTCCCCTGATCACCAAAGTGAAGCTTTGTTAGTGTTTGACCTTATCCAGAGAAGTATACAATTTTACAGTTCACTCGTTTCTCAGTTAGATATTTACTGAAGCAATTGAGGATAACTGAACCCCCTTCCTAGGAACAGAACCTGGATGGAAGGATGGAAAGTCACCAACTGCTCAGTCAAAGACAGTAGACAAAGACCGCCTCAATGAGCACTATTATTTTTGTGTAATTAGCATAATTCTTGGAATAAAACTTAAGGCAGAAGTGTCTTAATCAGCAAGTGCCTGATGCAAAATGGGAAAATGTGCTATGGTTTAGTTATTACTAGTTGAGCCATCAAATCATACATTTGCATTTAAAATGTTACAATATTTACTAGTACATTTTAAATGCTAAAGGTAGATAAGATCTAAGGAATGGATCTCAAGTAAAAAACTAGGCAGAGTTGGCAATACAAGCCTATTTAGTCCACCTTTATTAAAGTTGAGTTGTTGGCCATGTATGGATTGTACATTAATTATCATGAGTGACTCTCCTGTCTGTTCATTGCACTTCACTGATCTCCAAGTACCTACTGACATGAATATCTTGGCTCAAGAGCAACCATAAATTAAGTTAGCCACACATCAAAAGCCGTTCCCTTAACTTGGCATTTCGACATTGGACTGGGGTAAGAATTCATTTTGCTTGGAAAGTGACAGGCTTCTGATCTGATGGAGTATTTTTATGGTGTTAAGATTCTGAAAGGTGGCCTTAACACGTGAATGGTTCGTGTGCTCATCTGCACCGACGTAATGTAACTGATGTAGCATCCATCTGGAGAGGAACTAGATTAATTGCAAATGAAACCTACTCGAAGCAATGAAGATGAAGGAAACCCTTTTTTTTTGTCTAATGACCATAGTTGCGTAAAGAATGATGATTTTATCAAGTTTATATGATCTGTACTAGCCTGCAAATATATATTTTTCGAAGTCCTGTACCATTATTCGTATAATATTTCACACGCTACGGTTGAAACGTTTTGACGGAATAACGTGCCAGGTACTGGCGTTCAAAAATAGTCTTGGTGGAACTTAATTTACCCGCAAAGGCACCATGTTAAGAACTGATAATAATTCTAGCACGAAGACCAAGCTGTTCTCTGATTTTTCTTTTGCCTTAGATATATGCCAACAATATACTTACATTACGAACAAGATGGACGACGTTTACCCAATATTAGCAAGTCACACACATCAAGATTACCCTTTATTTTACTACCACCCATATGATAATCGCATGAAAGCATTCTGACTGGAGTAAAGCGTTAAAGCCTTCATTATTCTTGCCTCCTTATCACTAGCTATCTGCCAACGGCGTTTTTAATAATTTTTTAAATTATTTTCAAACCTTATACCATATACATTTTAGCGCTTCGGTGTTGTCATTTCAAGAAAATGAATCATTGAGCAAAGCTTTGCACTATAACGTTTCAAAAACCTTTCACTGCGACTGTGCTACGCGTCAACCAATCTTACAATAGGGGCGTGTGTTATCTTTTGTTGTTTGATTTTAATATAATTGGGTAACGCCTTCAGAAAACCTATTTTCCCATCTCGACAAGACAACAATTTACGTCGTCAACGAGCAAGTTTGCCTGCTATGACTAACTAATAAAATTAGGGTTCACGGATGACGTAGACTGTCAGCACGTAGATTTTTCTTAGTGGTGGTAAGAGATTGGGATGCGTTGCTTTGTTTCGGAATTTCGCAAAAACACTTCTGAATCTGAGCCCTATATTCCAGTTTTTATCTTCCGTTGGAAGGCCCTCCAATCAGAAAACTGACGTTGTCTCGGTAAAGGTATGCTTGTGTTTCTAGTAACTTATTTTCTATTTATTTTGCTAGATATTTTAAAATGGCTGCTGTAGCTTCTCTTCATGTAACTGTTACTACCTATCATCTACCTACCTAGCCAGCTAGCTAGCTAGCTAGATAGTTTCCTTGCTGTGTTTGTTGGCTGGATACAATCATAGAAAATGGCGTCGTACTAGAGCCGAAACTGTATTTAGACGTCGTTACCGGCGTTTTGATATGTTGGCAACATTTCATAAGTAAATTTGAATTGTGCTCCTCGAAGTAAATTGTATTTACTCGTACTTGTTGGTAACTTGTTAATCAACGTGGGTTTGTTTATGATGTCGATACCTAGCATTTTAAGTGCGTTAAATAAGATTTAAATTATTTCATTATTTTTTTGTTTGGGAGAAAAATACTGACACTGGGTTGTTGAAGTTATTAATGATATGGCATGTTTTTGTCTCTACTGATCTACGATCAACTAGTTGGCTTTATTTCCACAATTGTGTTTGTTGAAGTGCTCTAAATTCACATAGTTTTTGGGTGAGCTGGGCGTTTAATATTTTAATCTGCCATTAACGAGAATAACCGGCCTTTGCGTTATATTTGGTGTACACGTCGATGGATAACTGTACTTACTGCGAGTGTCGTCCACAATTTCAACGGTATAACTGTAACGTAACATATTTTTTACTCTAACGCAGTCTGTTTGATAGACCTGTTAACCAGCTGTATTTTAAAGTTTTCGCATGTAAAAATTTATTTTTATTGAAAATATGCGATACTTGACTCAAAACTAGCTGCTGTAACGGTGTAAATTTCTATCGTGTTGAGTAATTAAATGTTTCCTTCTCTCCCCCAGTTCGATTTACCCAACCCACCCTTTGAAAATTATTCTTTCAAATATTCTTCGTTGTCAAGCCGCCAAAGTGGAGAGTGTGATTGCAGAAGGGGGGGCTTCTCGTTTCAGGTGTGTTAAAGTGGTAAAGTAACCAGTCTTTCCTGTGAAAGCCTTTTGTGTGTGTGTGTGTGTAAGTTATTTTGTTTTAGAATATTTAAATTCTTTGAATAAATGTCTTCTGGGAAACTGTGGCAGCAAATCCACCCCAGGGTAGTTTGTGAACTGGCAGCTGATCCTCTGTTATTGGCAGAACACAGAACTCCTTCCCCTTCCTTTTTGAATGGCACTTTAGGTGGTGTGTCAAGTCCACTTTGCGTCATTTGTAACTCAGAACTTTGTCTGTATTTGCTCTGGGTTTTGTAGTGCTTCTTCGGGCGGAGGGGGAGGTAGGGGTGCACCTCAGCACTATCCCAAGACTCTCGAAAACGGGTACTGTAAAATATTTTCTTTAGTATATGTTAAGCAAGAAATTGGTTCTTCTACGCTTAACGGGTTCTAAGATATTTTCGGAAGGTCTTGGTCATGCAAAAAGAGTGGAGCGCTTGGAAGTCTACTGGTTTTGTGCATTTTCATGTCTTGCCTTTTAACTCGCTTATCATTTTTCTCTCTTTAGCGAGTACCTGGGGAAAACCCCAGGGCCTGGCGTTCAGAGATGGGTTCCTTCACGAAGCACTAGACGAGATGTCAACTCCTCCAATGAAAAAGAGAGGCACGATGCAATATTTAGGAAAGTAAGAGGGTACGTGTCTGCCATTTTTCCCACTTTCTAGGCTTCTCTCTTTCCTGCACTTAATAGAAATCTCACCACTTGCACAGATACTGTCTGGATGGCCAGTGTACTGCTACACAAGTACCTCCATAGGAAGTGCTTGAGTCTTGAGTGATTCAGCTGGTATTCTGAAAAATGGAGTAATTATAAAGGCAAGGTTCTTCAGTCTTTTTAAGTGTGTAATTTGTTGTGCCCCCCTCTTTCCTTAGCATACTTAATAAGTTGACCCCCGAAAAGTTTGACAAGCTATGCCTTGAGCTCCTCAATGTGGGTGTTGACACTAAACTCATCCTGAAAGGAATCATCTTGCTGGTAAGGGTCTTTGCCTTGTCTTGTAATTATCACAAATCGCTTGTGGTTGGTCTATCATGCATAGTTGGCGTGGGATCTTTTTACCGCTTGTTCTGTCTTGAGTGTGGCAAAGCTTGAGGCTGCCCAAAGGCAATGTCTGTTCACAATAAAATGAATTACCCCCCCCCCCGGCGTTCAACCAGATCGTCGACAAAGCCCTTGAAGAGCCCAAGTATAGCTCGCTGTATGCTCAGCTATGTCTGCGTTTGGCTGAAGATGCCCCCAACTTTGATGGCCCTTCACCAGAGATTCAAACACCACAGAAACAGAGCACAGTGAGCACTTACTCTTTGATACTGGTGTTATCTTAGTGTTGGTTTGTGGATTTGGTTATTAATATGGTCTCTCTGTGGCTGGATAACCATGGCCATTTACACCGTTAACATCATTACAGTGAGCAATTTGTTTCCCCTTTAGGACCTGAGAGGTTTTTAAAATTGTAAATGGCTGCTGGAAATCCTTGAAACTAGGTGGATCATAATCTCAGTCATTCTTAGCCTTTTAAATTGGGGGAATTAAAGCATCAATTCGTCTATTTTCAGACATTCAGGCGACTTCTGATATCTAAGCTTCAAGATGAATTTTAAAACCGAACCAGGAATGTTGAAAGTGAGTTGTCAATTTTTATAGTGCGTTAGATTTTTTGGTTTTATTTGTAAGTGTGTGTGTGTGATTTCTATTAATTTCCCCCCCCCCCCCCTTGGCTAGTCTATGACAAACATGACAACCCTCTCACTTCTGAGGAAGAGGAGCAGCGTAACATTGCCAAGATTAAGATGCTGGGCAACATCAAATTCATTGGAGAGCTTGGCAAACTTGACCTTATCCACGAGTCTATCCTTCATAAGTGCATCAAAACAGTATGTTGTGGAATTCCCTATACATGTTTTTTTTAAAACCTCTACGATATACTTAACCTGTAGTTTGTAAATGTGGTGTTCTCTGTTAAAATTTTGAATGTTACTCCTGTCATTTCTTAGCTATTGGAAAAGAAGAAGAGGGTTCAACTTAAGGATATGGGCGAGGATCTGGAGTGCCTCTGTCAGATAATGAGAACTGTGGGGCCCAGGCTAGATCATGAAAAAGCCAAGGTAGGTCTTTTGACACATTAGGGTTAAGTAAGGTAGGACTGACTGACCCCCCCTTCCCCTTTAGAGCAGTCATTGTTTAGTGTAAAATGATAGGTCATGCGTTTCAAAGTCCATTCTTCTCTTTCAGTCTTTAATGGGGCAGTACTTTGGCCGTATGCGATCCCTAATGAACAACAAGGATTTGCCGGCGAGGATTCGGTTCTTGCTGCAGGATACCGTGGAGTTGCGTGAAAACCGCTGGGTTCCTCGCAAAGCTTTTATCGACAACGGGCCAAAGACGATTAACCAGATTCGTCAGGAGGCAGTTAAGGTAACGTTGTCTTCTCTGCTTTTAGCTTTACCTCAACACCTTTTAGATGCAACTGGTAATTCTTGCCTGGAATCCTGATAACTGTATTTGAGGCATCTGTTAATGGGTCTCCATAGTATATTTGTAGACCAACTATGTAGTGGAATGAAACCGTTTTCATTAGTGCTTTCTTTCCTACAGGATTTGGGTGTTTTTATTCCACAAATGTCCCAAGGAATGAGGACTGACTTCTTTTTGGAAGGCCCCTTCATGCCAACTAGAATGAAAATTGACAGAGAATCTCTTGGGGGGTTGGCTGATATGTTCGGGCAGATGCCGGGTATGTCAGGCTCTTTAGGTCTTGTCGCTGTCGTGCTGAGACATGTCTGTGCTGTGGGGTGTGAGTAGTTGGAACTGTTTCTGAAGCTCCTTTCTTTTTTCTCAGGGGGTGGGATCGGTACAGGCCCAGGAGTCATTCAGGACAGGTTCTCGCCCACGATGGGGCGTCATCGCTCGAACCCGCTCTTCAACGGCCACGTTGGCCATGTTGCACCCGTTTCTCAGTCTCAGTTTGAAATCGGGGGCAAACCTTTCATGAAGTCGAGCCAGGTGAGGAGCTTTGGACAGTGCCTGGGGGACCGTTTGGACAGTGCCTGGGGGACCGTTTGGACAGTTTATCATCCATCCTCATTCATTTAACTTAGTAGCCATAACAAATGTTTCTCGTTTCAAAATAAAAATGATCTTTATTTAATAAGTGTGTTTGTGCGATCTTTTCTCCTTTTACAATGTGAGACAATTGTTCTATACAAATCGCTTTTCCAGAACCTAATGCTAATCCACGATTTCTGGTGGCGGCAGTTTATTTGAAGTTGTTTTATGTGCGTTTTAGGGGCAGAACCAGCATTTTCAAAACCAGAGCCATTCATCCCAGCAGCAGGCTCAGCCCAAGGACATGCCACCTCGCTTCATTAAGAAAGGACAACTCAATGTTGATGAGGTAAATGTCACTGGTGGTCGGCTGTTGTACTCCCCTCATATCCTTCTGCTGTCCCTTTGCCCTTTAACTAACTAGTGCTTAGTCAACTGGTTGTGGCCATGTTCCGAAGGCTAAACTTGTAACTGGTCCCCCCCCCTCCCCACTTCCTTTGGAAAGCCCCTGTCAGCCGCTTGCCTTTCCACTTCCATCCAGATTAGCCTGAGGCCTGCTCAGTCCTTCCTTCTGAATAAAAACCAAGTGCCAAAGCTGCAGCCACAGATACCCACCATGATTCCTCCCAGCGCACAGCCTCCACGCACTCAGACTCCGCCTCTGGGGCAGGTATGGGCCAGCCAGGTGCTTCTCCCTGTCTTCTTTGGAGAAACTAAATGGGGTGGGGGGGAAAAAACCCTGGGATTAATGGCGATCATGCACTTTTTTTTTTGTAGCCTCCTCAACTTGGTCTGAAAACCAATCCTCCCCCGATCCAGGAGAAGCCTCCAAAGACCATCAAGAAACCCCCTCCTGCCAAGGAGGAGCTGCTCAAAATGACTGTGTGTACCATTCCTCGCCGCCTGAACCCGTTTAAAGCCCACAGTGTCCATTGTCTGCGATTTCATTGAGAAAAGGAAGCTAAATGTCTGTTGTACTCCATTTCTTCAGGAGAGCATTGTGGTTGAGTATCTGGATGGTAAAAACATCAATGATGCAGTGAATGGTGTGAGGGAGATGAAAGCCCCCAAACACTTCTTGCCTGAGATGTTGAGCAAGGTCATTATGTGCTCCCTGCATCGCCCGGACATAGACAAGGAGCAAGCCAGCACCCTGATCCACACCCTCCATACAGAGGGGCTTGTGAATGGGGAGAACTTCATGCAGGTAGCTTCTCAGTTGTCTGCTTATGGGATATGTTTGCGCAACACTTTTGCCATTGTAATGATTCTAGAGTTAATGCCATCGTAATAAAGGTATTTTTGGATTATTGCATCTAATTTCAAGTTTGGAATTCTATCATTTCATGATCACCCCCACTGGATTTCTTTTTTCGTCTTCAGGCTTTCCTGAACGTGTTGGATCAGTGCCCTAAGATTGAGGTGGACATTCCTCTTGTGAAGTCTTACTTGGCCCAGTTTGCTGCCAGAGCGATCATGGCAGAACTTATGAGCATTGCAGAGTTGGCTCACCCCCTGGAAAATGGCACACATTTCCCCCTGTTCCTGCTCTGCCTTCAGCAAACTGCCAAGCTGAAGGACCGCGAGTGGCTGACGGATCTTTTCCAGCAAAGCAAGGTCAACATGCAGAAGATGTTGCCCGGTATGTTGGAGACTTCCGCTCTGTTCTAGCCCTGTGTAATCTCAAGTTTTTGTTTGACAAAAAGGTTTCTTATTTGGCCTACTCTGCCTGTTCTGTCATAAAGCTTAAGTTACAGCAGGTTCTGCTCTGTCATGTGCTCGTAATGGACTACTCATTCTGCTCACGGTATGGCCTCAGAGTGAGATCTGAGTCGCTTAAAATCATTCTCCAGTCCTTTTAATTGGACCGTGTTTAAAGGGCCACCCCACCATTCTGATGAAATCCTATCCTGTGGTGGCATCTAGTTTTACTCCACGACGTGTGCAAAGTGGTTCAAATGTGTGTCGGAAAGGTACTTTACTTTCCTGTTAGCTCCTGGGTTTTTCCCACATGCTGAAATCGGTAATATTCAGTTTAAATGGAACATTGCTTTTCATTCCATTGTATGATGTAAACTGCCACTCGTAATTCATTTTAGAAGGATGCATTGAATTTAACTGCCTGTGTCGGACAGATTTACTCTAAAGTATTTATTTGAGTCATGAACACAGTGGTGAGTCCCTCCCGTGAGTTTTTGGATTGGTTTAGCTGTTGCAGCACCCTTTTTATCTCCTGGCCCGATGTTAAACGTGTTATTTTAAACGTGTTTCTTTGCTCCAAACTCCAGAGATTGACCAGAATAAGGACCGCATGTTGGAGATCCTGGAAGGCAAGGGGCTGAGCTTCCTGTTCCCACTTCTGAAGCTGGAGAAGGAGCTGCTGAAGCAAATCAAAGCAGACCCCTCGCCACAAGCCATCTACAAGTGGATCAAAGACAACATTTCGCCCAAGCTCCACACGGACAAAGGCTTCGTCAACATACTGATGACCAGGTGGGAAGATGGGCGGTGCTACCCTGCGTGCGCTTTAGTTTTGGGTACTCAATTCCTGGTCCTCCACTTCGAGGCGTATTGCTTATACCTAGCAGTAAGGTGTTACACTTCATCAGATGGATTCACCACTCCTTGATTTAAAGAGGATAACCCCACCCCTTTTATCCACAGCTTTCTGCAGTACATAGCCCATGAGATGTGTGTTGTGGAAGGAGACGACCAGCTCTCGGCTCCACTGAAAGATCAGCTTGACCAGGAGAAGCAGCTGCTGCTCGTCTTTAAACCTGTGATGCAGAAATTCCTGCATGACCATGTGGCTCTGCAGGTCAGTGCCCTGTATGCACTGCAGGTTCACTGCAACGCCAATGGGTTCCCGAAAGGTACGGCAGGCGCTGTGTTACTCGTGCTTGTGCTTCAAGGAGGAAACCTATCGGATTTCTTGCTTTGAACTGATCAGAATTCCCTTTAATTCTAGGCATGTTACTGCGCTACTTTGTACATTTTTATGATATGGAGATAATTGAAGAAGAAGCCTTTCTTGCGTGGAAAGAAGACATTAGCCAGGAATTCCTTGGAAAGGGAAAAGCATTATTCCAGGTAAATTACAGGAAAGGTGTTTTAATGTAGCCCTGACATGTCCTTTGGTGCCGCTGAAGCCTATTGCTGAGTACAGTTAACACTTTGTTGTACTTAAACAAGCTGCCGTTAATGCATGATATCGCTGTTGGCTTGACCGGAAGTTGCTCCATCTGGCCCGATTTGAATATGAAGTAGCGGTCGTTGTTGGTTTTTAACCCAGCATTCTTCCTCCCTCCAGGTTAACCAGTGGCTGACCTGGCTGGAAACGGCCGAGGAGGAGGAGTCTGAGGAAGAAGCTGACTGAGGAACCGGCTGAAGCCTTACAGTGTAGAGGCGCTATTGACATAATACCGCTTCTTCCCCACCCTCCAGTGTGCATACTTAACTGTGGAAATTCATTCCTCTACTGTTTTCCTCAAGTAAAGCCGCATGTTAACCCAGTCCCCCCCCCCCCTCAAAAACAACTTTATAAGTGAGTAACATCATGCTATCCGTTCTTGGTCATTAACGGCATGAGCGCTCCTGTTGTGTATTGGGTTCTTTTTGGCCTCCCACTGCGAGCGGTTTTTGAGTCGCCCAAATGGCAACCTCACGTTGTAGAAAAGCGGTTTCGCACACTCAGCGTAGCAAGTGCGTTGCAATGTTGTTCTGCCCCTTTTTGTTACAAAGAATACTCCACTGTAGTCATCGGTTGCCGTAACATTTTAATAGTTACTATTTTCTACCTCCTTGTGACCGGCTTTATGTACTGGGTTTGAAATATCAAGTTCCGTTTTTGAAGTGGAAAAGGGTAAGTGATCAAATCTGGTTTACTTGCACAATTATATATATTTTTTAAACAGACATTTCAAAATGTACTCAAGTTATGTAGCCTTTGATTTATAGACTTTAGTGCCCCTGCCTCATTTACTCAATCTCAGACATACTTGAATTCTTTTTCTCCCATCCCCACCCCTTCATGTCCTGTCCATGGACGGTTAAACTTGGCCTATGCGGATGCAGAAATTTTTGAATTAACTGGTGTAACAGTGAGTTTTAACTTGTCTTTTTAATTGGTGAATAAAAGAATGAAAAAAAATGGACTGGATTGGTGTTAAATTCCCCTGTGCAACCCCGCTGCTGAAGGCATAGATACTACCCTCGTAATCATCGGGGAAAATGTAAAAGCATTTTACCTTCTGCGTACGTTTCGTTTTGTGTTCACGAGGCATAGGTCTGTCATATGAATTTGCTGTCTATTTAAGGTGTGTGGTTTTTTTTTTTAAGTGCTGGGAATAATGTACCATTATTGCTTGACTTTAAGTGAAGGAAAACACGTAGGATTTGCAAAGAACTTGCCTTTGTGTTTGTCTCCAGCCATAATTGTGTGCGGCTCATTGAGGATGTAATGTAAACGTATGGGGTGTTTATGAATGTATGGTTCTGTTGTATTCAGTTAGCCTTACGCTGTTACTGGTTCTTCTACATAATGGCCATTTCAGAGGAATGTGTAACCTGATTGCTGTGGAACTAATAAAGTGCAAGAAATGTAAACTCTTGGTGGCCTCCTTTTTATTAATGGGCATACCCTGAACCTGGGGTCAGAGAAAGACGAAGCTTTCTGCCCTTAAAGAAGGAAGACCATTTTGTAATCTGTAGACACACTAGTTTGGTTGGTATGGTAATGACCCATTTGTGTCAGACGGTACATAATGGTCCTCACCAGCTGCAAAACTCAAAAGGCAGTGCTGTTGGTCTTTACATGGCTCCTGAAAGGCAGCGTCACACTCATGGTTCTGAGCGACGTTAAAATACACACTGAGTAAAGGTTTGCGTCAAGTTTACACCCCTTTCATGTGTACTGAAACATTTAAGTGTGAACTGTAGATGCCTGACGGTTCAGAATGACTGCAGCCTTTGAGCAGTGCTGTGCTACGATGGTGGGCGCCCACAAACCTTAATTTTATTTTTCTTTCCCGGCTGCAGGGTGTCATCATTCGATCTAATGTTTACCTTCAGTGAGTTTTATTTATATGGTTGAAGCAATACTTGGCATGAAATCTTGATTTTATTTTTTAGCGAGGGATGGAGAGCAGATCTTGGCCAACAGGAGCTAATTACCCTTGGCAGGGCTTGGAGTGAGAGAGAATGTGAGCTGTTCTTTGCTAACTGTTGATCGCCCTTGCCTGACTGCGTAGCACAGCAAGACCGATGCGTTCCTCACCAGGTGGGCTTTGGACTCCCGTGACTGTTTTGAGCTTTGTCTCTGATGGCACAGTTCTCGCTGGTTCAGTGTCAGAATGCTCTTAACCACTGGACTATTAATATAACTATTTTACAGTCAGAACAGACCAGGCTGTGATGAGGTTAATCTTCACCTCACTTGGCAAACTCAAACTCACATACTGACACAACCCACTGGAGGATATCCACTTTGCATTTTCAGTTCAGTGGACTGACCATGCATTTTAGCACCGAGCTGCTGCCCTCTAGTGTAGAATTGTGGCAGCTCTTTCTTCTCCATGTATACCTCAGTGTCCATGCGTGCCGGTTTTGTTTTTTTGCAGGAACTTATTGTAATAGTTACCACGACAAAATACAGTACTTTGTTTCCCTGAAAATTGAAGGAGGTCAAATGCGTTTTTCTGAAATTTTGGGGACTTCCGGCGCCTTTCAAACAAAAACTGACGTATCAATCAATCAATCAATTTTATTTTTATACAGCGCTTTTCACATGTTGCCATGTCACAAAGACGCTTTACATAG
>JAOYSI010000002.1:1567854-1580925 GCA_025775065.1 Hiodon alosoides | reverse complement strand
CCCCCCCCCCCCCCCCCCCCCCCCCCCCCCCCCCCCCGCCGGGGGCGCGGGCCCCCGGGGGCGCAGCTGGGGGAGAAGGAGAGGGCTTCAGGGAACCCTGACAAAAGCCTATTAATTTTGAGACACCCCTTAACACAGGCATGGAAAGAAGCTCATTAAGCACTTGCAAACTTTGTTGCTGACAAACAGACGGATAGAGTTTCTAGTGCTCTTCTGAACCAAAGGTTGCTACCGCCGGCGCAACAGTCAGCCTCAGCAGAATGGAGGACTGTTCCTCCAACTACCCGGAGATAATGACAATAAAAGACCAAGCATAAATAAGATTAAAACTGAGGTAAGAACAAGGAGGTAAAAGGAGACCAGGAAAGCAATTTTTCATTTAAGTACGTATACACACACACAAAAAAGTAATTTTGTGCTGGCGCTCTTTTATAGAAGAGCAAACTGTGGTTATGAGTAGGTTTGTATGGGACGCACATAATACCCAGCGATTGCTGGTTTGATAGAAAAGGCTATACAATTTGCAGCAAAGTTGAAGAATCCTCAACTGGCACTTGACGATTTGCTGGAGGATTTGTCAGAGCGTTGGCTTTTGTCTGCTGGAGACACTGGGGCAATTACGGAGCTGCCTGTATGTACCTTCATCATTAATCTCCCGCTAGGGAGAGGGAGGCACCAAATTTAAGGTCGCCAAGTTCTTCTGGGTTTTTACCCAAACATAGCTGCTGTTTTTCCTTTGAGAAAAAGACACGACCGCAGTCGATGGTAATGTTTTTCTTCGTGTGAAAAGATTGCTTGCCCCTTTATTTGAGAAAACGTGAAGACATTAAAATAGCTAACTTATAATAGTATACCACTTTTAAAAACTTTTTTATACATATCCGGGATCGAAACTAATTGGCTTCACCAGGGGAACCCGGTAAAATTCGGTTTCTTCAGGTTTTAATTTTTAAAAACCTTTTATGCTGTCATTCACAAATTCTTAAAATGTCTTTCCCAGGAACACTTTAAAATCTAAATTGTCAAACAGAAAAGTACCACGTTTTTGAACCCCATCACCTAAAAACAGAACCACTGCGGGTCATTGAATTATTATTTATTTGCTTATCATACAGCCTGAACAGGGGCCTTCCTCTCCGAAAGCCTCAGCAGGGATCGCCCATATTCATTACACCTTCCTCCTCACGCTGCTCTATGGATGGATTTGTTTTATTGTAAGAGGTGTTCCTTCAGTGAAATATGCCGTCGATGACACAAACAAAGAAACGAAACGGCCAGTGACCATATGGTGTGCCAGCTCTTTAGAGGTAGGAGACTGCAACATTTTCCAAACGCCGTGCAATCCTCAAAGTCTTGGTGTTCACACCAGTGAATACCTCCGTAAGCTCGTAAGCAGAATCAGGGTTTTAGAATCCAAGCGTCGATCATTTACGACAGGGTAAATAAACAATCAACGCAGTGCTCACTTCCAACCTTCCAACCCGAGAATTCTGAAATATAAAGATGTGTAAATGATTTTGCAAGCATTGCTGAATTGGCTGACGGGCGCATAAATGAACCCAGTTGATTAGAGAACAGCCTTGAGTAGAAGAATATGCCTGTGTTAAATAAGTTTTCCGACTGCCGCTCAACCCACTCAGGGAAAAATCCAAGTGCTTCCTTTGTTCCGCCTAACTCAGTTTCCTGGAGAAGTTTCAAGCGCGAGACTTCACACTGCGATTAAAGGTGGTAATATTTAACATTACCATTTGGCAGCAGAAGAACAAAACCAGATAAATAGCTTGACAAATAATATAATATAATCAAAACTCGAACAATGTGCTTCCCTGCGGACTTGCAAAGAGGTTTTACTTAATCCACGTAGACCTCTCTGTGTGTGAAGCTAGTATGGAACAAAACGAGAAGGAAAACAATTTAGTCTATGACAAAAGAATCTGGTTTCCCAAATAACCGGGTTCAAACGGCATGCTCTGAAAACCTATCTCAGAACCAGAATATAAAAGACAAAAACTGAAGCGTGAAAGATGTCCCGACAGTCTAGCTAATATCATCACCTTTCGGAAACATTTGCTTTTTAACAGTGTTTGTTTAATCAAAACGTTCCTCTGGTGTCATTTTGCAAAGCCACAATGAGAAAGACTAAACACTAATAAACATTTGAGAAATTTTCACATTATTACAAAAACGACAAATGTTCTTGCTATCACTTGCTACTGCAACACTTTGAGGACACAATCAAAGAAAATGTTTTTACATTGACCTAAATATTTTTAAATGATTGTGATAACACAATAGAGGTGTAATGTTGACACACTTTAATATGATCCCCTTTTGGTGAAAAGCAGAAAAACGTAAAAAAATCGACCCAGGCAAAGGTGAATAAACTATTTATCCTAGTGTTGTGAGCCTAGTGAGAGCTTCTCCATGCAGACATGCCCGGTCCATTGAGATTACCGGACAGCTTTACCAACACCCTGAAAGGCACTGCAGGCGTCAGCCCTATAGGGTTAGGCCTGTGGAAAGGTAAAACTATATCCAATACTTTATCACCATGCTGAAGGGACAGCTGCAGCTAGCACACCAGGGCAATGGAAAATGTACACCAAAATTAGCAAGTAGATAAAGGATTAAATGAGGAAAAAAAGACTGCTGAGCTGCTAATTAGTGGGAGAGGCAAGGTCGGGAATATGCTGAGTGCTGAGAGGGGGCTGCTGGAGAAGATTAGCGAGTCTCTCCCCCACCCAGGACAGTAATATCAAGCACTGAGTGGAGACCCCCTCTGTGCGGCCCACCTCCCTTCATCATTAACACATCCAACTGGGTTGGCTTCTAGGCATCCGACACACACAAGCACACGCACACAAATATACACACATTTATACACACACGCAGGCACACACACGCAAGCACACACACGCACACAAGCACACGCAGGCACACACACACATACACACGCAAGCACACACAGGCACACACGCACACACATACACAAACACACATATACACATATACACACGCACACATATACACACACACACACACACACATACACACGCACAACCTAGAGCTTTTTTATTATTAAAACTTAAAAGTAGGGAGTCGTTAACCTGCATCATATGATTTGTATTTGGCAGTGTTCTGACAGAAGGGTCCCTTTATGAGGACCTGCAGATAGGTAATAACCAGACAATTATTCTGACTCTCCTCTGATCAGTGATGTTTTGCTCCTCGGTACACTGATTTCCAGCGTGACAGCGGGCGCGCCACTCTCTTGTAGGAGAATAATTAATTTCTCTTCCAATTGACGTGCCAATAAAGGGGAGACATTTCAATATTTCTGCATGTCGCGATGCGTTGATTTAGCAGCACAATTATACAGCAAAAGAATGACACATCTGAATTTTTAAATAAGCCCAATGTCCCCTGATCCAGGACAACTTTAGTGTATACACATCAATAATAATATAAAATATATAAGAACAGTTATAATGAGTCACGAAGTAAAATGATAAATGCAGAACAAAACAGTAAACCGCATAATAATAAATAATTGTTGTTTATATTCAACTATGTTGCTAAATAAATTATGCTAACCAGCTTGTATATGGTGTAGTCAATGGCAACATAAACTAGCCGACTGACGACCGATTTGAGGAAGAAAAGGAAGAAAGACTGTAAACACTTCACGCTTAGCTCCGGCATTTTAAAACACAGACTCAAGCTGAGGGCAATGCTAGTAAACCAGGAAAATTCACATTTTTTAGTACACACTGGTGGTATTAGCTAGCAAATTTCCCTTCACTGCCATTATGCAGAACATGGGAATACAGCAAATTCGGTTCTCTTTCATGTATAACAAATGTTAGGATAGTAAGTTGTCTCATGCAGAAAATCCTCTACCATTAGAATACATCACTTTATGGTCCTCTATGACCCGGAGTAACCTGCGTAAATATGTACAGCATCCAAACGTTTTCTTTCGCAGTGACAACGAACCCCCCCCGCACTTACGCGTTCTGACGCGAAGAATATGTATGACGTACACCTGGGTATTTATACACGACAACATCACTGTTCTTCCTGACTGAATAACAAAGTAGATATTTCTTATCACGGACAATGAGCCAAACCCCCGAAGAGTGCCAGCAAACAGAAAACCTCCTTCCATGCTACACCAAGGAGCCCGAGGCAGACACAGCAAGCGAAGTGTCATTAGAAATGAATGTAAATGTAAATGTAAGCTGATTGCGAAGCCTATCACAGCCGGCTCCATTAAGCTGTCCCTCTTCGAGCAATTTTCCCTCTTCCCCCCCCACCTCTGATAAGAGCCGGTGACGTTTGATCACTAAAGCATTAGGGATAATACACCCGCTATTTGTTCCTGCATGCGGACTGACAATTTGGATTGAGGGCCCTTGTGCGGCCGATCCCCATGCTGGCTGGCCTTGTTTACCTGGCATACGTTCCTACTCTGCAATCTATTTATACATCACTGAAGAACACACCGCATGTCGACTTCCATCAGGGTAGCACATACTCATCTGCTCAAGTTAACGTTAAGACCTAAGCGATCGAACCAGAGAACCGTTGGGGTGAAATATCGCTGATTAAGAGTTAATGACCAATTTAAAACGCAGCAAAGTGATTAAATATAATTGCACAAGTAAGTCAAGTAATGAACATTTGTTACCAGTTCAGACAACAGACATGAGCTATAAGCCAACAAAAAATTCCTGCAGGATTAGAATGATCCGCCCTCAACATTTCTCCGCTCCAGAAACAAGCACCCATCGTCGTGCAACGGTGGCAGCCGGCCGTCACACTGCATTTCCAGGGTGACGGCTGACATCCCTCTGACAGCATCGGTGACCTCTTCATGGAGGCAACGGGGAGCAAGTGGGGTTTAGGCCAGAGCAACAGAGTGAGGGACATCTAAACAAACACATCCCACACACCTACAATATATGATTACAAGCTTCAGTAATGCAAGAGCTGAGTCTGCGTGTTCAATATGCACTGAGCGTACATATTCATTCACCGCCGGCATGTAGTAACTGTGTGCATGTACTATGTGCGGGTGTTTCGGTTGTATTGATCCATTATACCGTCATTGCATTTGCATACGCAATCTCATAGTAAAAACAGCCCACAAGGCATTACTGTAGAGACAAAGTAAAACATAGATTTGTAATCATAGTTCCTTTAGGGAAACTGGCCACTGGAAATGTCATAGAGCAAAAACACAATCATTAAAAAAAAATTTTCAACCTGTTTTTTTAAAACCAAAAAGTGTCACTTGTACCAAATACTTAAACCCAATCCTTAGTTGAATTTGGAGACGGAAATGTACAGGATTTACACTGCTGTCCTTTGCGATATACAAAATGTGGTAATTCTCATTTGCCTGGTGGATCAAAGCAGTTCTCTGTGACCTTCAAACAAATGATAAAGGGGACTCCTTCCTTAGCGTCTAGCCTCTTTCTTTCATCCCTCCGCTCCCTACATGTCCTGGGGCAGAGTACCACAGCTGTACTTAGGTGTGACATGTCCAACCCACAGTCAGAGCAGAGCCACTACACTCAGGTGTGACATGTCCAACCCAGAGTCAGAGCAGAGCCACTGCATTCAGGTGTGACATGTCCAACCCAGAGTCAGAGCAGAGCCACTGAAACATTGACCCCCTGGATGCACAAAATCTGGATTAGATCACGGATTCATGTAATTTCTGCTGTCTTCAAAAATACCTCAGTTACAAATAAAGGAAATGTACGAATCTACCCATAGATTCTTCAATCAACTGTATCTGACAAAGACAGGGACACATTCACTCACAGATACCACAAAATAATCTAGACCCTAAAGAGAGCTTTGCACACCAATATATTTTTTTTAATGCAAATAAAAGGTGGACATTGTTATATTCACATAGTGTGAAGGGTGCATTCAAATTTCACAGCATCATGCATAAACTATGAATGCGAATTAGCTCCTTAAGTGTCATGGTTTGTTTTAATATGGGGTGTAATCAGTGTTATTATAGACCAACAATGATTCTTACACGTTTGCGTGAAGTTCGTGAATGACTGTTGAATTCTGCAACAATATAAAAAAAAAATCTGCCAAGAAAATTATACATTTCCTCTTTAGCCAGAATAAATTCACCAAAAATCCAGCTGTAAAAATTAAAACTTTGTCCAATCTGAAGATTTTGCTGGCTTTCTCTCTTTTATTACATGAGCCAATAATGTTGAAAAAAGTTAAATTAAAACGTAAAACTATTATCTCTATTGCTACGTGGAAAGTACACTGACATTGTGTCAAAAAATGATTAAAAGAATGCATTTAAATTAATTTTTGTAGACCCATGTGTCATATATGTCAGGGCAAAACTTACTAGCCTGATAAAATGGCTTCTTCATGGCTGTTTCTCATCTACTCCAACAAATACCTGTCTCTGTTCATGTTTCCCTCACATTGATACTACGGCAACAATTTGTGTGCCTACTAGTGAGACTAATGTTTATTTCAGAGTCAAAACTCTTTTTTTTGCCAGTATGTAAACCCAACAACTGCTCAATGTCCTACATTCTGCAGAATCAGCAGAATGCTTCAGAGACAGAGGCCCTCATTTATCAAACGTGTTCAGAACTCAGAACATGCAATTTATTGCATGGAGCGAATGTACACAAAACCTACACAAATTTCCACCAGTCGATTTTTGTGCAGAAAATCCACACACACCTTGGAGCATTGGTATGCGCACATTCCAGTCCTCTCCGGGTGCACAAACAAACAATTGAATCTCATCTGTTTCACAGAACTTACAATTAAATTCACTTCCCAACATTTCTAGTGTTTTTGTTTTAGTGGCTAACTGGGCCTATCAACCCTTTTACCTAATCAGTTATGGCTGTTATATAGTCAGAGTGCTATAATACCAGCAAGTTTTTTTTGTTTGTTTGTTTTTTAAAACTCCAAGCGTGATAGTGGTGCCCAGCCCTTTGGCGTGTATAGGTGCGCTATAATCCCAAATGGTGGGTGAGAACAGTTGCCAGCCATTGCTCTAAAATGGAACACAGCTCTGAGCTTTTCTTGACAAAAGCACTCAAAATTCTCCCGTGTGAGAAGAATCTGTCCCATGAAATCTGAGATATTATTGATCCCTCTGCTATTTACACAGCTGGACCCCTTACAGTTAAATGTTGATACTGCGCTAACATTAGTTTCACATTGGATAGCCAGAACAAATTTCTGTTTCTTTGCATCCGTTTCCAACAGAACGTGAAACTCTGTGTTAGCCCTGATGAATGAAGCAATAAGACTCTATTATTGATCATAACGGTATAATCCCATAATCGTGTAATTGTTATCGGGAAACGATACCCTGCTCGGTACACACCTTTCATTTATCCTGCTTTAGATTTGGAAACGCCCATTTTTTATGCACAGACATACCATTGTTCGACAAACGAGGGCCATTGTTACCACGGTATGGAACAAAGGAACAAATGGAACGGAAGACCGAGGCGATTACAGCGATGAAGATGGAAGACGGACGACCCATGAAACGGCGGGCTGGTTAATGACATGCGGTGATGGGATAGGAGTGGAGATGAAAGGTAGCTCGTGGACCCCACTTTAGTAATTACTGGTGATATGACAGCGGCAGAAACCCAGAGGGTTGAGAAGGAGGAAGCGAAAGATGACTGAAGCCCCACCCCCTTTGTGTCACCGAGAGGCGGAGAAGGAGAGCTGGGCGCAGCTGACTGTAACCCCTGGTGCCTTCCCCAGCCATCTGCTCCTGAGCACAGAGGTCCCCGCGAGAGTACACCGTGCACGTGTAAGTGGAGCATTCTGTTTTGTTTTCAGCAGGGGGGGAAGCTCTGTCATGTCAGCTATCGAGAACAAAAGCCAAATAAACACGCTAAACCAACTGAGCTGAACCCAGAGGTCTGCTGTCACCTGGAATGCTGCTGTGATTAATTGGGAGATGTTTTTTTTTTCTCTCCTGGTGACAGGGAGAATGAGAAAAGGGGATTGGTCACCCGGTTGTCTTCCAATTCAGACAGGCGCTAGATATCAAGAGGACCCGAAGAGCTGCAAATGGCTCCCATCTCCCTCTCGTTTTCCAACACTGCCATTAGCATCATTACTATAATAATCATCCTTACAACAGTTGTTCGTTCGTTTGAATGATTTCTTAATTCTGGGCCCCTTACAGGGGATTTAGATGTAATGCAAAATCAGTGGAGGCGGAGTGAGGATCTACTTTAATTAAATCATGTGTTCATGTCAAATGAATTCCACACATTCTTGACCTTTTAAAGAAGATTAGAAGAATGTATCTCATATGCCAAACGCAATTGTTCTTTCTACTGTATCATCATTGATTTAGAAATGGGCAATACATTTTTTATATCATTTTTCAGTACATAATTACATTAGATACCTTTACATAAATCCCTGACTTGTTTGGAGGTATCCAAATTTGTGGTTAAGTTCTTACTTGCACAGCCGCATAAAACACATTTAACAGTGCACACCTGCTTATTAACAATATATTTTATCCAAGTGTTTATGTATACTAATTCTGCGGTGACCTTTTACTGAACATTGCATTTTTCATATTTTCTGTTCACCAGACACCTGCATAGTACCAGAAACTAAAAATATGTTTATTTAAAGAAGCAATTTAGAAGCACAACATTTACCAGAAATGTGCTGCTTTCATATGATTTTATTCCTAGCTGTGCACTTCACGCCCATAAAGAATGAATAGGAGGCAGCTTTACAGTTAATTTGTTTGAATACTGAGTGGTTGCTACGCTTGTTGCTAGGAGAGTGAGGAAAGCAGTTTATCAGTGTATAGGCACAATTCCTCCAAATCACCAAATCCTTCAAAAAACTTCATTAAAAGAAAGGGCTTTTGGAACTTGCTCTGAAACAGCATTGGAAAATGCAGAATAGTTATTAGCAACCTTTACAAGCCGAATGTATGGGTTTAGTGTCATTTCCCCAAGGCAGCGTGGGTTGTTTTTAGCGATTGTGAAAGCGACCCAGGCCACGCGGGGCATCCACAGCTTGCTGACACGACGCAAGCTTTCTTGTGTGGGAGGGGGAGTCGCGCTCAAGCGCTTCCGCCCGCGAAACGTCGGTGAGCTGCAACCACGGCGACCTGCTAACGCGCCCCACAGCATGTGAGAGCCACCACTCCACTCATCCTGTCAGAGGAAATGACTCATCACCTGGTGGTCAGAAGATACATCTTCCCTCGCGAACCCTGCTGTCGCTCAGACGAGACAACAGCTGAGGGGTTTTTTGTGTTTTTTTTCCTACACGCACCGATAAAAGAAAAATGGCAGGATGTTTGTGAATTTTTTGTAGAAATTTGTACGTGTATTCCATGAATCTGTTCGGTCACAGAGTCTTCGTGTTGGTTGCGATCTTAGAATCTCAGAATGAAGGCTGGTGCTCCTTCAGAACAATAGCATTAGCTTTCCCATACAAATCCAGTGTCTGCTGAAATTCAAATTATCGCACAAGTAACCACGTCTGTGGAAACAGGTTTTTTTTTTTTTTAAATGTACTTTCGTACATCGTTAGGTACTGAAACAGAGGAATATCCAGCGGACAGGGCGGGCAGTATTGCTCTGTTCTTAGAGCAAATGTCCAGTTTAAGAAGTTCCACTAAATCAGAGTGCTGGCCAGATCCAGTGAGCAAGAGAAAAATCGACCTGACCAGATGAAGACCTCAGGTTGACAACAGCTTAGTTGATTTATAATGTTTGTCTGCCATCTGAGAATTCTTATGCCTTCATGTTTACATATCTGAATTGACAGGAAAGCGGTGCAGAATAGTGCAAAGGCCCCCCAACTCAAAGCCTTGACCTGTACATAGCAGCAATCCAAATGGATATCTCGATGGGCGTCTCCTGTTTTCACAGGTAGCGGGTGATGATCTCCCTGAGTTTTATCTGCTGTCAGAGGGGCTGCTGCACAAGGAGACAAACGTTATCAGCGTTAGAAGCTCTCCAGGCGGAGAGGAAAATAACCACAGAGCTTGCCCTCTGCTTATCTGCTCCAGAAGAGGTGACAGGGGGCCGCGCACACATCCATGGCAACACCCCACCCCCCCTGCCACCACCACCGCCACCGCCACCGCCACCCTCCTGTCAGCAGAGCAAAGCCTTGGTGGTCTTTGTGTAACGCAATTTCGCTGGAATGCACTGTGGATTAGAGCTGCACAGCCTCCAGGCTCGGGCAGCTGAACAGTAAAGACATTATTACCCAGATCAAACATTGTAATCACAAAGCATTGGGGGCTTTTCGGGTCCCTCGCAGCTAAAACCCAGGACTGGCAATACTCTGGCGATTAAGGGATTATTGGGGAGCGTTCCCCCAACCCCCTCTTCTTCCTCTCTGTCTGTCAGCACGAACCTGGGTCCAACCTCTCACCAGTGAACCACCCTGATCTCATGAACAGCAGGTGTGAGGGTGTGGTGGGGGAAAAAAAAAAAAAAACACCCTCACACTTCTCACTGGAACCACTCTCAGCCCAGGAGGCCTACTGAAAATACCAGCAGTCAGAGACGCCGGTACACAACTCCACCAGTACACACTAATTCCGGGCACTTTGAATTTTGCTGGTCTGCGACGCCACGACAGAAGGGCCGCTTCATTTCAGATTTAACCGCTACTCTTTTCTCCCAGGCTAGACTCCTGAGTGCCGTTGCCAGATAGCGTACAAAAGAGAAAATTGAGCGGCCAAATTTCACCCTCCCACCCCCCGCCCCGCCGAATTTGGGCCTCTCTGAAGTGGTCACTTCAGTCTGTAGCGATGAAAGCCCTCTTCTGGGGACCAGGTCAGCAGATTGTATCATAAGCCTGCACCCAACAATAACCACTCACACCATCCAGCAATAAGCACTCCTGCAGCAGGGCATTTAATCTCCAGTTATTCTCCAACTGCCTTAAGTTAGGAAGAAAGCCCCCCCCCCCCCCTTCCCCTTCGCTGGCCAGGACTCTGTCATTCGCCTTCCTGTACATATACTCCCAGGGACTCAATACTTCAGCAGTACAAAGGGCAGAAACAGAAAAAGACTGCTACAGAGCCTGTTAAAGTGCTTCCCGAGACAGCAGAGACAAGGGTGCCTCCCGTCTCTGTGCCTCGACCGAGCCGGCTGTCTCCAGCATCAGCCGGTCTGAAGTGCCGGCGAGATGGGAGTCGTAGGGCTGAAAGAGAAAGCCCCCGCGTTTCTGCAGGCCCGCCTGGAAATGGAGGGGGGTGCAGCCCTCATCTTCACCAACACAAAGGCACTCACCAGCCTCATCTAGTCCTGAGACAGGGCAGCCAAAGCGGATTTGCCTCATACTCGCTTCGTTCAGCCAATGAAACGAAGCGTTTGCATTAACGAGCCAACTATCATCTCTATAGCCATTTTTGGTTTTCAGCCACAGCAACATGTCAGCTTCTAAGCAGTAAAAATGTTATACCACACGAAGAAAAAAAATTACTAGAATACACACACACAGCAATCACTATACGTTGCTAATTTGCAGGAAAGATTTAGCATGACTACCTCGACTATTTAATAGAGGAACATCCACATGCTTCCGGCAATACCCTCCTGCTTTACGAAAACCCTGCGGATGCAATGCGGAACACACAGAAGAAAAATTACTCATTTAGGTATTTGTATAATGTTTAATAATTAATTATTCTATAAATGTCCGTAGTTTCCCTGCTTTTGCCTCGGGGGAAGAATTCCAGTTGGCGTGCCAACAGGACTAAATTCTTCACTTCCTCGCACTCACAGCACAGGCACCAGGGCCTCGGTACTGCGCTCCACATAATGAGTGACAGGGCAGAAGACCCCTTAGACCCCCTCTCTGCTAATTGTCCCGAGCGTGATCCATGCAACTCGACTCAGGCGGAAAAGGCTAATCTAAAACACTCTTTAGTACTGCTGTCCTGGCTGTAAGAGGTGCGTCCGTCTCACCCATCACTCCCAGCATGCCGGTAACGCCAGCAAAAGGCTGCAGCACTTGGCCCAGTCTGAGAGAGACAGCGAGCGAGCGAGAGAGAGAGAGAGAGCCGGGCTCCTGTGCCATCGCCGTCACACTGCCAGCACGACATAAGCACATTCAGCTCCCCTGCAAACGTGAAAATGAATGCAAGGACCACCTGCTAGTGGCGCAGCCGGAGGAGCGCAAAACAAAAACAACCTTCACAGAGGAGGGAGGAGGGGATTGGCGGATACGGAAGGGACTCCAGCGGGACGGGGAGGAGGCCTGGAGAACTCCTGTAAACGTGTCTCAGACTGCTTTCCTGCATTTCTCTTCCATGCTAACAGATGACAGACATCCAAGTGGAGGACCGGGCAGGAAGTGGGTTCACACCTGGATCTTCCCAGGTGCCGTACACGACCCCCCGCTTCCTGTCTGTACTGATTCACGAGAAGCTTTGAACACTTAAACGCACAAAGAAGGGGTAAGCAGAAGCCATTAGAGGGGTTTTCCAGATTGGACGAGACTGCGAACACATCCGGCGGCTCTTGACACGGCATCGTGGAACAGCTGCAAGCGCCTCAACCCCAGGACTAAGAACAGTGCAAGCGATGACGCGCGCTCATCCCGACTCACAATGATGGTATGAACGTGGATGAGATCCAGCTGTATCCATGCAACAGCGAGCTGCTGAGGCTGCAGAACTCCACACAGCGGATCCCAGAGCGTGCTCCTGTGGCGACACAGGGCGCTGGTAAGATCCCGGAGCGCGCCCACGTGCCGTGGTGCCGCAAAAGGCTGGCAGCAGATCCCGGAGCATGCTCACGTAGCATGGAGTGGTAAGGCACAGGGCTGGCAATAGATCCTAGAGTGCGTGCTTGCCTAGCGATGTAGGGCTGCCCGCAGAAACAGAACACGCTCAAATAGCGAGGAAAAGCATAAGGCTGCCAGCAGAGTGGGGGCTAGTGTGGCGAGGTGACACAGAGAACTGCTAGAAGATCCAGGAGTGCATCCTTGCATGGTGACACAGAGGGCTGCTAGAAGATCCAGGAGTGCATCCTTGCA
>JAOYSI010000002.1:1530085-1567754 GCA_025775065.1 Hiodon alosoides | reverse complement strand
AGATCCAGGAGTGCATCCTTGCATGGTGACACAGAGGGCTGCTAGAAGATCCAGGAGTGCATCCTTGCATGGTGACAGAGGGCTTCTAGAAGATCCCAAATTGCATGCTTGCATGGTGACAGAGGGCTTCTAGAAGATCCCAAATTGCATGCTTGCATGGTGACACAGAGGGCTGCTAGAAGATCCCAGATTGCGTGCTTGCATGGTGACACAGAGGGCGGGGATGCAGACATTGGGAAACATCCACTCCCTGGTTGGGCAAGTCGTTTGCCTGGGCACTGGCGTGAACCAAGGTCCTCGACTGAGCGTGCTGTTCATTCGCTCCTCAACTTATCCGCTGCGATACTGTACCAATGACTTGTTCGACTAAAGCCTTTAACAGACTCATAGCTCCCTCCTTTCAGATAGGTATGTTTTCAAATGGAAGATTATGGCTGAGACAATGGACTCCTAAATACCAATGACTAATTTCTCGCAGAATGTTAATCCTTGTGTGGAGGTTGCGTAGTGAGCAATTAGCCCAAATACAGTATTCACACATCAGCCACGTCATATCTAGACCATGTGTACTGTCACATTTATTGCAAAATTACATTTCACCATATAGGCCTAAACTTTACTCAATAGTAACAGCATGTAAACTAGTCAGCACAGCACTGTGAATATGCATCTTTCCCTATGTACATCTTACAACTCCTCACAACCATTTAAGAGGTATCAGCGGGTCGAAACCCAGTTTGAGAATCAGAAATTTATACAATGCTTTTTAATTAAAAATTCAATTAGGTTTTTTTTTTTTTTTTTTTTATACAAAAACAGTTTATTGAATTAACAGCTGTACATACGTTCAGTGCTGACAGTTTGCTACATACTTTGGTGCGAGTTTAAGAGAGATTGTTTCACCAAGCTCGGACTGCATGGGAGGAAGGGTGACTGCATGTCCCATGACTCTTCCGGGACACGTCCCACAGAGCGCGGGCACCAGCAGGGTGGGCCCTCACTAACTGCAGGCGTTGATCCGGTACTCCCGCTGCGTTTAAGCCATCACGACTCCACTACGTACAGGAAATCAGTCTCCCACACAACATCTATCGTTACAAAGAGTTCAGTGAATAAACTCAGCGTGGCTCCCAGCAGGATAGGGGCAGAGGCTGAAACGCGTCACATCGCGTCTCGGCTCGTTTTGGAAGCGGAAGGTTCATGAAACGGGGTGGGGGGGCATGTAGCAGTCACCCAAAGTTAAATGTCTCATTTACACACCGTCCTCCCACAGTGACCCGCTGAGGGTCCCCCGTCTCTTGGGCGCGCCCCCACGTCCAGAACCGAAGCCCTTCCACTCCACTCTAAACCACACTCCGAGCTGGCCGGAGATCCAAAACATGTCGTTTTCAGGGACACAATTATTAAGCTGCTATTAGAGAAGGTCAGCCTAGAAAATGTACTTTTAAAAAGCAAAAAGGGAAAAAAAAAATTCAATATAACTTTTCCAACCCCAGTGACCAACAAGCATCAAGGAGAGAATGAACGAAAATCACAGGTGTACTAGGACATGAAAAATATATATATATATTATACATATATATATATATAAAAAAACGTTTTTTATTACTCCAATATTTACACTTTTCACAAGACCTCTGGGGAGCAGTGTTTAAAAATGAAGCGCCGCTTCTAGTCAAATCATGGAACGTTCTGGTTAAAATTAAAAAAATAAACATTTAAAAACACAATCCAAGGAACTTAGCCAAAAAAAAAAAAAAAAAAAATTATATATATTTTTTTAAAGGACAGCAAGACAATATTCACATCTCCGTGGCTGCAGGAACTGCACTCGGTAAGGTAGTGGGCCACAGGGCGAGATGACCCATAACGGGACAGAGCCAGCCATGGTGACACCTCAGTCTCTGAGTCTCGCTGTCCACATCCTGGTCACGGCGGGAGGTCAGCAGTTGGCCAACCGCCTTCACTTCAATAGATGACTTCGTACACTGTCGCCTTTTTGTCCCCGGAGCCTGTGACGATGTACTTGTCGTCCGCTGAAATATCACAGCTCAAGACGGACGAGGACTCCTTGGACTGTTGAGATAGAAGGGGGAGGGGGGATGGCTTTAATAAAGCGCATTTAAAAAATATATATGCTCTTTAAAAAAAAAAAAAAAAAAAAAAAAACTTGTATTGGGTGACCTGCTCGCCCATGAAGAGCCTGCATCAGGAAAATGAGCGAGGGCTAAAGCGAGGGCTAAAGCGAGGGCTAAAGCGAGGGCTAAAGCGAGGGCTAAAGCGAGGGCTAAAGCGAGGGCTAGCAGGGGTACCAGGACCGCAGGCGGATCCAAAGGAGGAACACAGAGGTGACGCGAGGTCTCGGGTTTCTGCTAGGTCAGCCGCCTGTTCCCGGAGGCTCGCGGCCCCTCTAAAACGCCGTCACCCTCACCCTGCAGGAAGTCTCCATCTACCCACGCACTCCAGCCAGGCTGGATGCACATACCTGGAATATGCTGGCGCCGTAGGGAGTCCTCCAGGCATTCAGCAGATTGTCTTTCCCTGTGCTCACAAACCATTTACCTTCATAAAAAGGAAACAAAATATTCCTTTAATAAAAACACACACAACACAGATCTCAAGTGAAAGGACAGAGTCAAGGTTATTCTCAGAACTAGGTTAGAGGTTGCCTCTACTGTTCCCGATGTAAGGAGTGAAGAGTGCACAGGTTTCTCTCCATGCTGGTGGTCTGGGTAGGGACATATGACTACAGACGCTGGACTCTCACCGCAGTAGGCAAACTTGAGCGAGAGCACGCAGCTCTCATGCAGGTGTAGTTGGTACTTGTCGGGTTTGGTGTGGTGAAGGACCTCCACATTGCTGCTCTCCATCCCCACGGCCAGCCACTCGCCGGTCGGACAATAGCCCAGGGAGAAGATCTGCGCAGGTAGGGACAGGAAAAACATGGCATTTACGTCCTCCGGGAACGCAAGTGCTGGATTCTGTCGATGCGGATCCATTAAAGCATGCAAGTTGTGGGACCTAGGGCTGAAGGACACGAGCGTCTTGGGCGTACCTGGGAGGTGAAGTCGTGTTGCTGCAGCTGCCGCCCCTCCCTCAGGTCCCAGGAGCGCACCGTGTTGTCCAGGCCTCCCGTCCACAGCTTGGTGCCGTCGTGAGAGATGTCAATGCAGCTGGCCCCATCTGTGTGGCCCTGGAATTGCCTTGGACGACGGAGGGGAGAGAGGGGTTACCAGTCTGCGCCTCCTCATCCAAGCTTCTCGGTGGGGAAACCAATGCGGCCGTGTCTCCTCCTACCTGACAAGGGTCTGGTTATGCAGGTCCCACACGGCGATGTTGCCGTCGCTGCAGCAGGAGAAGCAGACCTTGGCATCCGGGCTGATGGCCAGGGCGTAGCAGGCGGGGGCAGAGGAGGTGAGCTCCGCCTTGATGCGGGGCGTCTGGGAGGCCAGGTCCCAGATGGTCAGGGTGCTGGCCTCGCCTCCCACGATCAGCGTGCGCCCGTCCGGCAGGAGCTTGCAGGAGCGAATGTAGTTGTCCCGGTTCTGTCAGGGCGAGAGGGGGCACTGCTCGTACTCGACACCAGAGGAGTGGTCACACGGCACAGTTCAGCCGCCGCTCCTTACCAGGCAGTCCAGTTGGGACACCGGGCTCTTGCTCCCCGACTGGCTGATGTCCCAGATCTTGACGCAGCCCTTCCCCCCGGTGTAGACGTGGCGTGTGGGGTTGCTGATGGTGACGGCACACACCACCTCGCCGTGGCTCAGCGTGTTGATCTGCCGGGCGTGGCGCGGGATCCCCGGGCCAATCAGGGCGTCGGGGGGGAAGGGGACAGGCTGCATCTGGCCGTCGGCACTCACGTGGAACGAGTAGGCTCTGCACAACGCAACGGGGAGGATGTTAGGGTTTTTCTTCCATAAAGACACCGATTAGCCTACACGAAGTGTGGTCTAAGTAGCGCAACCAACTCAATTAATACAATTAAGTACAAGTACTCCGACTGGAATAGAGCGACACGGAGGACCTCTGCAGCTGTACAGTTTAGTCACAAACGGGCAGCCTCTGAAGCCTAGCGCGAGACGAGGCCTTGTTTGTTCCTGCGGTGTGGCGGTGTGGACTTACGGTTTTCCCCCTGAGATGGACGTGAGGCTGGCCGGGAGCCCGGGGGCCCGCATGTGAGGGTGAGGGTCAAACCCTACCTGTAACACAGGGCAAACGGAATCACTGCCAAAAGCGTCACAGAAGGGAGCCGAGCGGACGCGCAAAAAGAAAGTGTTGAGTAAACCGTAAAGGCGCTACACCCATTGTTGAACACGAATAAAAAACACGAAATCCCCACGGGCATGCGATTTTCCACCAAGCGGTTTGCTTTAACTTCAAAAGCAGTGATTTAGCCATGCGACTACATCCTGCGCAGCGTGGAACGAGAAGGCCACAGAGGAAGCGGGCCGAGGGAGGGGCGCTCACCATGGGCGACCGGCCGTACGCCGCCGCCGCCGCCGCGCTCATCTGCGGGGAGATGTGCAGGCCGGCGTAGACGCCCGGGCTGGTGAGCGAGCCGTTCATCTCGTGGTGCCCCATCATGGCGAAGGGGGCGGCGTAGGAACCCGCAATGGAGAGCGGGGTCCTCAGAGCAGGAGCTGTTAGAGACAAGGGCGGTTAATCAGCCTGCACTCATGGGGATGGGGGGGGGGGGTTGATGAGCTGTGAGAGCGTGCGAGTGTGGGCGCAAGCGAAGGCCGACGTGCGTACCTAGAGCCTCCATGCCAGGGGGCTTTCCCAGGATGGGTCGCAGCCCTGGAGTGGTGCTGGTGCCAGGAGTGGGGGCATCGTTGCGAGGTGTGGGGGTGTTGGACTTCAGGCCGGGTGTGGAAGACTTGTCGTTCTGTGAGGAAGGAAGGGAATAAAAAAAATAAATAAATAAAATAAATGGAACATTGTAAATCTTGCAAAAATTACAGGAAAGGCTAAATCCAGCGACAATTTCAGCACAAGCTCAAAGTAATCCAATCTAATTCTGACAGCTCATTATTGCTGTGAGGCTATAAATCTCTGCATGAAAAACCATCGCTACTACCAGGAAGACGGTAGCCTTTTTTTATCCCGTTTCACTCTAATCTTTCCCCAAGCCAAAAGCTTGTACTAGTTAAGCACATTGAGATATTAGCTAAGAAAATATGACTGCATGTCAGTGATACTGCAGTTCCCTGCCTATAGCAGGATAACACACTTATGTACAGAGGAGGGCTTATTCCTAAGCCATAAAAGAGATTGAAGTCACAGGTCAGCGAGTACCAACGTACACCCACCCCCACACTAAATACTTGACACACACACCCCCAACACCATCTCTTACATGAACGTGCTCCTTGGTTTTGGAGGAGGGGGTGCTGCCAGAGGAGGCCACAGAGGCGGGGCTGTTGGGCGCGTCCTTCTTCAGGACGCGCGATTTGTCCAGGCCGTTCTCTGGCGGGGAGTGGGCGGGGCTGACTCGTGGAGTGGCAGGATCCTGCATGGCCAGAGGAGGGGCCAACAGTCAGACAGTCAGCTCCTTTACCGCTGAGAGGTCTTCTCAGTGCTGCCGTCGAAGCAAACCAGTAGCCCAGACTAACTGGGAAGCCAAACACGCTCACACCAGGGCTCACAAATTTAGCTCCGACTCTCAGAAAACATGAATAAAAACACAAACTTCTCCAGGAAGGTAAAGAGAAAATAAAATAATAATAAAATGAATAAATTACTAAAAGACTTAACGTAGACGCAGACGAGCCTGAGAGACGTTGTCTTGGGAAAAGCGTATTGGGAAATGTGTCACCGTCACATTCTACTCGTTAGGTTAGAGCAGCTAGAACAAAGATTGTGGCTCAGCTGTCATGAACTGAAACGCTTTTAAAATGTATGCATTGTCCGTTAGCTGGCTAGCAATAGCCCGCCGGCCAATTATTCAGCGCTGGACCCAGAAGGACAACACGCATATTATTAACGGTGACCACCAAAAGCTTTTACCCAGAGACCCAAGTTTCCACCCCCCGGCTCACATCTATGCTGTTACCACAGCTCCACAGAAAGTTAGCCAACAGTGCCCGTGAATGAGACTTTTTTCCCCCCCATTTACATTTTTGTCAAGTCTCCAGGGAATTTTAAACAAACGCTCATGGTTTGTCTCCCTTTCGGTCTCACGTCATGGGCCTCGCATCGATTCATTAGGAGCCGCACAGCGTCCGTTAGCTAGCTGGTTACTTCCCAACGCAAGCCGGGGCGAAACGGCCCAACGGAGGAACCAGCCACTAAACGGAAACACGCCGTGACAAAGCGGTACATTTACAATGCACTCTAAACATTGGCACGGACTGAAACAAACCCGATCCTTTCCTAAAATTGATCAAAGGTTTCGGCTAACAATTGGCTATTAGCGTAACAAAAGTCGTTGCTTGTCGAGCGCACAAAAATACACATTTCAGAAGTTAGCTTGCCAAGTTGAAAAACTGACCAGTACTGTGCACCAGCTTCCTAAATGGTTGCTGGTGATCAAGTTATTTTTATTTTCTTTACTGGAACATCCTTCTTTATTTGAACAATGTATCATTCCCATGTTATTTCAGCAGTCTCTCAAGGTTCCGGACAGCGTGAAGCATGTCAAATCATCTTTTAATTTGCCAAGTACTTTACGGTTTAAAAAATCTGTCAAGATTTAAGAAGGCACTGAATATTTTAGGTCATAGAGTAGAAATCCCTGCTGTTGCACATTGCAGGAATGACATAGATGTTTTCGAAAGACGAGGAACTAGCAAATAAATCATTTTAAAAGCTGCAAGAGTCAAATAAGCACTTCCAAATGCCAGTGTTGTTAAAATGAAGACAGACAAGCAGCGCCTACCTCATTGGACACATCCACCACCAGGTCGTCACTCTTGTCCCCATCACTGTCCTGAAGAGAGAAGGCAGTGGGGTAGATTAAGAGTGCTTGGTAGCTCGGTGCTAACAGCGCGCGGCACGCCGGGTCGGGCCGGTCCGGGCCAGCTTTACTCACATATCTGCTCATGCTGTCCTTGTCCTCCACTTTCCGCTTCTTGGGGTCCAGGCTGTAGTCCGAGGAGCCACGGTGCTTCTCGCTGGCAGCGCGCAGGCTGTCCGACGGCGACACCGAGTTGTTCTGTAATCACATCACCGGACCCGTGTCAACCGCCGTGCCAGGACCTCACAAAAACGCTAAAAAGCAGGGATCCACAGACGACTGAGTCTACACTGGACAAATGCGAGATGGGCAGGGAGAGTACGCTGCAGTAACGGCACTATGCAAAACCACTGGCTGTAAAGAGTTGTAGGCAACAGTATCAGATTGATGTGGGATTATTAAGAGTTTACACCTGAAGAGAAACAAAGCCCCGCTTCCATTTTAAGTTTAAATTTGACTTGACACATTGAGTATGCGCCCAAAACAGATTAACACAGATGACTAGCCACCACAGACATCAAGACTCAATATTGACAAGGCAGTTTGATAGTGCTAACAAATATCTAGCAGGGTTGGCAAAACCAAAGTGCTGACTTGTATTAGTTACAGTATCAAAATGACTTTAATATAGGTACCTATAGGTAAGACAAAGTGGCAGCTCCCTTAACCATCAGTCCGGGGCAACAGCGATAATGGGTTGGGGCATTTGAGCACAACACAGAAAGGCACTCCAAGCGCCGGCGGCAGAGCTGAACAAACCGCCCACAAATCGGTGCACTCTGCTGAATTCCCTCCAAACAGGGCAGCTACATCCAACACCCGGCCGGCAGCACACAGCGGCATGATTCATTCATGAGTGACACCCAGCGCAAACTGGCGGGGAAACAAAAGACAGTAATCCCCCCGCTGCTACAGTGCTGGAAAACTAGTTACGGAGAAAGGGGCAAGGGACCGGGGGACGCACAACAAAAACAATCTGCATTAAAAACGCCCCAAGACTGAGAGCGGGGGTGGGGGTAGTTAGTTTTCCACCCCGACACTGAGAAACGAGCGGGGCCCTCAGGAGAGATCGCCCTGCTCCCATCCTACGGGCACCACTCCAGCCCCACTCTGGTGGGCACCACCGTGCGAAGGTAGCTGCGGGCACTCCCTCAGAGACGCCCGGGAGCCATCCTGACACTCACCAGCGTGACAGCTCTCTTTATTGGCCCACGCTGGAAGAGAAAATGACTCAGAGGGATTGGCGGGGGTGGGGGAAATCTGGTTGGGCAGCATTCAGGAGCCTTGCAAAGTGCTTTCTACACAGCGCACTGCTTTCTTGGATGGGGCACAAAGGAATCCGGCCCTTCCTGACTCTTTAAGCTCCACTCCGAGGCTCTAAATATGTACATGAATGCTGCCATTGTGGGCAGGAAGGCCACAGCACATAACAAATAGAGATGAATTGCCAGGCCGAGCTCAGGGGTGGTGACTGCCTCTTAGGCCCACTGTCTGCTTAATGGGCTGACCTTAAAAGGCGAGCTTAGCGGGACTCAATTCCCAAAGTCACTGCGGCGCTATCAGATGACCCGGGACAACAGGAAGGCCTGACTGGGGCGGGGGGGGGTACAAAATAGCAGCGCCGCTAATCACCAGAGGGGTTTTCATTTCTTCAGACATGACTGCACCCATTCACCAGGGCCATTCAATTGAAACACAATCTCACGGGCCCATCATAATTTATCAGGAAGATTTAAGCTGTTCTAAATAAATCGCTTACAAGGCCAGGGGATGAAAAGGAGAAAACAATTCTGCATTTGTAGTCATAAATATTTACTGGGAGCAGAGAGCACGCCGTTTTGGGGGGAGGGGGAGAAATCCATCGGGGGACGAGTCAAAGTCGTTTTTAATTGTAATGAAATTACTGAGCTGCTAATCTCCACCCTGTGATTAAAGTCATTTTCCACCTGGATTCCACGGCCTGGGCTTATTTTTCACACTTCCATCTCCCATTCTTTACTTTGTTTCTGCAAACCCTGCACGCGCCTACGCTAAGCACACGCTTCCAGTCAGCCGTTTCTTCAAGCCTATGCTAAATTCCTTAATGACGGAAGGCAAACGGCGGCCTTGCATTCAGGGTGACAGAGAACTGCGGTAAAACTCACTCACCGTGCTCGACTCTCGCTCTTTAACCAGAGGAATTGCCATCGGGGAGGGAAAAGTCGATTGGCCAAAAAAGGAAAGAGGGGGGGGGGGAAATGGTTAATACGCACCAAAACCACGGCAGAGATCACGCAACAGTAAACAAAACACGGCAGTGGTCGGTTACGCCCCACAGAACGGCACCAACTTCCCCATCTGACCATTGGCATGAAGTCTGAGCGGTGCGCGCGCGGGAGCGGTCAGAGAGGAGGGACTCCTTTACCCGTTCCGGTTCCGGTGGCAACGCGCGGAGAGCGGCTCACCTCTGTGCTCCAGATCGTGGTGGTTCTTCTCGTCCTTGACCGGGAGGTGAGCCTGGCTGCCCAGGGCGCCCAGGGCCAGCAGGCCGGAGCCGGAGCCCGTCACGGGGGGGATGCCGGGGGGCTGCAGGCCCGAGGGGTGCGGGGGCAGCTGGACCGGGGGCCCGTGGGCTGCGTGAGAGAGGTGCTGAGCCTGAAGCTGCTGCTGCTGTGGACCAAAAACGTACCACAAGTGGGTCAGTGGGTAACCGCAGACCCGCACCCAGCCGCCCAGACAGTTAAAACACACCCACTTCACAGTTCACACCTCCTGCTCAATAAGCAGCTGTAATCAGGAGGAGTGCTGCATTTTTAACACAGTTATCTCTTTATGACAACCGGTGACGACCCAGAAAGAAGTAAACGATTAAAACAACTCGCAGCGATCGTTTTGCCTAAGGAGAGTATCGGGTTAACGTGACCCTGACTATACTGTACATCTTCACGGTTAGGCGCCAGCCATCTATGTTACACAACATGACGACGGAAGCATTCGATTTCTTAAAGTCCATACAAACCTCCGTTAGGTTAGAGATTTCAGCAGCACGTGTAATATGAATAAGTAAGTGTAAGTGGCTTGGTATGTGTGGATACGATGGCACGTTCCGATAAGACCAATGATATCCTAGTGTAGAAAAAGTCCTGCGCTCAGTCAGGTTAAAGTATTACCAAAAAACGCATTTAAAATAGATGTTTCATTACTGCCAATGCTGGCTCAGCGCAGCATGTCCCTGAAGAGGAAAATCAATACAGGCATTTTTTAAAGTAGGAGGGGCCAAAAGCCAGCCGTCCAATCCAAAGTAAGCAGTGCAACAGAAGCGTACAGCATCACACACTCTCTGTAATGCTCAGATGCAACGCGCGCCCTCTGCAAATTCACGGCGGTGGGCCGCAGAACGCAGGTCTCGTCCCGGGCCGAGATCAGGTGCGCGTGATCGCCCCGGCAGGACATGTGGGGGAAATGCCTCGGCCCTCCAGCATCAATATTTAAGAGAGACTTTGGAAAATGGACGGGAGTTAAAAGGCACTCAGCGAGGAAGCGAGCGTTTTGAAACGAGGTTAAATACTTAGCGCAGCCATCAATAAGGACCCCGACTATTTATTACACAGTCTTTGGCTTGCTGCACCGAGCGAAGTCAAGTACGCGAAGCCATTTCCTTTTCTCTGACCCGAGCTTGATTGGCGTCAGTGCCCGTCTCATCCCCCCCCCCAACAAAGCCATTTCAGCCGCAGAAAGCGCCGAAATAAACACGCTTGCAGAATTTGAGTTTGGACCGTGATTTGCGTGCGGTGAGAAAAACTCAAAGTTCAAAGTTAATTTCCACTCACAGGCAAGGTCACCCAGCACATCATATTATCATCATTTAAAAAACCTAGATCAAAAACAGACATCAACGTGAATAAAAAACTAAGTACGCACGCACACACACGCACACACACACACTGTTGTGAAGGTGTTCCTACAGCCCATTTGCGCATTGAAGGAGTAGGAGGAGGAGAAAGAGGATAAACCCCCATCAAGACACGCAATTAATTCACCAGGGAAGAACATCCCTGTTCAGTTCCGTCTGCCTAATGAGGGTAACATGCAGCGAAGATCATCAAGAATCCTCATTAGAAGCCAAAACTGAGAGGGGGAAAAAATAAATAAATAAGGCTCACCTAATTCCAATTTAATATTCCCAGATAAAGACCTGTTCTCAGCACACTTCCCTTTTTTATCTGCACAAATTACTCCAAAGCTCTGGCAATTTTCCACTGGCGGAGGGGAAATTTTATTTTATTTTTTTTAATAAAAAAGGGCAGTTTGATCTAATAAGCCAATCAGGGCCCTTATCTCTCGAAACGCGGGCATGTACAGCCAATGTCCAGCAAGCACTAGCCTCTACAGAAGCCGGCCATCACAAACACTTTTGCATGCCTCAAAGCAGCACTGCCTTGCTCTACGTGGGCTCTTTCCAGCACTGACCATGAGGCCTAGGTAGACAGAGTGGTGCTGCTGCTGCTGCTGCTGTTGCTGTTGCTGTTGGTGTTGATGATGATGATGATGATGTTGTTGCTGGGGAGTCAGGGAGGGGGGGGACCGGATTAAAAGGCAGGCATACCCTCGCGCAACCTCGAATCTCTGACGGAACCACGCACGCTGTCAACGGAAATACGTTAATAAACCAAGACAACCGGCAACACGCGAAACCCACAACAAATTCTGTAACGGGTGGCTACGACTACGCCACAGAAGGAACAAATTTTTTTTAAATAATAAATCGCCCCCCCCTGCCCCTCCAATAAAAGGCGCAGAGAAAGAAAAAGGTCAACGCGCTCGCCGGCACGTTAAAACCCGCAGAGCGAGGTTTGTTCCACAGCAGCAGAGCTGAGCCACTAACAACGGCCTGTCCTAGATCCATAACATTATTGGGCCTCGGGTCCATCAATAAGAAATGCACCCGGCCCCACTGTGTTGTTATGCTCTGGGTACCCGTGTGTACAGATACCACCCACGCCCCCCTCCGCCCGTTCAAACTGCCAAGAGCCAGGCCACCTTGTTTTTCAATATTCATGAGGACGCTGGCAAATTTACTGAGCTCCATCTAAATAACTAATGCTCATGTTTTCAGAAATATTCGTTTCCTCCGCAGGAACAACAGAATCTACAACTGGGGCATCAAAAGACCATCAAAAGTTTTATTTCCTAAAATTTGAATGGCGTAAACATTTAAATCAATGTAAAAAAAACACAGCAACTTGTAGCACCACTTACATATTCCCCCGGGGGAAAAGAACATGACACCTGTACAAAGGTGCGTGCAAAGCAGGAAATGGAAAATTCAATTTGAAAAACAAATGAGCAGATTAATGATTACGCTAACAGCTAGCAGTTCCTCAAAAAAAAAAAAAAAAAACCACACCAAGACATACAAAAACTACGGCTGTAATATTTAACATAAAACGCACGTTAGAAAGCTTCAGGGTAACCATTTACATACAGGATTTGGTCTAATACGCATCAGTCAACTCTTCCTGTTCAGTTGGATCCTTTTTTTTTTTTTGGAGAAGAGGAAGCTGCACGGCTAACGATTACTTGTGCTCTGCAAATAAATGGCACAAAGTTTGTCTTGTTGCTTAAATAAGAGAATCATTAACACCGGGCGCTGCGGTTAAGTCAGTCATTACTAAATCCACACACACACACACACAGCTCCTCCTCAATCTTCTGGAGCGAAATGGCAACAGAAGATTGTTCTGTGTGTGTGTGTGTGTGTGTGTGTGTGTGTGTCCCCCTCATCCTCCTCCTCCCTGACCAGAAGAGGCTGCCAAATGCTGCTGGCTTCTGATTAACATTGAATCTTTAATGAAGCCCCTCCTTCCCACAGCCTCCTGCACAGGGGGAATGCACAGAGATTGATCTCCTGCCATCGCTCGCTAACAAATAAAGCTTGTGTTTCGGTGAGCATGTGTGTGTGTCCAGACCGCCATGGCCGAGTGCGTACTGTGTGTGTGTGTGTGTGTGTGTGTGTGTGTGTCCAGACCGCCATGGCTGAGTGCGTACTGTGTGTGTGTGTGTGTGTCCAGACCCCCATGGCCGAGTGCGTACCGTGAGAGTGTGTGTGCACTGTGTGTGTGCGTGCGTACTGTGTGTGTGTGTGTGTGTGTGTGTGCGTGCCCAGACCCCCATGGCCAAGTGCGTACCGTGAGTGTGCGCGTGAGTGTGTACTGTGTGTGTGTGTGTGTGTGTGTGTGTGTGTGTGTGTGTGTGTGTCCAGACCCCCATGGCCGAGTACGTGCGTGCTTTCTCCAGCTACAGCAGCAGAGGAGGCGTTGAGGTCAGTAGGGGTGTGTGTGTAGGAGGGCCTGCCAAGTTGCTCCACTGAATGGCCGTCTGCTTAATGACAGGCCCCGCCGACAGTTGCATTCAGCCGGATTCGAGGAAGCAATTACCTTGAAAATGGGGGTCACAGTCCTGGCTCATTTGCCTTAATTGAATTCCAATATCTGCCTCCAGCTGCCCTGACCCGACTACCAGGCTTCCTAATGGCTGCTTCAAAGAGGCTAATCAAGGCAGGGTCAGCTTATCCCTCTGGAGCACCAGCGCACTCCAACCGCTGGCTATCACTCCCAGGCAAAAAAGGGGGAGGGGACAAGAATCACAACGCCTTTTAGGGAGTGGCAAAACCCATCACGTGGGAGGGTGTGCGTGCCTTTAATTCACCTGGCTTTGACTTGCGGAGCAAGGTGCGGCCCGGCCCAGAAAGACCGGCTGGTTTTGGAGGAGCCCAGAGGCACTCCCGGCTTTCCCCACGGTCGTAAGCGACCCGCCCCAGACGCTCCAGCTGCAGATGACGTCCCTCATGTAGGCAAGCGGTAAGGGATAAAGGCGCCCGCTCAGAACTCATCCAATTACAACTGATCGGAGGTGGCATCCAATCGGATTATAATCTTAAAGTATAACCACCCCGAGCTTCCCTATACCGAAACCATGAGCCAGTCATTGGAGAATCCCTGGGGGGCAAGCCAATGTCTGACAGGTCCCCCCCCCTAAAAAAGGAAAAAACGGCTACTGACAGTAATAATTGCTCAAATGAAAAGATTGATTTTCCCCTCCCACACACACGCACGGGCAAATAATATAAGCAGTGATAATCCCCGGCCTGTCTCGTAAACCAAACAGGAAAACAAAATGAACACACACAAAATCATAAATGACAGGGGCAACCCGGCACATAGGGGGCGTCGGCAGCTTGTCGTCCTACGCTGAAGTAACGATAAAGGGGGGTGGAGGACAGCGGGCCTGGGGAGACCCGGGCGATGGGGGGTTGCTGTGACACGGCAGCAGAACCAGCTCCCCCTGTGCGTGCAGGGTTGCCCCCTGGCTGCAGTTGAACAAAGGAATAAGAGGGGTATACACACGGTGAGAGGCAGATTGGGAAGTCCACGTACCCCGATGATGGCATTCAGCTCGGTCATTGTCACTTGCTTGGCACGCTCAACAGCCTGAGCAACCTGCTGTTGGTGCTGTTTGAGAGAAACACTGCACTTAGCACAAAGACAACCGCTTCGTTTTATACATGATAACTGATCCCAAATGCATTCACAGTACAACGTTTTTAATAAAACAAATGCTTACATAAGGGTAATGAACAGACGCGAATGAACTGAACAAACCAAATCTCATTTTTAATTAGAGTTATTTAAGCAGACTCACCTCTTGTGACAGAAAGGGCATAATTTGAGCTAGAATCGCATTGAGCCGTTTAGCAATCTCAGTCTGGAAAAGAGGAGACAAGATTTGATAATGAGACTTCATAGCAACAGTCATTTCACCCAGTTTAAGCATTAACGCCCGCAGTGGAGGACGCAGGCATAGCGCTAGACTGGAGCATAATCCGTGTTTCGGACCATTTACCGACGCCCCGCGCGAACAGTCGAATGGGGAGGCAGAACAAAAAAATCGGAGAACACTGACACTCTGGAAAGCGCTAAGCGTTTTGAATGTCAACGCATGCGTTCAAATACACAGACCCCAACCGGAAGCTGGGAATCCGTTCGAAAACATTCAGCCCTCCTGATCACCTCAGGCTTCCGGAGCAGCACACCCCAAACGCTAACTTACAGCACAGTTAATAACGGGCTCCACACCCAACTAGCCTCAGGCTGACAAGACGCATTCCCTGGACCACAGCCCTGGTGCCTGCAGCTCAGATTGCAAAGCGGGACATTAAGCTACGGCGGTCATACTCGGGGTTGTAGATGTAGAGAACAAACTGATTACAGGGTTAGGTCCAGTCCAAAGGCCCAGCAGGTGTGGGGGATTTCACCTCTCTTTCCCAGGCACATTCTTCACTCTTCATTTAGCTCCGTCTCCCGGCACCCTGCTCTGTGTGTGTGTGTGTGTGGGTTCTATCCCATTCCTGCCTTGACCTGCCAAAGATTGCTTACCCCTCTCCCACCCAAAGCCCATTTTACCCTCTAACCCCGCACTCCTCCTCCCCACCGCCCCCGGCCCCACGATCCTCTGCCCCCTTGCCGGGTTGCCACGGTGACGGCAGCGGCCCCATCTCCACTCTGATCATTATGTAAATTGTACCTCTGCCTGACCGTAACAGGCTGTAAAATCATATTAAGTGCGCAGAGGCAGGTCATTAAATTGAATTTTCAGGCTGTCGATCAGATCAGCTCTGCAAATTAATGGTGGATAAAAGGGGCAAAGGGGGGGGGGGCACAGGGCTCAGCGAGACAGACACAGACATGGACCTTTAGTGCTGCAGAGACTGGGCCCCATGTTGAAGCCTCAGACAGGGGAGGGAACAGAAATCACAGACCAGTGCTAAAGACCATGTTTGGAGGGAGGGCCTCTACACAATGATTGACAGTTGATTTGACAGCCATGGCAGCGCTCAGAAAAGCTAAACGCTTTTGATTTTTTTTTTTACGGTATGGGTACACACGCAGGTCTTCCTGGATCACCACTAGGTGATCAGAGAGCTGGCGGTGCTCTGCGTTTCGGGACCGCGCAGAGGCGTGATGTCCCATAGATCTGTGCAGCTGCGGACCCCCACAAAGCCTCAAAACGCCAGGAGCCCTGGGTAATTACACTTCCTCGCCCGTGTAGCAGGGAGAACAACCTGTTCATATCCATTTCATTCAGAGGACAGACAGAAGAACAGTCGGTCTGAACCATTTGATGCGCCATCAACAACGCGACCGTGCAGGACCGTTCTGCAAACGAGGCCAAAACATGACCTCTCGGGGACACGCACGCATCAAAACGCCGGCAACGCGCAAGAAATCCACTTCACGACGACCCAGTGCAGCCGATGGGGTTTGTTGAAAGTGACAGCCCTGGCTCGGACGCGAGCAACACAACGGAAACGCGGGAGAGGACGCCGGGAAATCAGAGACCTCCGGTTACTGAGAGCGTACGTTTATTTTTTTAAGTTAATTTACTGTAACTGGGCAGCGAGGTGGTTCGCCCCAGGCGCGATACCCGTTTGGCATAGCTCCGGCGGCAGATAAAAATAGGATATTGTCATTTTAAGCCAATGAAAACACAACCCTTGAGTGGCGAGCTTTGCGCCGTGGTACACAATTACAGGTACTCAGAGCTTCAAGGGCCCTCGTAGGACAGCCCGTCAACGGCATGTGAAAAGCCATTCGCCTGTTGCCATCAGCATTAGCCAAGTGGAGTGAGACACTAACGAGCCCTAAATGTGGGGAAAAACAACGGCTGATTGAGGCCGCGCGCTTCGTCTACCAAAACACACAGTGGTCCGGGCGAGGGGTCAGCGGCCAGTAGGGAGGAACGGGGCTGCCTTGCGCTCCGGTTTGGACCGGGGCCCGTCCTAATCCCGCCGGGTGTGATCAGCGCATGCCCGCACCCTGCTCCACGTCTCCGGACGTTTTTGCCCTCAGTTAATGTGCAGAACGCGCAGGCCTAACCGTTTATCGACGTATGAATTTACCCCGCTATCGATCCGCCCGGCGCGGGGCCATGGAGCTGCCCTTTCATCGACGGGGTCAGGAGGCGAGCGTCCTGGTGACCAGATGCCGGTGTAATCTGAAGCTTGGAGGAGAATTTCAACCCCCCTCCGCAAGAAGTCCCAGGCAACAGAATCAACAGACGGAAACCTCGGAGTGTGTATACTAAACAAATCAGACCTGACTAAGCCGTCAGATAACCCGTTTGTGCAGACGGCCGCCCGCACTTCAGCGAGGAGACCTCCGCTTTCCTTTTCCTTCCAGCACACACAGCGCCGGCTCGCATTACGAAACAAAAAACAAAACAGGTTTTAGGCTAACCTTTCCATTTCCACACAGCTAAGACTAGACCAGATGACCACCGTAGCAAAACTTCACGAGCGTGTGCATTTCACTCACGGAGGCGGCTAGCGTGACCGCAGGGCTTTGTTTAAAACAAATAAAGTGTAAACGTTCACCTACTGAGCTAGCATCCAAGTACGACAGTCTTCAGGTGAAGCACACCAAGCAGAACACAGTAGATTATTAACACACTACAGGGATATTAGGCCTCACCTTGGCCTCATATTTTCAACAGTAACAAACTGCTAACAGAGTAACCTTCAGTCAACCCACTACCATACATCCTCTTACATGGAATACGTACACGGTTCCATGGCCATAAGGGGTGTCCGCAGACTCCCAAGTATAAATCAGTAAATGCATACAAAACGTAAGAGGTTTCTCTTCTTTTAACAGATGAATCTGATACAATAACGTCACTAGACTACATTTCTTAACACACACCTTGAGATTGAGTGTTTTAGGACCACCATCACAAGGGAGCTCTTCCCCCAGACACTAGCCAGCTTACACACACACACGCACACACACCTCTAGCAGTTAGAGTGGGCAGTGCACACCTCAGAGAACCGGTGGGTTTGTTTTGGCTCAGGGACAAGTCAACCATCATCACCTTGGTAAATAATTCCCTGAATAGGGTGTAAATTATTCATCTGGACAAGCTCTCCGCCACCTCTCTCCCAGGACACAGGAAGGACTTCCTCTCACTAAACCGGCCCGCTCCACACAACACAGGCAGGACTTCCTCTCACTAAACCGGCCCGCTCCACACACACACCACAGGAAGGACTTCCTCTCAATAAACATGCCCTCTCCACACACCACAGGCAGGACTTCCTCTCACTAAACCTGCCCGCTCCACACACCACAGGCAGGACTTCCTCTCACTAAACCTGCCCTGTCAGCGAGCAGCAGAAGACAGCACATAAAGAGTTGCCGTAATTAAAATCACTTATCGACAGCGTGCTGAAACAATCACTTCCTCATTTCCCGCCGTAATAAGACGGCTGTCGAAGTGAATCACCACAGGCTGCGATATCAGCCGACCTGGAGAAGGAGGACTGCTCCCACGGCACGAGCGCCCGCAGCCTCGTTAGCCCGAGCGGAGAAGCGGGAGAGGGTGATTCAGCAGGACACGTGTTCCCGGGCAGGCAGCGCTCTCCCCTTTAACGCGGAGAACATCCCCTGTTAATTACCTGCCGATACCAGCAGACAAGCTCTGCAGAAGGAGCCCGCAGCAGGAATTACCCACCATCCTCTGGCAAACGGCAAACTGGGAGAGCTTGAAACTAAACCCTTTCTCACTGGGAAACCGTCTTCTCAAGCTACAGCTCTCTGGACAGTGGTCTCACAGGGGGGCCATAATCAGGATGCATCAGTCTCGCAATAAGTTCTGCGCAGCATACTTCACTCTGACCTCTGAAAAGGTTAGCATGGGCGTCATTAAGTCTGCTTTCCAGTACATAGTAGGACAATACAACGACGCGCTAGCGCGCACACACGCGGACTCCTCTAAGTGCCTTGACATTTAACAAGGTTTGAAATCTCAGAGTGTCAGAGTGTATTTATGAGGATGTGAGACAATGACCAGTTACTTCTCTCCTTGACGGAGACACAAACGCCCGATTAGGTCAGCCACCTTATCTTTAGACCTTCTGTCTTGACTTTAATCTTATCAATGCAAGCCCATCAGGCTGGCTTTGAGCCACAAGCCTGACAGTGTTTACAGCATGGCTGGACAGAAAGAGAGCGTGAGAAAGATAGTGTGTGCGTCTCTCTAAAGGAGCAGGACGGAGAAAATCCACACTTAAACCACCACCCCTTCCCACTACGGAGAGAGACACTCCGGCAGATCCACAGTTCTGTAGTACGTACCTGTTTGTGCATTTCAATGTTCAGCCCATAAGACATCTCATAATACTGTGGGGGGGGAGAGAAAAACAAAACAATCAGTCATGATGCAACAGGGAGTCTCATTTTAAATTCCTGATGCATCGTTTTAAAAACTAACACCGACACGGCTGACAACGTGTTGCATAATAAAAGAGACAGGATGTTTATCCATGCCCTCATGTCAACCATAAGCGTGCAGTTGGAAAAAAAAAAACGTTTTTAATCCACAAAACACAACACAAAAAAACACCTTGTGTTGTGTGGGAAAGCAGAACATAATAAAAATAAAACCACCCTGAAAGTGGGGCCTGACTGGGCGAGCAAGTCCCTGATTAACACTTTAGGTCCTGCCCTGTTGAAAGGGTGTAGCCCGTCTGTGCTTGGCTCCTCTTGACTTGAGGCCAGAGCGGCGAGAGAAGGAGCGGCTCCCAACACCTGGGAGGGCAGGGGCATTCATCGACTCAATCTACTTTAAGGGAGCTGTAACTCCAAGCAGGGAGGCATAAAGAGCCACTACAATCGGAGGCCCTGGCTCTGACTTCTGCGTTTGCGTGCCGCGCAACCCCCCCCCCCCTGACTAATACAACCTTTCCTGTGAAAAATAATGTTTAACAAAAGTACCGTGGTGTTGGATAACGTCAGCCCTTGTGCAGGTCGTATAAACAAGATAACAGAAATAGACCGTTGCAGCTCGACTTCTGTCATATCATGACTAGATGGAAATGATTTGTTTATTCTGTTTGCTAACCCTGAATGACCCCAAAAAAATCTCCCAAATCACTTTGTTTGTGCCATTTGAAGTGAACCTTAATGCATAAATAGTTTATCTCCTACAATAACAAATCAAATTCAACGTCGCACACAAAACATTTGATATCCTAGCTATATTTGAATCACCGTAATGTCCCTGTACCAATTTTAAATAACGCAGATCACCAAGAGCTGAGCATTCTAGTTAGGAAAAAAAAACCCCCACCATCAGTAATAAATTCTACATACAAAGAGACGTGCTGCAGTCACTTAAGCACCTCGGATCCGTTTAAGGAAGCCAGAGACAACGCATCAAACTTCATTCATTTTAAAAGCCTTCCTTTGCTCAGTCCGCAGCATTACACACTCCCAGCGTCTCTTGATTAGCCAGCGGTTCTGTCAAACACACCCTGCGTTTAAGGGCGCGACCGCGTGTGAAGGCTAAAGAGAAAAGCTATCCTTACCATAACATAGTGACGCTGCATCTCCGTCTTCTCGTTCGCCAGCTTGTCATACTCCACCTTAAGACTAAAATAGGAAAAGGGGTGTCAGTTTCCAACCACCGTCTCTTCAACAAACCACTTCACACTTTTGCGAAGAGGGCCACGGTATCATTTTCATCACATCACATTCATACTCGACATTTTCAAGGTCTGAGGTCGGGGGATTAATGGCATGAATATTGCCGTGGCCGAGTGGACGGTTTAAACGGCGATTCCAATCATTGTAAAAGCGCAAATGAACACGACTCAAAAACAGGGCTTAAGCCACAGTAAGCACGACTACACGCGGAGGAACCACCAGTCAAGCGCCTCTCCAAGACTTCAATACCGCAGCCTAAAACAGAACCACCAACTGGATTTTCATCTGATTTCATCTGTGGCCGAAGCAGCCAATTCCACACATGGCCTCACTCGGTTAGGGGGGCCCTGAGGGTCCCACCTGACATTTTTAATCATTACCTGTGATACTGGGCTTGCAGAAACTGAAACTCGTCCTTTATCCTGTCACAGGATTCTGCCACTGTAAACTTAAAGCCAGGCTGACCAGGCTGGTGTGGTGCCTGAAAAACATGACAATAATCAATCAAAAAAACAAAACTGATGAAAGGGTGATCATTTTAATCATAAAGAAACAAATGTGGATATTAACAAGACATCAAAATATTTTTTCATAAAACAGATCTAGTAAAGACACAGGCCATACAAATCTAAAAGTAAAAATACCAAAGCGACAGTGTCGGTTTTAAAAGTTTGCTTAAAAGAGGGAGACACTTTATGTACCCTTACGTTAACGTGGATAGTTCGCATCATTGAGTAAACACGTAGATAAAGGAACGATTTACTTTTTGCACACACAGTAAGCTCGTATGTTACTGTCAGTGCAAGATTCCAATACATCATGCCAAAATGAAGACTATTGGCCAACGGCTCCGGGGCGAGCTGCGGTTTGACAGAACTGCGCCGGCGGTCCCTGAAGCCCTGCCTTGCGGCTGCATTTTTATGGCGAGAATAACCGCTATCACATAACAGTGCAGCCGATGACAGAGATGAGTCAGTGCGTGCTAAACTGCTCAAGCAAAACTAGAACGTGCCTTTCAAAGAGCTCAGTGTGGTGTGAGTACAAAGGTAACTAGTGTTAATCTTTAAATTCAAATATATTACTTGGTGCCTGAGCCAGCAAACAATAGCGTAAACGGGATCTTTAGGTAGCTGAAGACTACGACTGGCAAAATGCAACGAAGAATTTATATTTTACACAAACTCCTAAACACCGCTGTAAATGTGTAACAAATCGAGATGAAAAGCAAGCGGTCCATAAATAGTAAAATGCCGTTCGTCGGGAGCAAGAGGTTTTGACTGACTAGCAAGCAACACGGTGGCTAAATGCGGATTTAGAACATACTTCAGTTACATAAATTAAAGCGGCGCAACTTACCGGATGCCGGCCCTGTGGATACATCTTGAATGTATCCTTTTTTAATTGGAAATCCAGGAAATGTATACTTCAGTAATCCGAGTAGATGAACGATGACCCGCCACCCCTCCCTGCACACAGGCGCTCGGACACAAAGCCCAGTCCTAGGCGGGGGCAGAGAACACACTCCTTCACAATCCTGGGCTCTTACGATCCTTATGTGGTTAAGCCCTTTATCCTCTTCAGCCGCAAACAAAAGAAAAAACACACAAGAAAATATTAAACACTAGGTAGCTGGCTATGATAATAATCCCTGAACTGGAAATAACTGACCGCGTTGAGGCAGTCAATTCCAGGGAGCTAGTAAAAATGGCTAGCTAATTAATTGCGCCGCCGAATATCTCGTTTTATAAGAAAGAGAAAATAAACGAATCTTTGTTGGTTCAATAGAACATTAATATTTTGTTTAGCAAGTAATTTCAATATAGTGCGACCTTAAATAGCTCAGCAATTAACAACCAACCGAGTTCTGTTCTTTCCCCAATCTTTTCAAGCAGTAGCTAGCCATCTAGTCGAGAACATGCGCATTTACACTGGAAATAGAAGTCAGTTGTAATGACGAAAAAAAGTGAAATACAAATCTAGATAGCTTTAATAGAGATAATTTTATGTTTTTATCCCACTTAATATTGAGTATCTTAGCAAAAACAGAAGACGCGTATCCCAATAACAATGGAATCGGAGAACTACCTTCATAGTTAGCAATCTAACTATCACAGACAGACAAGTGGATCTGGTTTCTCCGGCTTGATCTACCTTTTGTCTCCAAGACAGCGCCCCGTAGAACCTCGAACACGAAGAGAACGATATTTCCCTACAACCGCTGTGTCTGAATTTCTCCCTTTCGCGATCTAGCCAGCTAGCTAGATATCACACAATGGTGATGGGTATCTTGCTCGAGAGAGCAATCGTATACACATCTCCCGAGTGAGCTCGTTTGGAAGTCGCGTGATCACGGTCGACTGACACGGTAGCTGACTTGAAATGCCAATCCGAATGCAGGTTGGAAACCAAACGATTGGGACTTTGTTTCTAACCACAAAAAATCCTGAGCATGCCAGTCTTGTCTCGAAAAAATATCAAGTGAATAATACAATAGTTCCGAAGCCGTCCTTTCAAGTTTGAAGAGGTTAAAATAGCTGAAAACTTAGGTTATAGTAAGACAACTCTCTGTACGCCTTTCCCAGTCTCTCCAACGAGCTCGCTGAACCACACACAGACACTACACTGACATGAGGGCTCAACTGCCGCGAGAGCGCCTCTCACTATCCAATCAGTTTCTAAGAAAAAAAAAACATCTACATAAACCAATCGGAGAGCGTTAATCCCACGTGGGGCAATGCTCCCCTAACGTATTGATTGGATAGTATAGCTAGCATAATATTCGCCATTTTGGATTTGGACAAGTAGTAAAGAAAAACATCTAGCACTCAAACAACAAAATTAATTCATGCACCTACTAAATCGCACAAAATAGTTGCACAACTAAAAAATGTAAATGTAGATATTTATAATCTAATCCTTATGTAATCATTTATAATCGAAGCAGCTATAAACGTGACATGACTCCTGACATCATTAACAATACATCTGTTTCAATAAAGCAGCTAGCTTCTTATAAATAATTTGCTATTAATATAGTCCATAATGCTTTCACACATAATCCATACCCTTATGCATGTTTGATACAGAGGTACAATTAAAGCCTCAGTTGGTTATTGTCTAAATCCTGTATTGTGATCAAAACGAATGAAGCAACTACTATCTGCTAACTATCCTTACTAATAGTAAATATTTCATGCACCCTGAGTTACTTGTTGGTTAAATGATTCAATGGTTTAGAATTCATGACATCAACATATCAAGGTTCACTAAGTCAAGCTAAATGGCTATACATTTTTAATTAAATATTTTTAAAATGGATATGAACAGCAGTTTGCAATTAAGGCCATGCATTGATGATCAAACTGATCCGCTTGACCAATTACATTCAAATTACTTTTTGTTTTTTAGACGTCGCGGATTCTCTGCACACGCTACAATTTCAGGCACAACATGTCTACGCTCAAGAAGGCAGCCTATCACGTGTTGCTCGGGCTACACGGACCCACGTGGGTCACGTTGAGACTTGAATAATTCTGCCCAATGATCGTGCAGCAGAGTGGTTCGCTCTGTTACTATTGGTCAGAGTGAGTAAAGCCTGTCAGTCAAGACCCAGTGTTGTCAATCAATACCACGCGGGGTCGAGCGCTGACAAATGCCTGTGCCTCTCAGCCTCCCGCCTGCGAATAGTGCTTGGAATGGCTGCTTAATTAGCTTCGAATGGCTTTTCCCTCCATCTCAAACAATCTGTCACTTCCATGTGGTAAAAAGGGTCTTGCATAAAACAAAGGAGAAAAAAACAAGTAGGCGCTAAATATCAGTTTGATTTTTGTTCAACGAATACATTTTTATTACCAGAAAACAAAGCCCCCCCCCCCCACACACACACACACTCACACTCAAACACAGACTCATTGAAACGCAACGGAATCAGTCGTCATTTGGTGGATTTAAATTTTAAAAAACTTAACACGTGTAAGATAATATTCTTTTTTTCAGCGCCTATGTTTGTGGTTAGCCCAACCCCTCCTTTCAGTTCCTATGGGGGGGGGGTCTTTTTAGGGAGGTGTTTTTACAACAGGAAAAAAACCCTGCCCCTGATAATAAGCAATACAAAAAGGCGTGGGTTGAGGAGGGACTTCGCTGAAACCCAAGAGGATTCTCCTCAGAATCATAAGCTGGTCTATTTCAAAATAATACATGGTTCTCTGTTAAATAGTTTTAATTCTTTCTTAACCTTGTGCGCATCGAGAGATCCACGAGATCTGATTGAGTTTATCTCAAATGAATGGAAAATAAACCGAAGGAGATCATGTTTGGCATTCAGCAGTATAGGTGGGAAATTATACATTTAATTAAAACAATGAAACCTCACGCTTGGTTACAGGACTATCTGGCCCTTTCTGTGGGTAACGTAAAAATGTCTCTTGTTACTTTATCTCATCTAATCTCGAAGACATTCGCCTAGAAATATATTCTGATAAAATGGCTCATGAAACGTTTTTTTTTTTTTTGCTAAATTGAAAGATCTGTAAAAATGTCACATAAACTGCGTTTGCCAGTGTGTTCTTGGGTGTAGGAGAGTTATCGTCACTAGTGGCAGAGGGGATGGTCCTTATTGGTCGCCTAATTGTGAACTTTGGAATATCCCACGTGGGAGTGGGAGTGGCTACAGCCAAGCAGTGGGCTGGCAAAGTGGGAGACTGAATCGGACAACCAGTCACGCAGACTCCACAGTTGCAGGTGACAAAAACACCTTTTTTATTAAGCCTAATGTTCATTGTCAAGACAGACAAGCTGTGAGGATTACTCCGAATACCAAAACTTGGAGATCTTTTCTAAAATAAAATAAAACATAATTATGAAGATTGTCAGTGCACCGACTAGTTACCATTTAAATGTACACTGTACTAATGTACAATGTATTATAAAATTTCCAAACATCTTGTCAGTCATTACTTACGCAACCAAAGTTATCAATTAACAGGCTACTTTATTTGGTTAATTTGTAATGAGTGGCAATGAGAAGTAGAGACATGCATAAAATTGTGTGCCATGCTGTGACACTTGATTCTGGCAGTCTCTATCACACAGTCCATGTTGGATATACGGTATCTAGGCACGGCCATTACTGAAGAGCTGGACTCAGGGCTTGTGTGAGAAAAGCACAAGTATACACACCATTGGCAGGCTAATCTTTCACAGGCAACAAAAGATTGGGCCTAACCCCTATGAGAGGGGCCTTCCACCCACAGAGACCTCCACACTGTTTATTTACACTGAAACCTCAGCCGCTGTGAAATTTCCACCCCAAGGCTTTACACACTGGACTGTTTGCAGAGGTGGAATTAATTCTTTACAGAACACAGATCGTCCTTTTCACACTGCCCTCTTTCAACTGAATTGTGACAGGGTTCCCGCCCCACCTGAGTCCAAACAAAACCAAATAAATAAAACTGTGTATTTAAAGAAATATGTAGCAGCTAAAAATGAGAATCTGATGTTTTGTGCTTCGCACTTCCTGTGCGGTGATGCAATAAACAAACAGTATGGTATAAAACAGAGGACAGAGCCGATTACCTCCAGAAACGAGATCCCCCAAAATCTGAGTTCTATCAAAGGTGGAGCAGTGGAAATCAGGCAACGTCAAACAGTACACTGAAGCTGTTTTGGGTATTATTAATATTGCAGTTTATTTGAATATTTGAAGAACATTTGACAAGCTGTGCCGTCGGCATGGCAGCGCAGCAATATGGCAACAAACAAGAGAAAAATGACTTGCTCCCAATAAATAAATTAAGAGTGTTTATTATTGCGTGCCTTTTCTCACGTCCATGCTAGGCTTCCTGTTAGTCGAGCAGAAAACGAGGGCTTTATTTCTATGATGAGTAGGTATTGTGCAGCGACGATGTCTCAGGATTATTGACATGCTTTCATATGTGGGCTCAGGCATGAAAAGAAAAACATTCCATCCCACAATAGGCCCTGTGTGCAGCAGGGGGATGAATGGGTCGAAGTGTATCAGGGTTACTCGTCAGCCTGTAATCAATGCAAACAGGATGAAAGGCGTTATCAAAAGGGACAAATGCAGACATGAACAGTGTCGCCAAACAAAAGATGGAGACTTTGGCAGAAACCCCAGGCTGAGTTGAATATGGCAACCTGGGGGGTGGGGGGAGGAGCCAATTACCACTCTGAAATTCTAATTCTTTGACATCAACAGCCACTTAGCAATATCTTAAAGACACAAGGAGTAGCGTTTTCACAGGCAACGAGGAGCCAAAAGATTTAGCATAATTTTAAAGGGCTCACACTTCTAACGGTTAAATGTGTCATCCTTATTGAAGGCACACTGCATGTGGGTCTTTGTATGTTAGTCCAATGGAATATGGTGTAGCTAGATTTCACAACTGGAAAAAAAAAAGAATACAAAAAATTCAAGGAGTCCCTTAAGAATCCTATCTGGCCTGATGGATTTGTTTTAATCCTGCAATAAAAGAAGCAAAACTCTACAAAGAAACCTGTGGCGTGTAAGCCTTTTGAAAACACAGCTGCCCATCAGACCAATTGGTCAAGGCTCTAAAGGTAATCGGTAGGAAGAATAAGCACTAGAGGTCTTGAAAACTCTTGGCCCACAATGAGCGCTTTCCCATGTTGTTAAGAGAAATCGTTGCTTGTGTCTGTGGCCTGGTTTGGAAGGCGGCTGATTCTTACACAAACACAGCGCACACACTAATGGTCCTCTTTGAGATTTTACACAGGATCGGATGGGCATTTTTCTCCTCGTATGAATCTTTTCAGATTACGTTCGTGTTCCTGGATCAGAGAGTAATGCTACTCAGTTAATGTGGATATATATATAACCATGAGCTGCGTTTTGGGATCTGCGTCCTGTGCCCAGAGTGCACACAATTGCAAGTGGCTAATGAGCACCTTAATTAAACACACTTTTGTCCTTTACAATGAAACTTATGTCTGGGGCCAAATTACACATCCTAAGTTCTCCTATCAAACCTTCACAACTCTCCTAATGTTCTAAACTAAATAAATAAGAAGTAAGTAAACAAATAAATATACAAATAAAATGGTGCTGTGTAATAGGGGAACACATTTCTGGGTTGCCTGGGGTGGCAATGAAGCTATTGCCTGAAAACGTAACTAAGTAGGCTGGATATCATGCAACTCAATAACATCCAAACCCCTTTCTCACGGATTTCATGATGAGGTTGTGTTAGGGTCAGTCTTACAGTGTGGTTCATTCCCACACACTGTACATTATTTATATCAACTTTACAATGAATTGCAGCAGGACCCAGATCCTCCTTCTGCACTTTGTCGGATGAAATGCCAGTTACCCTATGGGAATTTTAGGACATCACGGTATCATTTTTCTCCATTCAATACCAGCCTTTCATCACCAACTCTTCTGAATTCATCAACCTTCTGAATTCTTCCTGTTATTTTGTCGTAACACTGCAAAGTGCCTGGCTTGTATTGTTTCCCGAGGACAATCCACCCACCAAGCTGGCACAATGGGCTGTAGTTAACGCTTAACTGTCCCCACACCTTTGAAACAAACCCTATTGTGAGGAGGAGTCCCAGTCTCACAGCATGGTGTGAGAGATGACCCATCTTCCTCCTCATCACACAGCCACTGGCTTCCCAGGAGCATGTCAGCCAGTTGTAGCAGGTGCCAGTCATTGCTGGACGGGTCAGAGGTGAGCAACACAATAGGTCTGACTGCCTTTGGAGGTAAATAACGTTTCAGTGCAGCGCAAACAAGTCAGCTTGCCGAATTGACAGCGTTCGACGATGTCATATTGTAAAACCAAGAAGAAAAAAAGACGGCTTTACTAAATTACACAGAAGACAGAGCCCAGTATAAACACTGTCCTTATGTTGTGTTTGCTCTCTGTCTGATCTTTCTCTCTCGTTCTCTCCCAACCACACACCCACAACCACACACACGACTCTCTTGTGTTTTTGTTTTTATCACAGCTTGAGACTAGCTGAGAAAACCTGCATATCAACGCATATCAGATGAATATTTTGTGTTGAAGACAGCCAGGGCGCAGAGTGCCATTTTATATGGCTTTTGCTTTCCCAGTGGCCTCTGCACAGGTACCGGTAGAGCATTCCCTTTACAAGTGCTCTGAGTTCATTACTGCCCTGGGCTTTGTTTCCTAGGGAACAAGAACAAGCCTGGAAATCTTTGGCAAGACAAAGGAAATTGCTACAGTGATTGAGGCAAGGAGAGTCTCACCTGGCTGAAATGGAGAACTGAAGAACCGGATTGACTCCATGTGGCACTGAGACCGGTAGGAGAACTGATCTGGAACGCCTGCACAAACAAGAGTGGAAATTCACTACTGAATATGGTCTCTGTAGCTCATCCCATTGGCTAGGCTGGTGGCCACAAACATACAGAGCGTGTATTTATCGCTGAGGCCGCCCATAAACACGGACCAAATCACAAACCACCAGCTACATGTCCCGTGTCCCGTCACAGACGCCTCACCAAGCTGCTTTCCCTCCTGACCCAATCGGCTCCCCCCTCTTAAGAGTAATCTGGTTGTTATTTTCCAAACACGTAAAATTCACCGAGGGCTGCATTCAGGTTCTCCCGGCACTTCTCTCCACTTATCGCAGCGCTGGAGAGCAGCCCGGGACCCATCTCATGTGCCGTGACTGCCCATCTCTGGGGGGCTGCAGCACCAAACACCATTACTCGCTCTTCAGCCCCTCGCACGTCCGGCCACTTAACGCAACCCGCGCCGCGGCTAATCAGAGGTAAAAAGGCAGACTTGTGAGATTGCGCCTGAGAGACACTTGGACGGGCCGCTCCACAGAGCTTCACCGGCGCATTGTCAACCATGTCATAAAAACACACACAAGGTTAAGTACATCTTAATTAACTGGGCTGTATTTATTACAGAGGTGGAGTGAGCGAAAGCGGAGAGTGGGAGGGCTGCCGCGCGGCCGACAGCTCACAGCTTCAGGCCTCCACAGTGAGTAGCCGCGCTCTCACCATGCTGGGCTTCATCAGCAAACACAGCTCTCTGTCCCACCAGGACAGCCATTGTGAGCTCGTGCTTTCCTCGAAGACTGCATCAGCGCTAGCAGAGCTTCTCCACTGTGGCGCAGCCAAACAGCTGATTACCCAGCTGGGGACTCAATGTGTTTTACAATTCAATTTAAAGTGCGGTAAGGGTAAGGTTAACTCGTATACGTCTTTAAAATACCTTGAACAGAAAGATCTAGAATATGGTGCATTAAAATATCTGACCACTAGGGGGACACGTACGGTTCACTTTAAAGCCAAAGACTGCCCGGATGGAATTTGGACCCTATCCTGATCAGGGTATTTACCATTTTCTTTGAAAGACAACATGGTGGTGCGACAATTATTGTTCAATAGCCTCCCACGTATCTATACCATATAAAAGTCAATGTTGCTATGAGAATCTGCAGAGTCCATATGGAGAAATGCTGAGTATCGCTTAAATTGTCCCCCTTTCCATGCAGTAATTCTTTCAGCTGCTTTTTTGATGACGTCAACAAGACTACAGAGCTGCCAGCAGGACGTTAACAATGAAAAACAAGTAAAGATTGCAAGGTACATGCTAGTAAAGTAAAAAAATGGAGCAACACAATCTCAGTGGATTTTATCCGTCATTGACTTTTTCTAAGGCCTTTGTTAATGTTCCTCCAGCAGGCCGGTCCCTCCCCTGCACACCTCTTTGTGCGCAGTGGTGCAGGTCTGTACTGCCTGGGCATGCGTCAGTCCCAGGACGGAACCAACCTTAACTCTGCCGGGACACGCCAGGACACTGACTCCAGTCAGACTAGGCTTCAGCGTAAAAGAGGTCCCCGCGGGGTTTTCCACCTCACCAAGGCAGCTGGGTATCCCGCACATGACCAAATCAACCTGGTTAACCTGGGTGAAAGAATTGTACAGTTACTGTTTTCTCACTTGAAACCAGTGAGAAAATGGTCAATGTTACTGCAAAGTGAAGCGGCCAATTCAATGTCGGCTATAATCACTTCTTGTTAAGCAGTGGTGGTGTTTGATCTATAAAATCACTGTGTTCCATTATTTATGTACTTTGTAGATTGCACTTAACAGGCCCAACTTACAGAGCTTACACATGCCCTTCACCAGCCCAACTCACAGACCTTACAGATGCACTCCACGCGTTTATTGAGCTGTATATTTAGTGAAGCACTTCGGGTTAAGCGCCTTTCTCTATGGTACAACAGCTGTGCAGAGCTGCAAGGCATCACACATGAAACCAGCCGCAACATAAAAGGAGAATGAGAACCAGCCGCCCGATGTCCTGATTTCCTCCTCGTGTCACTGTGCGCTGCCGGTGAGCTTCTCCATCTGTAAGCCTGGAGCTGGGTCGCTTTTTATCCCGTAGAACTGCAAGTCGGGCATTGTGGTTCCTGAAAGGAAGACAGTCTACCAAGAGAAACTGGAGAATTTTCGTGATGAATGAAGAAGAGATAGTTCAGGGTTTTCTCTAAGTTGACACAATGTTTTTTTGGGCACTTTTTTCCTGCTCCCGGACCCGGTTGTGCAACAGATTTATCACGACCCATCTGTGGACAGTATTAATGCACACATGTTCCCTGTAAAAAATGGATTCCTTACCCTATCATAGCGATGTTTCACAATGAACAATGTTGTTTCCGGGGGCATTCAGGCGACAATTAGGCCCTTGCTGCTGGAGTCAAGGATGCATTCTTCTCCTTAGTGGGATTTCAGGAGCCTTCAGGCCTCGGGTTCAAGTGTTTCTAGCAAATGACCGGGTCACTCCGCTGCCACCCAAGCCCTCTTGCTGCATGGACGAGTTTCTGAGGGAACATGATCAACAGACAGGGATCACAGAAGAGATGTACTCCCTCAGACTGAGCACTCCAGAGGGGTGAAGTGCCTCTCCTCGCAGCCAAACAAACCATGCCATTTTGTCCAAATGTCATTAAAATGATCAGGCGTTAACCCTCGTGGATGTTTATCTGCATGTACTGAAATGGTAGCACAAGACCCATTTTGGGATCATTCATTTATTTGTTTTTTTGCTTGTGACAAAATTAACAAAAGAAATACTAGTGCAATGGAAATAAGTAAAAATTATTCAAAAACAATTTTAATGATACACTCGTAACATTTGTGTGGTGAAAATATGCAACAAACGTTGTATAAAAAAGTTAAAGTATTGTAGGTCACAAGCATGTGATTTGGTGTAATCCAACAAAATTAAGTTACAGAAGAAATCTCTCGTTTTAATGAATTTTAATTTGCTGAGCAGAGCAAGGAGATCAGGGGATTTGAAAACCATCCAACCGAGATTCAGTTAATTCCATAGTGGTACTGCACACAGAAAGGTTCAATGCTAATCTCATTCAAAGATTAGATTAAATTCCCTAAATGGTCTCAGTTTCTTTGCTGGAGCGGTCATTCTGCAGTCTTCCTTGGGTTATACGGCACTATACAGTTGCCGGAATTCAGCAGAGGTGGATGAGAAAGGGTGGAGAGAGGAGTGGAGCTAGAATCCCAGGAATCTGGTCACAGCACTTGTTGAGGAATTTCATTGAAGTGGCCCGTCTTGCGGGGCTGTAAGCTATTAAATCGGTGCTAAACTACTTAAATAGATTGCCTTTCCCTTGACTTTAAGCTCCCTGGACATGTCCCAAAAGGTAACCAATTAATGAGCTCCAGACTGTGCTGACCCTGAACGCTGTAGTCAGCCAGTGTTCGGCCTCAGAGTTCTCAAATCTCCTCTGTCTGGGGTAGGTGGGTGGGGCCCCAGGGCCCCCCTCTTTCCTGGAAGAAATCTTTCCCACTCTGATAAGAGATTGATCACCCTCTGTTGTCCATTCCAACACACTGCGATTCACGTTGGCCATATCAAGGGCAGTCTATCCAGTGTCCTCAGAAGCTCAGCGAAAATGTTTTGAAAGGGAACCTGGGGCTGTTCTCAGAAACGGCGTTAATAATTCACTTTAGGGTCATTTAACGTGTGCATCCAGCTGAAGCTTGATATGAATGCTAGCCAGGATGTTAGCCAGGATTTTAAAATGAACCTCTCCAAAAAACTTCCCAAACCAAGAACAGTCTGAGGACACGGTTCCTACAGTGATAAATATTTGAGACACCTTACCCCAACATTGGCCCTAGGTCTTCCAAAAGGGCAGACCTAGGTTTTCAGTTTGAAAAAGACACCTCAACAATACAGAAACGGCCCTTTGTGTTTCTGTCTCATGGGACGTTATTTAATAAAATCGTTGAGCAAAATATGCAGATGTTTCTCTTGGACTCAGTGGCTTGGACTCTCCGCACTGCTAAGGGAGCGGGTCAGATATTGACAGGTCGGTGAGTGCCGGGGGAGTATACTCTCATGGTTAACCATTACCAGGCCGGGAGCATGGTGAGAACACGTAGCGTAGAGTAATGATGGGAATGTCAAGTTGCCCGTCAAGGGCACCAGCGTTCACAAGGAAAGAGACCTGGGCCTGTGAGAGGCCTATCACATCAAGGCGTTATGTCCTACACAAATGAGGGGAAAATATATTCATGAACTAATTCCTCTGGTGGGTGTTTGGTAAAACTGTGCTTTTACTAATCTAATTATGGGTTCATTTATGTACTGTTTGAGAGACTCTTGTGCCCCCCCTTGTGTTTTTTATTTTATTTACCTGTGTTCTCTGCTGTAAACCTTCACAAAGGAGCTTTAAAACTCTCCCACCTCTTCTGTTCAGATTTAATCCGCCCACAAACACGGCTGAACTTTTCTATTGGAAGGAGGAGGGGCAGAACCAGCCAGACTTGCCTTGACAATGCACTGTGTTTTCACCTAACACAAAACAAAGGCTATCTGTCGCCTCAGGCTCCCCGCTATTCATTTTCATGTGTTAATTTTATGACCTCCACCGAAGATCATTCCTTTTCTTCTTTACTGCCACAGAGTAATATAGCAATACCCCCTCAAGGCAGAATTGACTTCACACAAGTACTTCCACACCTGGTGACTGACACAGGCTCTCTAAAAATAACTCCTTTACCAGCAGCAGGGGTTACTTTGGAGGAGCACCTCATGTCAGTATCCACTCAAAGAGAAAAGACAGAGTGAGACAGAGAAAGAGAGAGAGAGAGGTGGGGGTGGGCAGATCGCCCTCACAGGGGTTTTCAGAAGAAAGGACTGGTAGTAGACAAAGCTAGCTCTGAACATGCTAGGGTTTCGACAAGAGATCAGACCTTCCTGAAGTGGTCCCTCAGCAGCAGTCCCAGATCATGGTGAGCGGGGCCTCCTCCTCGTGCGGGTAGCCAATGAACTACAGCCCCCAGACTTCCACCGGCTCAAGAAATATTGACAAGTGGGCCTTCTTCAATATCTACTGCCCAGATGGGCCTTCCACTGATCCTTAATCATTGTATCGTTGATTTCTTTCTCTTTTTTTTTCTTCCTCAGAATCGAATGACAAATTCAGTGTTTGCTGAAAATCTGGGACAGAAATACAAAGTCTGCGAGAGAGCCCAAGCACATTAACTAATTAATACAGTTTCTGTTTGAAGGTAAGTTTGTTATTTTTCTTTCCAATGAGGCTCTAAATTGACTTTCTTTGAATAATTCTCTAATTATTGGCTTGTACCCTCTGCAAGTCTCCCAAACAAGCCTCCAGCACCCAAGCTATTAACATAATCAGCACCCATGGCAGGCTTAAAACAAACTGTATATTTAGTCTGTGTTAATAGGATTCAGTTATATTCAACTCAGGAAGTCCTCTTAAAAACTTCACATTTTCATTGGGGATGATCTGGCTTCCAGCAGTCCCAGGAATTCCTTCCATAAACTAAAATACAAATGATAAAAGGTCGACCCAAACCTTGACACAGAGCACGCAAAAAAAATTAAAACCTCTCTTCGCACCATGCTGTCCAAAAGCCGGCACACAAATCTTTGATACAAAGCGAGCCCGGTTTAACATCAGGAAAGCATAAACACTTCGATGCGCAGAAAGAGTCCACACAGCTGCTATTCAGACAGTTCTGAGGTGAAACACATCACCAGTGATTACCAGTTGGGTCTGGGCATAATTGGTCAGATTGCATTTGCATCTCAGAAATCCCGAATGCCAGAAACGGAGAATGATGTCATGGCCGTTTAGCCTCCATGGCTACATAAATCACTGCCGCGAATAGTGGTTGGCCATTTACAGGGGAGAGTGCTGCTTAGGGACCGGCAGACATCACGTTTGGGAAACATAAAGCTGGGCCCATTACCAGGAAGTCGTATTCGTGTACATGGATCTTGTTAAGTGGTTGTACAGTGTTCCATCAATACCTCCACAGGCAGATGGCAAAATGAAGGAGTATTTGCTTTAAACATTTGGGAGAAAGGATACTCCTTGGAAATCATTTGAGAATTCCAGTAAGACCAAATGGAGTGTGGTAATGGAACAGTAAATATTTAGTGGAAATACACCGTCAGTTAGTTTTTAAACGCAGAACTTCCGAATCAACGCTGATATTCTCCATTTGTGTTTTCGTTTTTTGGACAAAGAAGATGTGAAAACACAGCAGAAAAGTCTTCTAGAACCAGGGAATAAAAGCTATAAGATTATGTTCCCCTCAAGAGGCACTTATCCAGTTATGTTACCAAGGCTGTGTCACTGACCTAGCTGAGATTTTAATAAGATCTTCATTGGTGTCTCCACGGAAACGCCACAGATGCAGGCTCTTGAGAAAAAGGAGTCGAGAGGACATCAAATCCCTCACAAGTGTGGCCTGCATTGCTGAGTGCCCAGGGGCAGGAGAACATCCACCCTTACACAGCCTACAACTGGAGTAATACATCTCAGTGGTTGCTTAAGCTTCGTTTGTGGGGGTTGAAAAAAAAAATCATAATATTACCTTCCACAAAAAAATAATTAGACCTCCAGAGCAGTAACATCTTTCAGATATACCTGCAAGTGTGAGTATTTCGCTATTTTTCTATAGTTTTTTCTTGTTTTTTAAAATCTTTCATAGATAAGTTAATCCTGACCCCATTTGTAAAACCTACATAAGAAAAATAACCTACAAACATTAATCAATACATTTTCTTCTCTATGCACTTAAAAAAGTACTTTACTGACATGTATCTGACCTCAAATTTGTGCATATAATTACTCATCATTCTTTTCATTATTCATGTACTGGTTCCACCCCCCGCATAATGTCCTTTGCCCCAGCTCTGGAAACCCAGCTAGCAAAGACAGCAGTTCCAGTGACTGACTTCCATTTCGACTTCTGCCATCACCGTCTTCATCGCAAGACTAAGGTCCTGCTCAAACCAGTGGTCCAAAAAGATTTTAAAGTGAAGTGATTAATGTCGAGTTGGGTGCTGGTTATGCTGTTATTCCTATGGATTGAATTTAATTCTCTGAAATCCATGACATCTCACCATTATTCAGAGCAATTGAACAACACAAACCAAGAACAGGCTGGATGAATAAATGTCCAGCTGATTACAAGATCAGTCTATTTTTCAGACAGATTTCGGAAACGTTTTTCAAAAACCAAGTGTTACGCGGTCCGGGACACCAAAGCAGTGATGAACCCAAGTGCAGCTCTAACGCGGACTGAGTCCCACCCAGATACGGCTTTTGAGGCACAGCAAGGAGACTTAACAGTATTCAAAATAAACATGCACTTTAGTAACTATTCCATGGACCCAGGTGCACGAAAACAAGAACAATGACTCCCCACAACAAAACCTTTGTGGCAGGGTTATAAGGAAAACAAATAAAAAGCTGGGAGGAGCAGGGCGAATGAAAACAAAGAATGAATGAAAGTGTGAACATGGGTTAACGGAACGTTAATTGATTAATTAGTTGATTGAAAAACGTGACAAAGTAACAGAAGAGGTGAAGGTGAATGTGACACCAAGACATGCTATTTATGTATTTGTATTGAATTTCAGTATAAGACATTAGCCCCTTTCACACTCAGACCAGAACTTCAGAAGGGTTCAGGGTTTATCGAAGACACCAGATGAAAGCATTCAGAACAAAGAAAAAATAGCACAGATTCAATCAGAAAGGTGAAATTGATTTTGCAAGTTTGCTATCTTTTTTCCAGTGCAGTAGTGTCTGATTTTGTTTTGCTTATTTTCACTCCTCTGAGTTCATCTGATTAATGCCTTATTGGTATTTGAGTGAAATCAACCAGGCACTTTCAACTGGATCAGTGAAAATCATACTGGGTTCTGTTTTCTGATATGACAGCCCCTATTGAATGCTAGCGAAAACCAGTCTAACCGGTTGTCATTCGAAAATTCCCAGCCTGTTCAACCAACAAGCCCTTTCACAAACAGCGCCATCTACTGGTCAGGAGTCTAGGGAATGCAAGTACGCCCTATATTTAAAGCTCCTCTTCTTGATGAACACAACGTGAAAGGTCTTTCTCTCTCTCTCTCCCTCGAGGTTCGCTCCATCATTCGTCTGCTTCTGAGAACTGTGGCCTTGGCAGGCCTCTCTGGCTGTCAGAATGGATCATCACCCCGGGAGACAGCGCATGCAATGGGCAGAATCTCAACTTCCTCACCATCCCATTCAAAAGAACACGGAGACCTGTCAATGTAGGGATAATGAATTCAAAATTGTGTTCCACCACAAAAAGCAAGATGCTGAGGGAATGGCTTCTTGAACTAAATCACCCCCTTAAGGAGATGGCTTTTGAAACAAAATCACATCCCCACATCTCTCAACCTTCTTTTTTTAGTTTTTGTGGTACACAGTGAATCCCCCCCCCACACACACACACATACATGCGCACGCACACACAAACACACACACACACACACACACACACACACAAACACACACACACACACAAACATACACGCACACACACATGCACACACACACACACAGACTGCCTACCACAAGCAGATTTCAGCCCCTGAGACATTCATTCTAAATGCCAGTCACTCAGCTACCATCTCCCCCCAGGACAGCACGTCAGGCAGAGATCTGAAAACACATTTTCAACTCCACTGAACAATCGACTGTGAGGGCGATCTGCACCTTGTCCCTGCTCGTCTCCTGTGGCTATAGCTGTGTGGTTCAACGGGGAGAGAAATCCATATGCTCTAGCAGAGTACCGGAACCTTCTGTGGGGTTTTCTGCTCATTTCATTTTTTCACTTGTTTAT
>JAOYSI010000002.1:1463982-1526312 GCA_025775065.1 Hiodon alosoides | reverse complement strand
ACACACACACACACACACACACACACACACACACACACACACATACACACACACACACACACACACACACACACACTGCGGCCTGCAGGTGCCACATCTGCCAGTCAGGCCTGTGGGATAATCTCTGTAATCCCCCGTCATCCCAGCGGTTATGGTAGCACTCCATAACCTCTTAATCCCTCTAATTCCCACAGACACTGCATTCAGCCTGCTGTCAGAGAGATCAGGACCCTTATCGTCCCGTAACTGCACTCCACGACACGGCCCAGCGCTCCCGCTCTGCGGGCTCAGTAATGGCGCTACCTGCCCGGCCCCGTGATGAAACAGAGCCCCTGGCAATGGAAACTCCACCGACTGACTGGACAGTCATTTGGATGAAGTTGCAGAGCACTGATAAATATCAGCCTTCAATGAGGCCCAGCCTTTCCTTCAGCAACACAGTGAAAAATGCAGAAGTGAGACATTTGCCGCTGTTTCTGTGGTTCTTGTAGTATTATGTGGTGGGAGGAGTGTTAAGTGTACTAAATTAGAGGAAGTACTGAGGAGTAGGAGACTGTGATCAATAAACACTCCAACAGTTTTACAGTGGAAGAAAAAGGCCATTAGAGCTAAAACGGTCTCTTCCAGCAGACGTTTCATCACATAATCAATACATTCATAAAGGGAGATGAAAGGAGAGGGGAGGGTTAGCAAACAGAGGCAAGGCCATCACAACACCATATATATCCTCCTTCTCGGCTCAAATATTAATAAGCCAAAAAAAAGAGAATTTTTATTTGTATACTGAACATCTTCCTACACAGCATAATTCAGCCTGAACCTCCGATGAGGTGTACAACTGAATATGCAGAGTGAGCTAAGATGACAACAGTAACATGCATCGATACGCCTGCCCCCTGACCCAGAGAACACTGGCGGGCACGGGGTCAGAGGTCAGGGGTCAACACCCCCCCCCATCATCTCTCCTGGGGGCCACAACAGACAGGCTATTGATCAGGCAGACTATTATCAAACTGTAAGCAGTTTATCATTCTGCCAGTCCCCCAGCCTTCTAATGGAGCCCTGATCCAACCTGTCCTTGTCAACCCCCCCGTCCTCACACGGTATTGATCTAACTTAACGTGCCCTTGTCCTTTCCTCCTATAAACCCCCGCGCAGCCCGGAGGAAGAGCGACCCTCTTGTCAGCGGTGAAATATGGCTCTCATCGGCGCCGCCCCTCTGATGACTCTTTTCCCCGGTTCTCCGGTGGCGGCGGCTCTCCTGCGGGAGCCGTTCATCAAGCTCCCACTTTCCAGGGAGGCTGCCAAGTGGAGCATGACAAATCTCCATTTACCATCAGCACCGAGGCACACGGGCGCGGCGTAGAATTAGGGCTCCTCCGCCACGCTCCCTGCTGCTAATTCCATTTCCCACAAATTAATAAGTGTTTTCTCTCTTCCCCCTCCCCCCTCTCTTCTTCCTTGAAGAAACACATTATGGGGAAAAATAAGCCCATACAGCAGTAATGAGGCATTGTTAGGCAACTCCCAGGCCAGTTCCATCATTGTTTGTGCAGTAAACACTTGATTATTGGCTTCAAACCTCCATGCTCTTAGCCTCAGGGCACGCGACGACTGGCTCCTCTTTTTTTTTTTTTAAACAGGGTTGTTTTTATCCCTGCCATTATGCTCCCCCTGTTCTCTTCCTTATCCTCTTCATTATTATTACCTATTTGACAAAACTCCCTCCTGATAATTAAGTGATTAATCACAAACATGATTAACTGTGATTTGAAGCTCCCCAGTCGAGATAAGATTGCATTGTTGTTTGTTTGCTGTCAAAGGAAATGTACGGAACGGGCTGCATAGTGTAGGGTTTAACTTCCGAGGAATTTCCCTCCTGGTTGTTGACAGGAGAGCATCATGGATCAAACTAATAACATGTAGCATCCATCATTCCCGGCTCTGCTAATGCTGCAGGCGTACAGAGATTAATGACTATTTTCTATTGCATTTTCCTTCAATTTTCTGTTATGAAAAAAAGTAATAGTTTTTGAATACTTTCTACAAAGCACATTTGTGTAGTGTGATGTTCTAAATTAATTCATATTAAAAGGCATTGGAATGCATTATAAGTGTTCACGCCTGCACGTGCCTTCTTATAATAACCCACTATTGGAGATGGTTAATACCTATATCTTCATGTTAAGGCTAATAAGGTATCCAAGACGTCTTACATTGTGTAATTTACAATGTGTTACACACAAGTGCTTCACAGAAACAGTGGGTAAAACGTCCCACTCTCCCACCGAGGCCCCACAGAGCGCTGGCCCGTCTGCAGCGGGAGGGGTAAAGTGATGAGAATTTAATGATATCCAGCTCCACGGCCATTGATAGCAGGGGCACGGAGCTGCATTGTCAGTGTCTCTTAGATACAAGCCAGATTAGCAGCCCTTTGTGGGATGAAAACATCGGCGATCAATAGTACACAGGGGGGGAATCAATAATGTGCACAATGGTTCTGTGGCTGGTTTGTATCGCTTCTTTACAGCCAGCAGCGTTGTTAGTGTACCATTAACTGCAGTCATAAAACATGCATTATGGATTTGTCACTAGAGTGATGTGTTAATGTCTGTTGCTAATGAATATGAATGTTCTTTTCATAAATGTAGCTCTGTTTCATTACTTCTCTTTATACCTCACTAAACCCAGAAAGGTTACTCAGAAAAAATGTGTAAATCAATAGTTCACTAGGGCAAAACACTGTGTAGCCCGTTATGTTGAAAAGTAAACACAGAATCCACTTTATACAATGTACTTGCGCCCTAGGTGTTTAAATATTGAATGCTTTCAATACTAATTATGATCGCCTTTCCTACTGTCATAATTATCATTGTATATCACCAGCGGTTACCATTAGCGTTATTCCCAAGAAACAACCCATGACCGCAGTCATGACTTTACAGATATATGACTTTCACGAAAATATAAAAGGTTATTATGCTTAGTTCCCGAAAAAAAACTTCACACTCCACTTCATCTGTGCAATCTTTTCAACCAATTACCGTTATTGTAAGGGGACAAGAGGAAAAAGATATTAAATCTAGTGAACCACACCACGTCCATAATTTAAAGCCTCCATGTAACAAAATATGAGTTATTCTAATGATAACAGTAAGTGCAGAAATATTTGCATTAAAACATAATTTCTGGTATACCATGAGTACCTTCACAACAGAAATCAGTACTGCACCAGTGCAGTTATACGGCTGAAAGTATATGCCCACATATGATAGAAATGTCCTCTGCGGTTTCAACCAAGAGGAAAATTTAATGAGGGTGGGGATCAATTTACCTAAACAAATATTTATGAAATTAAAGCAGCCTGTAACCCTAATATATCCTGCTCGCAAAATTAATCAAATTAAACATTCATAATAAATTATATTAAACTAAAGGTTTTCGTAATCCTTCTCACTTTGATCATAACAGGCAAGAAAACGGTCTAATATACTAAACACATTGTAAATTGGGCACAAAATGTATGTAGTCAACAGTAGATCGAAGCCCTGGAAAGGAACGCTTCTGTTTTTAAGTCTTCTAATGAACTTGTTGAGATGTTTTAATCCACTCCAGTCATTAATTTGCACCAACTATTTAAATGCATTATGAAGGCATCCATAAAAGCTTCTGTTGATTTATCTGGCCTTTTATGTTTCTTTTAGTGCTACGACAAACAGAACCTGGAAATGGTTGTTGAGGTCTGTACACTGTTGACAGTGGATATAAACTAAATGAAGCCCTTTTGTTCCGACAGCGCGCTGTTGACAGTGGATAGAAACTTAACGAAGCCCTCTTATTGAGACCGTACATAGTTGACAGCGGATAGAAACTAAATGAAGCCCTTTTGTTGAGACCGTACATGGTTGACAGTGGATAGAAACTAAATAAAGCCCTTTTGTTGAGACTGTACATGGTTGACAGTGGATATAAACTAAATGAAGCCCTCTTGTTGAGACCGTACATGGTTGACAGTGGATAGAGACTTAATGAAGCCCTCTTGTTGAGACCGTACATGGTTGACAGTGGATAGAAACTTAATGAAGCTCTCTTGTTGAGACCGTACATGGTTGACAGTGGATACAAACTAGATGAAGCCCTTTTGTTGAGACCGTACATGGTTGACAGTGGATAGAAACTTAACGAAGCCCTCTTGTTGAGACCGTACATGGTTGACAGTGGATAGAACTTAATGTAGCCCTCTTGTTGAGACAGCAGATAGAAAGGCATGGTGCTGCTTTAGTTTTGCAGAGAGTATTTTTGGACCTAATGAACAATAAACAGCGCTGAGAGGGTCTTGCAGGCATAAACACTGGTTATCTGAAGCATCTATTGGTTTGGTGACGCATATATTGGTTTACTGAATACATATTTTGGCTTGTTTATGTCTAAAAATGATTGGTTCTTTGTTCTCAAGGAAGGAAAAGAGCATTGCGGCCGAAAACTTATTTTACCATAACTGGCGGTTTTATTAAAAGAGACCAAAACGTATTAAATAATTATTTAAACATTTGTAACCGACCAAAAAGTATTTACAAATTGAATGCAAATGTGGTAACCCGACAGACTCTTCTCTCTGGCTACAAATTACAAGCACCATACAGGTTCACTTTAGATAAAATTATTGGACAAAATGAACATTTAGGAGCCCTATTTGTGTCTGACTGTAATCGACAAACCAATATATTGGCCTTAAAACCAAACCTTGCGTTTAACAAACCAGTAAATGTTCCACCAAACCAATATGTTCATCATACTTACATACAAAATGTAAAACTCACTATAAAGTTAAACACTGACATTGCATCCCTAGACTGTGCTCACATACTAAATATTAGTCATGCAGATTACTCAATCAATGTAATGTGGTGATTGCCACATTGGCTGTGGATGGGAAACATGAGGTTGTGGTCCTGGCTCTTATTTTGTTTTGAATGTTAAATGCAGCATGTCTGAACCCAGCCCTTACATTTAGCACTAATTTTACCGTGTTTTGATGCGGGTGTGAGTATTTTGGCTCTTTGTGTTAAGAGTTTTGTGCTTCAGCAATGTGATTATGATAATGAGGCAAAGGAGTTGTAAAAACTGTAATTTAATAAAAAGATGCAAGAGTTATGCAAAAAGATTAAAGGTCACTATAAGCCAAAAAAGCTGAAAGCTTGAATAATAAAAAAACAGCTCAACAACAGCATTCTAGATCTCAGCACATCTGACAAAAACAGGAAATCCAGACGTGAGGCTACATGTTGGACCAATGAATGAGGGCGTCCTATACCAATAATATAGAAATCTAGACCACAAGACAAACAGTCACTGAAGTTGATAACGATCACCACAGCGTGTCAGTTTCCATGAGAAAGCTGTAGGTGTCGGCAGACTGCGGATGGGAGAACAGCAGCAGCGAGACCTACAGAAGCTATACCTGTGGCCATCCATGCACTCAAGCAGCAGAGCAGGTCACAGTCTTGATGTTTGATGTGCAGCCAAATCCTGCTTGGCGATTATGACCTGCTCATTAGTCATTACAGTAACTCACTTGAAGGAGAACTGCTAAACGGAATTTCAGGGGTGGTTTTGCACAGTTGGGTTTGCACGGTTAGAACCCTTTCTCCTCCCCAATTTACCCTGAATGTGCTCAGCTACAAGTCTGTGCTGAGGTTCTCTTTCAGGTCAGTCGTTTTGGTGTGCTGAAGTTCTCTTTCAGGTCAGTTGTTACACCATTTTATAAATGATCCACACAACCGAGAGAAGTTTGTGATTTTCATTCCTATCGGGACAACAGCTTTTCAGTATGCTACAGCTGCTTTCTAATATCTAGGGGATTACCTTCATGGTAAATCTTTGTTACACTTGTAATTCTTATTAATCTCTCCGGCTTCGAAGGGCGACGACATTCCGGGGGAACTGGAAAGACAACACTACCCATTGTTCCGGCTCAGTTTCCGGCCGCCTTGTGACGTGAGGGATCAGGGACCATAGTCTTCAGAACCTAATATGGGCTTGTACCTGCCAGCCATGTCAGTCCACAGGTGCTTTAATAATTCAATAAGAATTTTATGCACAAAAATCAGCACTCTCAAAACCTTTTGCAGACAATACCCTGGGCCAACCCAGTTATTAAAGATGGAAATTATATACTCATAACACAGGATATTGCAGCTTGTTTATTTATAGCAGTTTCCATTTTTTCAGGATGTTTTTTTTATTTTTTTATCAGCGTGTCAGAAGACTTCCAAGCCATCTACCTTTTATTGCCCAGGGCGAAGGGAAAAAAAAAACAACCTCCAGATTGCTAGATTGAACGAGCAGTTTTTCCATTATTTCCAGGTTGGAACACAACCCGCCTATTTCCTTGTTTGTGTGTGATCAGACTACATAACGAGGCTGGTCTATCCTCGGCTCTCATGGCTTGTGTCTGCAGCTCAGTTCTGTCGTAGAGGGACAATAACATCCCGGCGAGAGATTGGTCATCGTATCATTCCGCAATAGGAACAGGAGAAGCCATGACACAGACACAAGGCTCATCTGAAACAACATAAAGGTGACAGACACAGTCTACACGTGCTATGGCTCAGCCCAGTTCCGTTCTGATTAAGGAGGCTGAAAAAAAACGTGTGTCAAAAAGAAAGTATAACATACAGGCCCCTGGCTTTACTGTGTAAGTAATGTGCGTCTTTTACCAGGGTTTTCAAAGCACACAATGGCTCATCTGTTACAGTCTTCTCCCTCAATGAGTCTAAACGATGACTCCTGCTCTTATTAATTCTCAAATTCACCCTCGGAGGAATATTAGATGGACAGTAAAATGGGTCGTGCTCAAACATGTCCCAGATCAAAAGCAAGGACACGGCTGCTAATTATCATCATAAGATTACGCATTAAAACATTAGAGCGAGGCTGTCTCCAGCCTCTGGCACCACTCCTGGACACTTATTACAGATGGCACTGAGGTGTTTTGAATACAGCCTTCAGTAGTCATTTTCATCATTCAAGTATCAGATTAACGAAGGGCTGTGGGTGTGGGTTTTTTTTCTTTTTCCAGTAGCCAGAACAATAGTGCTTTAGCAGTACTGTAAAAGCAAGATTCGAACTTCATCGTTTCTATACCACACAATATATCTTTTTAATTCCCGGAAGCGGTTCATGTTTTGTCAGGCATTTACAAGCGAGTTTGAGAATTTGAGTGAGTTGTGGGGAAGCAGGCGCTTCCAGCATCCCTCGCAGAGATGTGGCTGCCTTCCAAGGAGGGTTTGTCTTAATTTGTACAGATGTAGTCTTTGTACTGGCGCAGGCCAATCTGAGGAACCTACCTGCTGGATGATGAGTCAATCAGTGAAGGTCGGACAGGGCAATTTTCGGGGAGGATGACACCGGGTGGATCTAAATCCCTGGCGTTCATTACGGGGGGATTTTGGACGGGCAGCCAGGTGCTGATGGCTAATAACTTTCACAGCACGCATTCCACATTTACCATCAGGACAAGGGCAGCAGGTCTGGCAGCTGGCCCGCAACAAAGGCACAGTAGTCCTTTGTCAGCACCCTGAAACCAGAGCCTGTCTCTGGCACTTGCCACTCGACTCGTGCTCCTCGCCGAGGATGCTCGCAAGGTCAGAATTCCCTTTCTTTCGCCAAGTGCAAGACTGATGGATTAAGCTTAGCAGGTGGACTCTTTGTCCTCTACGGTTTAATTGAAATTCAGAAGTAACGATTCTCTTTCAGCAGGTAACAGATAGTGAGTATATCAGACCTTCCCTTATCCAAGAGTCGTTGGTTCTCCTTTATGTTTCTCCCTGCTGTGATTTGTGACTAACCCCCCACATTTTTACACACCTGGATTCCTTCTTTAATGGGCTATAGATAACCAAGATTTCAGCTGATTACTCTTGAAGGAGGTCATTTACAAATGTTCTCCTTATAGCTAGCTGCAGAAAGGCAGGCTTAGATAATTGCACTACGCCTGAAATACTGTCAGAGACAGATGATATAGTCTCCCTGAAGGAGAGGATGAAAGATATGTGTTTATTCAAATAGTCAAGTCAAAGATAGTCTGGCGGAATGAGAAAGCTTTCAGATCTGCAGTGCTGGACCGCTGGACTCTCCCTGATGTTAGCGCATGGCTGAGTGCTAATGAAAACACCCGTTAAACTCCATGACGGACTGAGGCAGCCCAGCTTGGAGTCTAGCCAAGCATAACTCACACACCTCCCATGGCAGGGAAAATTGGACCGGGCCTGGGGCAAGCCGGGTCTGCTGCTGTCACTCAGGAGCCTCTTCAGTGCAACCAATATGCTAAGCCCTGACTCTATTAATTGGTCCCTTGGACTAAGTGTAACCTGTGTGGCTCAAAAATGGGCCTTGATTACCATGCAAGACACAATGCGTGGAGAAAGTAATCTGCAATTAAATATATAATCAACATAATCCAGTTTCTGTAGATTGTATGTTTAGATCAGACGAGGAACTTGGGTTGGTCTGACATGGAACAACTGAGCCACGATGGTGAAAGCACTCTCGCGTTAGTATGGTCGCCAGATTTATGATTTGTGTTTTGCCTCTGTGTTAAGAGGCAATCATGAGTTGTCTATTCCCTATTGAGCAACATGTTCCCAATGTGACCCATCATGACTATATTCTGACTATATACTGTGTCTATGGATCGGAGTTCTTTCAGGACAAGTCCGATAAAGAAAGTCAGGTGTCACCCCCCTGGAGTGCGATTGGTTCCCTGAGCTGGGGACTTCAGCCTTTAGCTCAACAAACAAATCATTTTTCTTGTCGCAGGTTGTGCGGAAGTTAAAGGACCTGGGTTCAATTCCCTGTCAGGGGTCCTGTGTGCCGAAACACCTAGGTTACGTCTACCGCGGCCTTCACGGAGCACACATAAGAAATGATTGTTTTCCCACAGCAGGGCTCTTAACACACTGTAACCCCGCCAGCTCCAGGCTGCACACCGCCGAGGGCCCCTAACCGTGCATCTCATTTATCTTCACGACAGACAATCTCGCTTCAGAAATAAGTAGCAAAATAAATCGCCCGCGCTGCCAGCTAGCTCTATAATTAGCACACGGTGCCAGATGAAAATGAACTCTGAGCTTGGCTCATCTTCGTAGTAATTAAGATAAAATTTACCAATCGTTAGGGCTTACAAATGGAAGTTTGACAGGAGGCCAAGAGCCTATCTAAATGTTATTGGCTTCCATTTAAGACCCTTTTACTGTTTCGGCTAAATGCTGCAGCCGTCCTTTCAGCCTGCTTTCTGGAGCCATCTATATAGGTTCCCTCACATATTGAATGGCCAGATGTTTCTGATGCAGGAGAAAATCAACATGTTATATTACATTATGTAAACACTGAGGCAGTTCGTGGGGTAAACAACTGTGGAGTCATTGAATTTTATGGGTCACATTCATGTTTATGTAATTTGGAAAATTCATATCATGTGTCAAGTTACCACAGAGCTGTTAATGAGGCATGATTTAATTTTACTGAAGCTCCTGCCCTGCACAATAAATCAGGCAAGTTTGAAGGGAGTCTTACAGATTGCCGTAGATCCAGAATTTGAGCACTGGGTACACCTGAAAAGATGCAGCTTAGGCAGAAACTGAAAAAGGTGAGAACATGAACTGTCCTCCTGTATGAGTCGGTTCTTCTGAAATAGTTGGCAGACCGTTGTCTCCAGGCCTGCTCTGAAAGGTCTACGCTCTGGGTGGACTTCGGCACAAATGCCTAGCAATGTATATTGTCCCGACCAATCAGGCCAAGGAAATCAACACAGTAGATTGAGCCTGAGACCTCAGAGGAAACCTACTGCAAATGCACAGTGGGGATTCATAGATGGAACCACAGCCATGGCTTTTAATCTGTGACTAATTAGAGACCAGCAGGGGGTAGAGACCAGGGCACTGGAGTGAGTTACTCTCCCTGGTGAAGAGTCACATGGCTAAATATGTTTTAAATAAACTATATCTGTGTAACATATCAGACTTTCCACGTATTATTATAAATAATGTTTCACAGATGTGAAGCTCAGTTGGAGAACTGTGGCAGAGCAATACCACCCCAGCCTCTAGTACTACGATCCCCATGAGGTCACAGGACTGACTTACCCTGCTTAATAACCTCCTATTGGTTGGGTGAGATTTAAAAATCAGGAAGTGGAGGGAATCCAGTCAGTGGGAGCTTTTTCATTTAGTTTCGTTTCGTTTCGTTTTGAGGTTTTCGTTTATTTTGTATCGAATAAATATTTAGTTTTGGACCTCTGCCTCACCTCACTGTGCATTTCTGTCATGGGACCCCACCCTTATCAAACCCCACGCTTGGCCACAAAAACTATAAAAGCTATAAAAGTTGCAGGATTCTCGAAGTCATGCATTAGTTTGATTAAAATAAGCACACAACATGAATATAAAAGGAATCCGTAGGGCAATAATAAATCACTGTATAACCATGTAATACTGGCATGCAGAGGCATCATTAAAAACTGCATAAATGATGTAAGAGGTTCCTAATTGTTTGAGATTCATCAAATTAGTGAAATAAAATATCACTTATGTTAAACACATGGGGATTTAAGTCTATACAACGATTCTTTCAAAGAATAATATGTTTCCAGGTTAATTTTGAAACTGGACAGTGGATTGGATGGAAAACCTGTCTTCCCTTGAAAGGTACAAACACAACTGAGAATAAACAGTCAGTTCAATAGACCAGTGAATAATGCATAGGCACAAAGGCACGAGTGGACAAACAAACCTGCCCATCTGCACGCACGCACGCACGCACGCGCATGCAGGTAGCAGCAACCATTTCCTCCATAAAATATGATTTTCAAATGACATTTTTTAAGAAAAAACCAATACACAAGGAATGGACTGTGTAAGCTGTACAACCTAACTGCAGGCAGTTTCCTTAATTGGTCTCTCTACTGTTTTTTTGTACCATTCCTTGAAGATTTGTTGACGTTAATATTTCATAAGCAACATTTTGCAGACTCTGGCCAACTTTGGAAATTAATGAGATGAGACACGAATCCAAAGACTGCTAGCTAGCAGCAGCCGCTGGGAGCTCACATTAGAGAGAGTCGGTGTTCGCCGGCATCATCCCGCCAACTGGGGGTCTATTGGGCGCCTGCGACAAACCTCGCTGCTTGTCACAGAGTGGTGTCTGAGAGGCCTTTAATCAGCGAATTGTTTGGAGAGAGCTCTTTTAATCTTGCATTATACCACCAGATCAATGAGATTCCATCGCTTCCTCCTCCACTAATAAAAAGGAGGGCATGCATCAAATATTCATAACCAGTGTTCTCCAAGGATTACACTCCCAGAGAATTGGATTGCTCTCCATTGGTTTATACAGGATCATGAATATATATAATTCAGCCGGAAACAAAGCTGTCCCTCAACTTCAATGATTGTATTGCTCTTTGATGAATGTATTGTAATTTAAGTCAGCGGTGAGTCATTTCTACCCGGCTCTCTCCATGAGCGCCGTTGAGTGTGCAGAGAACACAGCATGCGTCCACGTCTACTTTTTCCATCGCAAATCAGAGGTCTCATCAAGTCAGCACAAGCCAATCCCTTGTTCAGAAGCCCGGTTGTGGCAGCGTGCTTGTCTCATATTGCCGGTCTCCAAGCAGCGCGTCTCCTGTGCAGTAATCGGAATTGGCTGCCCATTTCATGAGTATGCTCAGGTACCGTTACCCAAAAATAAAACAATACACGGAGAGGAAGCGTAGTGGCACAGAGCTAGTGGGGAAAGCCAGTGAAAACTCATGGACAGGAAGCCGTTCAGCTCACAGGAGTGACACAAACACGGGCTCAACACGACGCCCCCTGGCTTGAAACTACACAGCCCTGCAGAGAGCTCCTTGTTCCCCTCCCTGACGCTGTGAACGCTTCCGCCCAGCTCAATACTGCATGAATCACAGCTCTGGAGTCAGTTCAGCCCATTGTTTTTGTTCAGCAGGAAAATAAATAAAACATTAACCTCGAATCATAGGGACAATTAAATGAACAGCAACAAAGGATACATAAACAGGATATTTCTGAGTTGTGTCACTGTCTCAACACCGCAACTGAGGACTGAAAAAAACCACAGAAAGGGTAATCAGCGTTTCCTCTTATTCTGTCTCCACAAAAGCCCTTAATCGCAAAGCATCTAAGAGAAATTTTTCAACATCAGCGACACAAGGTATCCGATTTAAAAAAAGTTACTTCTGTTTTGTGGACATAGTTGATTTTATTACTGTCTCAGGTTGAGCTTGATAATACCGGAGAGCAGACGTTCCCTAAAGTTTCTTTGGGAGACGAACAAACCTGACGAATCAACGCACTGCTCCACTCTCCTCAGATGAGTTACATACAGGAGCGATCATACATCAGTGCGGCCTGATGTTTAAAGTGCAGCAGTGAGGTCAAGTGGGGCAGTAGCCTCATACCCTGAAGGTCACTGGTTTGAATCCCTGTGCTACCATAGTGCCCTTGAGCAGGGCTCTCAACCCAAATCGCTTTCTTATCTTGTCGTGCAGAGAAACGTATGAGTACAAAACTATGCTTATGAAATGATGACCATTGTCCTTGATGAAGAGATGCGCTAAATGATGAGAGAACAACGTCCCATTGTCTGTGAGAGAAAAAGGTGGCCTTCCCAAATGCATATCTTGTTTTATGTCTGAGGGTTCTTAGAGAAGAGTCGGCATTGCTCAAAATCTTTTGTTTCAGAGATCAGACATTCAAAGCTACAGAGATCCGTATTAGTCAGTGTTAGAAATGGGTAAAATATTCAGTGTCAACGCACTGTGACTCCCGAGAAAGCTAATCATTCAGCTGATCCACTCTCTTGGAAAAAAAAGGACTTAAATCGTTCAATTCATTTTTTCCTGCCTAAACAGTGGAAGTGCCAACACTTAAGCATGATTAGTTCTTGGCGATATAATTCACTTTAATCTTTTTTAATGTTTGATGGTATTTGCTTGAAAGCAGAAGCAACAAGTACATAATTATCACAGTAATTAAGCTGCCAAAACACAAGCACATTGCAAGAGCACCTTTGAAACAGTGAGTGCACGATTCATTAGCATCTGCTGTAAGCTTATTAATCATCTAACAGGCAATTAGCAAGCTGTTACCGTTCGTGGCTGGTATGTAAATATATTCCTGGGTTAATTTCTTCCACTGATAATAAAAAAACATTATGAAAATTAGCTCTGCGACTATGTAAATGATCTATGCTGTTAATTGCATTGCGGTGTTACAAATTCACCATGAACCCAGTAAGGATGGCGCAAAAAATATTTCTGAGGCTGTTAAAGAAATTAAACTGGTGGCCGTCACTTTCCCAGTAGTAATTTATAGGCTGCTGTAATGACTTCCACCCCCCTCTGTCTGTCAGACTGATAATGAAGTCTCAGCTAGACTGCATGCCTGAGGGGGAACGCCACACGTTTGTGTGGAGAGGTACAGGCTGGGGACAAATCTGTTCCACCTCCGCCATTAACGCACACACACACACACACACACACAGGCCCAAATGCACAGGCCCAAATATAAACCCAACCCAAATAAGAAGACCACTGCAGAAGCACCGCTGAAATTGGACCAGGCTTGGACTGTTATATGTTGACCCGACTGCTGAATTGACAGAATACATCTAATGACACAGTGATTTCCCCAACAATTAGTCAAAGAGTTGGTCCCTTCAGTCTCTGTTAGTAATCTACACGCTGCAGACACAGGAAGGAGATTATGCATTGCAATTAGGATGACACCTGTGGTAAAACATTACATTTGTGGGGTGGAGGAAACCAGAGGTTATATTGAATTGAATGACCTTGAGTTGCCATCTCCTGGACATTTTGATATTTGAGGTATACCTCAACCACCAACATTGCTAAGGAGGGTTTCGAGCCATTAGAAGTGAATGAAATAAATGGACGGGACATCTGCTGTAGGTAATTTCCATTCAAAGGCAATTCTCCCTGTGCTGCTCTCTCTTGCGCACGCACACACACACACACACACACACACACACACACACACACATCACACGCGCGCGCAGTGTTGAGCAACACTGCAATCCTTACATTTACAGATGCATGAAAGTGTGGTTTACTGTGTGAAGAGTATGATCATTTTCCCTACACCCTCTTCTAAAAAGCGGAACAAGTGACCAATGTAAAAGAGCTCAGTTCAGTTCCTTTTTCCTCTGCTGAGCTCTGGTCTCGTGCTTTCACCGTGGTAACAGAATGACCGCAACTACTTCCCTCCCCAGGACTCTTCTTCTGCTGCCTAAATCCATTAAGGTGTGAGAAACACCAGGCCTATTAGAGACAGCCAATGTCCTGGGAGCCATGTCATCCGCCCTAGGAATGATTGCCTAATATAGCGCCAAGCTCAGAGGAGCGTTTTTCACAGCACAATCCACTAAAATCAATAACAACAGTCAGGCTATATTGTTTCAAACAAGGATTGGGAGGGGACGATAAAAACGCTCGATAGGAGTGTCTAGGCCTGCGAGACGCTGACTCAGCCGTAAATAATCATGCCTGCAGGGAGCCGTTCCCAGCTGATGAGAGGCGATAACTGCCTTGGGTTGAGGGGAGAGAGCACAGAGACGTCAGCAGCAGTGCTTTGAGGGGTTGCAGGTGGTGGTATTGAAAACGGACAGAGTGCTACACCGGAATAGTATCTTCTTTTTTTTCGATACAGAGCTGCCGCCCATCATAAATGAACCCTTCGATCCCCCAAACGTGTTTTAGCGGAAGAATCTGACCTCGGAGGGTCTTTGTAAACCGATCTGAAAATCACCTTCCTGTCAGCATTGAACCACCGTTATAGTCCCAATTACCTAAAAGTCACACCTTCCTTCTACTGCTCGGGTCCTCTTTCTAGAACATTCTCAATGTCGCAGTCTTCAGGGGATGAACATTTTCACGGCCAGTTGTGACACGAAGCCAGGAATTGATCGGCTCCTAATTAGACAATTATTTCTAACACGAGAAAACTTCACCCAGAGCAAGTGGCTCCCAGGTGCAGTGGGAGGGAAGTTGTCAGTTTTCCTGAGAGAGATGAAAAAAGAGTAGAGAAAGGGAGTAAGGAGTCCGTGCACCTCCCACGTGAACTCCGTCCGGTGTCGAAGCCAGGGCGTCCGCGCCTCTCCGAGGATAAACAAAAGCGCGGGTTCTCCAAAGCCCTTTCCAATGAAACAGGACGCTTCACCAGCCGTTCCAGTTGTAAGGGCGGTGTTTGTATCATCCCCTCTCAGACAGCCCTTAGTGAAGGGTCATCGGACGTTCTGATGTACCTCGTGTACCATTCTCATATCCACACAACAACACGGTGCCGGATCACTTAATAAAACAAAGGCTTGGCTGCAGCACAGGAGGCCACATTCCCTGCATGCCCACTGATATTTGTTGAAAGCAGGCGGCAGGCTCTTCAAAGGCAGGAGACATTCCTGCAGAGTTGGGGATCAGAGACTGAGCTGGCCTGTGCGCAGCTACCTGTCTGAGATCAGAATGCATGTGAGCGTTTCAAAAGCATTCTATGAGTTTATTGTATTTAAGTTGATTATATTTTATTGCATGTAAGTATTGGGACAATGAAGCGTTTCGTCTTCTTACACCCCAAAAGGTTTGATTTAAAATCAAACAATTACTATGAGGTTAAAGTATAGACTCTCAGCTTTTATTTTAGACATTTAACACACACTGTATGCACAGTCCCCCCATTTCATGACACCAAAAGGTTTGGGACAATTGGTTCGACAGGCATTCCTGGTTGTTCCGGTGTGTTCCATTGCATCATTTCCGTAGACATAGGAGAGCTTTCAATGTCTAGTTTCGATTATAAACTTTGAGTTTTGGCTTTGAAGTGTGCTATTGATGTCCGTCCATAAGAGGACCAAAGAGGAGTCATAGAAAGTCAAGGAAGCAATTGTGAGGCTGAAAATCCGAATAGCTCTGTCAGGAACATAGCCAAAACCATAGGCATCATTAAAAAGACAGAAAGCACTGGTGAGTTCAGCAATCCCAAATGGGCTGGCAGGCCAAGCAAGACCTGTACACTGCATGCTTGGAGAATGCTCACCATAATTAAGAAAACAAACACTAACATCTGCAGAAAACTTCACCAGTAGAACTACAGAGGCTACACTGCAAGGTGCAAACCACTAGTTAGCCTCAAAAACAGGATGGCCAGGTACAGTCAGCTAAGAAGTAGAGCCTGCGTAGTTCTGGTAAAATGTATTGTGGACAGATGAGACAAAGCTTGTACCAGAGTACTGGAAAAATAAAAGTATGCATACCACTACATCTGTTAAATATAGTGGATGGACTGCTATGGCTTGGGCAGGTATGTCTGCCACTGGCTCACCTTTCCTCACTGATGAGGTGACTGCTAACGGCAGCAGCAGAATTAATTCCAAAGCACACAGAAACATCTTGTCTGCTCACGCATGAGCAGATACCTCCAAACTCATTGGATGGTGATTCTTCATGCATCATGACCTCAAACGTACCGCCATAGCGACTAGGGGCAAAAAAAGTAGAAAGTTCTTGATTGGCTATCTCCAGATTTAAATCCAATTGAACATGCATTTCCTTTGCTGGAGATAAGACTTAAGAATAATGAGACCTCAGAACAGACTGATGACAACTGGGTGCAGGACAGGCTTGGCAGAGCTTCAGCAGGGAAGATGCTCAGCGTCTGGTGGGGTCAATGGTTCTCAGACTTTAGGCAGTCAGGGCAAGCAAAATATTGCTGACTAAATACTAAACATGAGTACGTAATTTGGACATTATATTAATCTTTTGGTATCATCAAATACGGGGGGATGTTGTATAAAAAGTGTGGTTGTGTCTAAACGGTAAACCAATATGTACACATATACCAAAATAAAAGCTTAGAATCTATACTTTAGTATAGATAGTATCCGAAAATTTGGAGTATAGAGCTAAAAAGAAGAGAAAATGCTACACAGTTCCAGTATTTATGGAGGGCACTGAATATTCAGTATTTGTTATGATATATCAGATTTATGGTGTATATTGAGATTTTTAAATTATTGCTTGCTGAAAAAAAAGCTGTCCACTAACCAAAGAAACTGTATAAATTTCTTATTACAAATACTCTCTCCAGTAGGTAATCTAATTCAGTACAAACAACTTTTCTCCAGGATCAGGGGCCATTTATTCATTTATAGACAACTCTCTCATAGATGTAAGCAATTCTGTCCTTGTTCTTTAATGACTTCCTTTCAAAAGTTAATAGTGAATTTCAAAAGATAATTTTTTGTTTCACAAATCAGATAAATCCATTTTCTAAACCGCTTGGGGGTCTTGGTGGAGCCATACACATTTTTCACACCCTGTCCTATGCCGTAGGGAGCAAGACGGTACAACACCCTGGACGGGACCCAAGTCCAACGCAGGACATCGCATAAACACATTCACTCACACAGAGGAATTTAAAGTGACTTATCAACCTGAAGAGTCTTTGGACCACGGGGGGAAACCGGAGAACCCAGTGAAAACCCAGGCCAACACTGGGTGGAACTAGCAAACTCCGCACAGACAAACCCCTTGGGCCAGATGCAAACCCAGGAGCCCTGCATGGCGGCAACGCTAACCACTTAACCACCATGCCACCCCACTCGGATAAATGACACTGACAATTAATTAAAAGTAAGCTTTCTGAATCAAATTAAGCATTTAACATATCTTCCCCACTATTATGCATATATGACATGCAGAGCCTTTGATGCTTGTCATTACATTTTAATTATTGTGTTGATGTCACAATCTGTGAGGCGCCCCACGACCACCCCTCCCACAGTTCCTCAGACACGCAAAGCAGAAAAAACAGACAGAAAAAGACATGCAGAAAAAAGATGATCAATGATTTCTAAAGACCACAGAAAGACCCACTCTTGACTTAAGCTCCTGCACTTTGCTACCCTTCCTGCCACACTCCTAAGCCTCCCCCCAGCCAAAGTGTCCCTCATTGGTAACCGCGCCAGACAAATGCTTCCTCTAACTGTGCCCTACCTCCCTGTTACACTTTGGCCAAGGTTACTTCATCATGGAGACTAAAAAGAACCTGGAAACAGACTCTACAATACAAGTGAAAAATAGCAGCTTGTCCGGCAAGACGCTAACAGCTGCAAATGCCAGAAAAAAAGAAAGAATTTAGGAAAAAATATCCCAATATAAACGTCAGCAAAGTCCTTCTTTTCCTCAGGTGGTCCATCCGGTCCGCTGGCCCGATTACAGCTCGCTGCCTCTACAAGATGGGACACTCCTGTCAACAGGTAAATCTATTTTCAGTCAGAAAGCCAAGCCATGCGCACCGCAATGGAAACCGTAGTCAGCCTTTTCCTTTCTGTATCAGGACAGAACCCAGATAAAGCGACCGCTCTCCGCTTCTCGACACTGCCCTCCGATGTCTTCTATCGGCTCAGAACGAAGCCTCCCAAACAGGGCACAGGTGGAGCTTGTTCCCCTGTAGCCTTGCCAATTAACTTCCCTCCTTTCAGGAAACGTTGCAGCTCACATTACAAAGATAATAGCCCCTAAAAACCACCATAATGTACCATAATGTACCATAATGGAAGTGGGTTGTTATAGTAATCACAAAAAAGTATATCTTAAATCCTGTGTCTACTCTAAACCCCATCGCTCAGCATCTGCAGTCCGCCCAGACGTCCCATCTCCTGAGGCCACACCCCCAGCTTTTTCCCTCTCGTCTAGTGCTGCTGCAGTGCAAGCAGTCAGCAGAAAGAGTCAGGCCTGCTGGGCTGTCAAACGTGTTTAGCTGCCGACCTTTTCCGCGCGCTGCGTGCCTTAAAGGCCACGCAAGGGGCTCTGAACGCAATCCGCTGAGTGAGACGGCAGGAAGTGTGAGAAGAATGGCGGGGTAGTGAAGTCGTACCCTCAGTCGTCCACGCCTGGCGTTTCGGTTTTTCCTAGGTGCCCGTTGTATGGTCTCTCTCCGGACATCATGGTCAGATCTAAATAAAATGACAGACGAGCACAGGCTGGAGAACCACTGTCAAGCGGACGGCAGATTAGCACCGGTAGAGGTCTCCGAGGGGCGTAGCAGGCTGAAAATACCAGCTTTCAACGTGTCTTTGCAGCCCGTGCGCTTCAAGCCAAAGATTTCTGAGAATAGCATGTACATCATACACAGCTTTTCCGTTAAACGCTTTTATTTTAACTCAAATTTGCACCTAAAAGGGTCTCCAAAGAAAAATCCTCCCACGCACAAGCATAAAACGTCTGCTAATTACACCAAATAACAATTAACTCTCCGAAAAGATAAAATCTACAGATTCACGCGCGGTGACTTGACGTTCAGAAGAACTGTGCAGCTATTTGAGCCAATTAGGGATGATATTTTAATGAGCGCTGTCTCCTCCGTGCGCTGGATAGCACAGACTCATCATCTTTATTCGACTTTAGCTGACGCTCTCCCTTTGTACTGTCTCGATGTGACTGATGGCTGAAAACTGGTTCAACAGCTAAAGTGTTCGCTCCTTTTCTTCTTAAAAGAAGTAATGCGGTTTCACAGTTTAGCCTGCCCTTTGGTCTCCTCCACAATGTCAAACGCCAGCATTTGCTTCATCGCTGATAACAGACTTCACCCACCAAAGGCATTACAGTGACCATTATTTATTACTGCAGGCTGGAAAAAGAGAAATACGACAGTCGATGGACAAAAAAAAGTTTGGCTTTCGCATCAGTTTAAAAAAAATAAATCAAATGATTAAACTAGTTTAGTTGAATCTCTGGACCTGAGGTGACGTATCGCCCTGGAGTACGGTTTAGATGAGCCAGGAGGAGGAGGCAAGGTAGCAGCGTTGGGCCGGGAAACCTTCCAGCAGGGAGATACAGGGCGCCCTGCTGTGCGTTTGGACTCAGGGTGGAGGGATGGTGGAGGGACATGGGTCTTGAGAGAACCAGGAAAAAATGTAATATATTTAAGATCACACTAAATGTGATTGGGTTGGTAGTAGAGCAAATAAACAAAGTTGAATGTCTACAACACATAAGCAGATAAAACAAGGCTTGTGCATGTGTTGGAGCAACTGGTTTACGCAGTATAAATGCTGAGTATCTTATCATGCATTGATATGTATGTGCAAATAGTACAAATATCCCTGGTACCCTCAGTTTGAGAATCACTTCTTTATTCACATGCCTAAAGATAATCTCTCAACCCTATGTGCTCAGACATTTTGGGAAGGCAATCAGACCAGAGCAATTAAAGCAGGTCTTTTTCTCCCCTCTCAGACCCATGAGAAATTGCAAAACTATGTCAATATGCATTACACAGAGCTTTTAACACACAATCTTTAACATGCAAAACAGGACAACTGCAGGTGACTTCTAAAGGACAGACTACTCTAAACCACTCTAAACCACCTAAACTAGCCCCCAATCAAGCAACAGGCAAGGGTTCTGGTCTTCTCCTCTCATTTCAGCCAAACGCGTGATTGGCCGCTGTAGGAGGATCATTTCCTAGACCCATATAGAGCCTTGTGATGAAGCAGGAGCCATGAGGCAGTGACTCGGACTTTTAAAAGGACAGCCGCACCAATGAAGATGAGTGTGATTAGGAAAATCAGGCAGGAGGATCCAGGTGATCTACTGCCTTAGGAAAATCAGGCAGAAGGATCCAGGTGATCTACTGCCTCAGGAAAATCAGGCAGGAGGATCCAGGTTATCTACTGCCTTAGGAAAATCAGGCAGGAGGATCCAGGTGATCTACTGCCTCAGGAAAATCAGGCAGGAGGATCCAGGTTATCTACTGCCTTAGGGAAATCCGGCAGGAGGATCCGGGTTATCTCCTGCCTTCCCTCCGATGCACCTCCCCACCGACGCACCTCCCCACCGACGCCCCATCCCTCCAACGCACCTTCTTTAGCATTCACCCAGCGCACACAAATCCCAATATTCCTTGTAGGGTCAGAAAGGGAGAAAAAAAAATCAAAGCAGCGCACATCTAAAGAATATCAGAGACGGATTCATAGATTAGCGCCCGTGGGCATGTATCACTAATTTAAAAAGAAGGAGAAAAACTGTTCTTGGCAGCTCTCAAAGGACATGGTGCGGGATGATTAGCTCCAGGTGATCAATAGCTCCCATTGCAGGTAGGTTCTGGGGGGGTGAGAACCTCTGCTCCTCTGAATTTTAAATATAAACAAACAGGCTTCACGGAGCGACAAATTCATTATTGAACGTCTCTTGGAGAGCGGGCACGGGCGTGGCGTGGGAGAGTACCAGTGGAGTAAATAAAAGCCTTGCTTTAAAACAATCTGACACATACAGTAGATGGAGATGTGCTGCCCCGTCAGGTCGGAGGGTTAACGCGGCGGGTTTTGTCCGGCCGTCGCAACGCCTCCCTCGCATACAAAAAGAGTCCCTGTTTTGAACGCAGTCGTGTTTAACGCATGGCCCCATGTAGCACAGAAAGCACTGCTATGTTTAAGATCCTGTCGTTGCACTTGCCCAATATGAATCAATACGGTTCTGGAACGTCTCTGCACTGGATGTCAGTTTGGGGAAGGAAATGAGGAGGCGGGGAGGCGGAATGAATAGCCCACCTTTGGCCCGATTAGTTATTGACGACTGTGGTGTTTGGAGGGGGAGGGGGGCAGATTAATCCAGCACTGAGCAACCCAACCTTCCTGAGTTCTCTCCTACCATAACCTATACTGCAAATTGAAAACACGAACCTTTCTTCAAAAGGTTTTCTGTCTGTTTTTAGTTTCTAGGAAGGTGTCTGAGTTGCCTAATATAGGCGTTCCACACCAGATTCAATTTAAAACATGTGAAAAAAATCAAGCTAGTACATTTTTTTTCAAGCAAAATGAGTTTATTGTTGAATTTCGACAAATATGTCAATAAAAAAAAAAAGGGATAATAATAGTTTTCATAACAACAAATGTTTAAGTATTTAATACACTGAAGATGGGTGACGTTTAGAACTATATTGGGTGAATTTCTGGACTGTTGTGTGCCGTTGTACATTTATCAGGCTGCTGGACCTTTGGGTAAATGTTTAGTGGGGAAAATTACACAACGTTTGTAAATTCACAATCAATTACTTCAGTAAAGGGTCGCGCGACTGAGCTAAGTCTTGGTTTAATACCTGATACGGAGAGATCTCATTGTTATTAGGGAAAGGGTAAACACAACCCCAACACTCCTGTCAATACTCCATCTGAGAGAGACAACAGAGTGTTAGCACTGTAGTTCAAACACCTCACCTCGGGTCATTTCATTGAGAACAAAGAGAAATGTCTGCTGATTGAAGAGGGTACATTAAGAATCCTGGGTAACGCGAAGTAAAGACGCACGCAGAGTTACATCGGAGATGGTGGAGAAGGTATAGACATACTCCCCCCTGCTGGGATAAACAGGGCTTTTAAGGCAGGAAACAAACAACAGTTAATGTGATGTGTTAATGCCACTGACTGAGCCTATCAGGTCCCCTGTACAAACCCACACACAGCTCACATTTGATTTGTATTAGCGGCAGGCCTGAAGGGCCCTTCTCTCTCCAGGATAAGCGGCTGCTCATTATCCCGCCCGTCTGCGGCTCGGCGAACGGGAGAATGTCGTGTCGCGATTATCATGATAAAAGAAATTGGACAGGGCGCAAAGCCAGGCTCTACCTTATTTACGGCCAACAATGATATTGTACAGAAAAGCCAGCCATAATTTGCTCATAAATAATTTCCCATTCCCATGTCAAGTCTCTGGAGAGGCTCCAGTTTATTCACAAGAAGGCGCTGCCGCGTGTACTGCAAATGAGCCTTTCAGAAAGGCCTCATCTCCTCGCCACCAAACGCCCAGCGCCGCGCTGCTTTCCTCCCCCTTTATTTCCATCCTCCAGTAATAACCTTCCACTAACCTTTAAACCTCGGTGAATAATAGAAATCCTATTTTCATATCAATGGAGGAGTCAAGCCAGGCAATTATCTTTTATCTGTATACTCTGCTGTCAGAGCAAAGCATAATAAAGTTTTCCCAAGTGGGGCCGAACAAGAGAGAGAGAGAGAGAGAGAGAGAGAGAGAGAAGAAAGCCGGGGAGAGGGTGAGGGAGACGGAGACGGAGAGCAGGGGAAGCTGGAGATGCTATCTGAAGACATTAATGCAATGATGAATTATTCAGTAATGACTACAAGATCTGTCATAAAAAACACTGCTTACATCTGCGCTGTGTTCTAGGGGGCTGAGCTGAGCGGTGCGCGGGCGCCAGAGAAGACACTAAAGATAAACATGACAAATTGGCGGATCATCTGTTCAATTAGGACAGCAGAGCAGGTGCGCTAGAGCAGCGGTTGTGCCACATGATGACACAGTTACAGGCCAAACCAGAGGCATGATGGGAAATACCTCATTTGCGTGACAGTGATTTAGAGCAGTGCAGCATGAGGATATCCAGAAAAAAAACATCTGAAATTCCCCCTGGTGCTCATTAAAATTCGACTGTGCTTCTCTCCCCCCCAACCCCCCCCCCCTTCCTTTTCTTTCTCTCCGTTTCCTTCTCTTGTTGGTTCCCCGACTCCCCTGGCTCCCATCCACCATCATTTTTATTAATTCATAAACACATTGCACCATTGATTGAGCTGGAGGAGCGCTGGAGCAGCAAAACATGGGTGATGGGAAAATATCACACATCTAGGCAGCAAGATTGTGAGGGGGGGGGGGAGATAAGCAGAAAATGAGTGGTAAAGGGGGGATGTGTGGGAGAGGGGGAGTACGGAGAGTGTTTATGTGTGTGTAGGTGTGAGTGTGTGTGTGTGTGTGTGTGTGTGTGTGTGTGTAGGTGTGAGTGTGTGTGTGTGTGTGTGTGTGTGTGTGTGTGTGTGTGTGTGTGTGTGTGTGTACGAGAGAGAGCAGGGATCAGAATGCGTGTGTGTGTGTAGGTGTGTGTGTGTGCGTGTGTGAGAGAGTGTGTGATTGTGTGTGAGTGTGTGTGTGCATGTGAGTGAGTGTGTGTGTGTGTGTGTGTGTGTGTCGTGCGAGAGAGAACGGGGATCAGAATGCGTGTGTATGTGTGTGAATGTGTGATTGTGTGTGAGTGTGTGTGTGTGTGTGTGTGTGTGTGTCTGTGTGTGAGTGTGTGTAGGTGTGTGAGTGTGTGTGTGCGTGCGTGAGTGTGTGTGTGTGTGTGAGTGTGTGTGTGCGTGAGTGTGTGTGTGTGTGTGAGTGTGTGTGTGCGCAAGGGAGAGCGGGGGTCAGAATGTGTGTGTGTGTGAGCATGAGTGCATGTGTGCATGTGTGTGTATGTGTGTGCGACAGAGAGCGGGGGTCAGAATGCGTGTGAGTGTGTGTGTGAGTATGAGTGCATGTGTGCATGTGTGTGTGTGTGTGTGTGTGTGTGTGTGTGTGTGCGACAGAGAGCGGGGGTCAGAATGCGTTTGTGTGTGTGAGTGTGTGTGTGGGTGGATATAAGAGAGAGAGCCGGAGTGTGTAGATGTGTGTGTGTGGATGTAAGAGAGAGAGCGGGGGTCAGAATGCGCATGCTTGTGTGGATGTGAGAGAGAGAACGGGCGTGTTATTCTGTTGATAGACATAGATGGAGCGAGGGAAAGGAGTGAAACATTGGAAGAGAGGGAATCCCCCCCCCACCACCCTTCCACCGCCAAGCCCCATCATCTGCCACGTTAAACAGGGGAAGAGAGGGCCATGGATGTGACCGTGTCCCGACACGCCTGCTGCTCTCCTGACATTCCTGACCACGGTCCAGCTCTCTTCAGGGGCCTCTTCTCGCTGATTTTGCTCCAGCTGAGAGCTCAGCAGTCTTCCCCAGCGTCTGTCTTCCCCCAGTCTTGACTAAAGCCACTGGGGAGGGATGCGATATTGAAAGCCCCCCCCATTACCATTTGAAGCCATTGACAGGAATGCACAAGGCAGACGGCGTAATCCACTCTTCATTTCCGCCGAGGGCCCGAGGCGTCCCACTCTGGTAATGATTGACTCATCCATTCAGCGTGCGTCACGGGTGGGTTGGGAGGCCCCCTCCGCCTCTCTCCCCCACATGGCAGATTCCACAGGAAGGGCCTCAGATGAAGGTGGTTGGGTAACATTAAAACACCCATTCCAAAATGAGTAAGCTCACGTTTCGTAGGCCCTTTCCCCTTTCGCTGGGTCACTTTCCGTGCCGTGAAAAACTCCTCGATTTTGGAGATGTAAGAAACCTGGCTGTAGGGGAGCTGTCTCCCGGATTCCCTGATGCGCGGCAGACAGGAGGTGCAGGGTGGTCGAGGGGCGGGGTGTGCTGACGTGCTGCCCTCCAGCCCGGTGGGGCGTGACTAATGTGACCAGGGCAGGCCGCCCTCCCCAGACAGACTAGGGCTCCTGCGGGCCATCGAGAGAGGCCTCATTATCGCCGGCGTAGCGCCACACATGTTCAGTGGTGACAGGAGGTCCTCCTATGCCCCCCCCCCCCACCCCAACCTGCTACATTAACACAACCACCAGTGGCACTCACCTAATGGCAGCTCCTCACAGAGAGAGCGCTGCTCGCTGGGCTAAACAAAAGCACCTGTCAGGCTTCTCATAGCAGGCGCAGGGGGGGGAGTGCTGAACGAGAGAGAGGGAAAGGTGGGATCATGTGACCCGTGGGGCATTCAGCTCGGAGGTCACAGGGCCAGCTGTCCCCACACCTGCCACGGCCTGAGTCCGAATGAGTCCAACGCATTGAGTGACTGGGCTCTCAAAACGCTCTCGCTGAGCTGTAACGACTGGTTCAATTAGGAGAGCAGGCTTCACAATGCGCTGAATATTGCAAAGAAATAATCGGAATCACTCCCTCTGTATTTCCCTTGCAAACAGCTCCTCTCCCAAAACATATAAATTCCACAAAAAACACTTTCAAACGATTATATTAAAAAATATAAATATCATCAAGATGTGTACTAGTTAATTAACTAAGATGAATATCCTCTTTGCATTAAAATACAGAAATAACATTGAAAGGGCATCTCATTTTCTCTTGTTCGCTCGCAGCATCCTGCTGGGAGTGTTAAAATAACCCCAGTCTGGCTTTTATCTCTTAATAATAATAGCGTTTCTTTTTCTAATTATGCAAATAACACCTGATTAGCATAACTTGTGTTCTGTCACTACTAACAGCAGAATACCCACAACGCCTATAAGGATTTTACGCTGTCATGTTTTTCTCCCCCCTGGCCTGAAGATGAAGACGTTTGAAGGTAGCTGCGCCGGGCCGTGTCTCCGGCGTTCGGTACACAGGTGGGGAAAGGGGGTGCTGTCAGACCCCCGGGCCCCTGTGGGGCACTGTCCCTGCAGCGAGGTCTCTGCCACTCTGCACAGCAGAGAATCCTCACACGGGGGGCCCCCAGGGAGACTGCTGCTGATTCACACATCGCCTGCAGCACACATTAAAGACTGCAGTTTAGGGCAGATCACACGCTACATAAAGTCCATAACCTTGGGATTGGATAGCAAATATATATATATATATTATATATTATATATTATCATCGAATCAAAGGAAAGCCGCAGGAACTGTTCAGGTCTTTTTATTTTATTTACAGTAGTCATAAGGCCCATAAGGCAGCTATCCCACACCCAAGCAAACTGTCAACCTTTTAGGCAAACATCTATGATAAACATACCAGTAAATAAATTAAACATGACGACAAAGAGGGGAATTATTCTGCAGTTTATAGCGTCAGAAAGTTATCCGAGCTACAGATATGAGGTTTAGCAGACGTGATGCTCTGTACAGCGTGTTTGCTAATTCTGCGTTGCTAACAGCCGTTTGCACTGAGGCAGACTTGATCCACTGGGTCCAATTCACCAGTGAGGTGTGGAAAGGTGAGAGGGTCGTTCTCCGCGGAGGTGACGCCTCGATGCTCAGCATAGTGCGGCACCGCTAATGACACAGAGCGCGGGGCTAGGCTTCCCATACACACGTTCAGGTGCGGGCCAATAAACCCAGAGGCACAGGAGGGTCACCTGGGACCCAAAAAGCAGGCCTCAAGCGAGAACAGTAAACAAACAGAAGAAAGACCGAGAGACTGAGAGAGGCAGAAGAACAAACAAAAGGTTCCAGAGAAAGAGAGAGAAAAAAGACGCAGCAGGCTCCGCTGGCGTTGTAACCCAGCAGTGAGCGCTCAGCAAACAGACCGCTGTCCCTGTGGGAGCCGCAGCACCACCCTGCACCTGTACCCCGGGGAACGGCCCGCCAGCCAGCCTCTGAGGTCCACCTCAGGACCAACCTCACCCCACAACATGGAAGTTACGGCGTAAAGACTCCACAACCTTGCCGGCCTTGCAGGGGCGTTGTAAAAAGACCACGTGCTGCGTTGACACGATCGGCGGGAAGCGACTCACAGAACTAAATCGCCGCCTACAGCAGGCCCTACTCACAATCCCACGCCTGCAATCCCTCCTCCGCAGGAACCCAGACCGCAGTGGGGGGGCCCCCTTCCTTACCAAAATAGCGAGGGGAAAGGCCGTTCCTAGCATGAATTAGTCATATACAAGTATCAAACTGGGTTCGATGACAGAGTGCCGTGGCTGAGCTCCTTTAATGATACATTAGAGCTCATTGGCTTCAGCACAATCATCCCCGTTTCATTAAAAGGTGAACTTGCGAGTCCTGTGAAATCCATTTTCTACCTTTCATTCGCTTCAGGCGGTCAGAGAGCGTAAGAATTTCACACATGCGTTCATCATTTAAACTACAATGCTGTCTATCAGCGGAATGCAGGATGAATAATTCAGAGAGATGGCTCCCTCATCAAACAGACAAATGCAACAGGATTCTCGCTTCCTCAGAGCAAACAGCAAACATGACAATCAAGACAACACAGCCAGTTAGGTAAAGACAAAATTAATGAAAATGATGATGATGAAAAGCTAAAAAATGATGAAACTGAAACCGCAGGTCTCTGTAAAGGTGCGTTTACGTTTGGATCAGGAACCAAACATAAGATCCAGGCAATGCGCTTTTGAGCACTAAAACAAGCAAAACAACACAAACTCAGATCCTTCTTGTTTGGTAAAAGACCTCGATCTCCCTTTTGCATACAAACCGATACCTGGAATACGGCACAGGTCTGACTGCTGCAGCCTGAGCAGTTTGAGCCATGCATCTGCTGTCACGCAATCAAATGCTGCCCAAGACGTGCGCCATGACAGCTGGCTGTGTAGTAACAAGCCACAGGACAGCGCCCTGACTCGGGGAAAGTCCAGGAGAAGCCCTCGGCTGATGAATTTTCTGTGTCTGGAAAAAAACAATGCGGTCCTACAAACAGAGTTCCTTGTAAATGCACTCAGCAAACGTCAACAATGGCTTAACTCCGTAAAACGAGAGTTCAAAAGTCCCTCCGCTCTCTCTCCGTTCTCCCTCCACTCTCTCCACCCTCCCCTCTGCCCTCTCTGCTCTCTTTCCACCCTCCACCCTCCACTTTCTCCGCTCTCTCTTCACCCTCCCCTCTGCCCTCTCTGCTCTCTCTCCACCCTCCACTCTCTCCGCTCTCTCTTCACCCTCCCCTCTGTCCCCTCCGCTCTCTTTCCACCCTCCCCTCCAGTCTCTCCGCTCTCTCTCCTCCACTCTCTCCGCTCTCTCTTCACCCTCCCCTCCGCTCTCTCTCCACCCTCCCTTCTGCCCTCTCTGCTCTCTCTCCACCCTCCACCCTCCACTCTCTCCGCTCTCTCTTCACCCTCCCCTCCGCCTTCTCTGCTCTCTCTCCGCCCTCCCTTCTGCTCTCTCCCTCCACACTCACCATCCTCCCCTCCGCTCCCTCCGCTCTCTCCGCTCTCACCACCCTCCCCTCCGCTCTCTCCGCTCTCTCTCCGCCCTCCCCTCCGCCCACTCCACCCTCCCCTCTGCTCTCCCCTCCACCCTCCACTCTCTCCATCCTCCCCTCCGCTCTCTCCGCTCTCTCTCCGCTCCACTCGTCAGCATCTAGCATTGCCCAGCTCGGTGGTGTACGTATGAAAGGCTATTGGGGGGCTAAAGAGAAAGGCTTGCTATTAGGAAACACTGATTTAGGCTCTCAAGCACTCATGTTAAATTCAAAAGAAAAAAAATATTACTAATAAATGAACGCATGATAAAAAAGAAAAGAAATCTAGGGGAAAAAAATATTCCCCTCAAATCTGCCGGCGTTACGTGAATCTTTTATGCAAATGGAATTTAAAATGAGGTGAAGCTATCTTCAGGGACCGTGGCTGTTTTCCACAGCCCTCAATTAAAATTTATGCTGGCGTTGATTTATAAAATGTATTAATAGCCCGGTGCTGAGGGAAGGAGGTAGCGGTGATGAAAAGCAGCCTCTGCTCACCTCCCCCCTACACACCCAACCTCCTCCTCCCTCCACCTCGCCGTCCACAGTGGGCCTGGCCTGGCAGGTTCTCTCAGATTCTCCTCTGCACCGTCTCTCTGTGATTTTATAATTGGGCTCAACTCATTGTTATTCAAAACCCTGTAGAACCAATTAGTCGGAGACCTTGTGACCCCGGGCTTCTATGTTACGGTGGCAACTAAAGAGTATAAGTGAGAAAGCCGAGAGCCAGAGGTCTGAGCTTCCTTTGGTTCCCGATTAATAATCCTGTCAGGCCTATCAGAGGCGTTAAATCAGACCTTCGTATCAGAGGCGTTAAAGAGAGATGCTGGGTAAGGCCTCTGCTTTTCGACCACTGCTTCCTATTAATCTTTAATGATAACCAGGTCACTCACTCCCTTTTGTCCTGTCAGATAAATGTACAGTTAACAGGATAATGAGATTTCTCTGGCCTACAGCAGTCTTAGGAAAGGCGAATGGGTGACCCCGCAGGAGGACGGTACTGGCCCCGCTGGATGGAAGAGGAGAGGGGGCAGCTTGTAATGTATGGGGCAGACTCCAGGCCACAGTGTTCACCCGTAGATATAAATGCCCTTTTGTCAACTTCTGTGCCCTCCGTAAGTTTCACAGATTTATTATGGATAGTGCATTAGGGGGAATAGGAATGTGATGATATTTTAGCTTGCAGAACAAAGTGCTTTTCTCTTTACACTTTGAGCACCGCGCTGGTTAGCGCCATACTTGACTGTACCAACTGCAACTCATGTGAATGTCATCTGTATTTGACAGCTGACCTTTAGCGAAGCTGCCTCATCTGGATGTTGGTGAAAGCTGCAAGGCCCTCTTAAGAGGTGAACCGCTGTTAACAAGAGGAGCGGGGTGCTGGCAGTGGAGCCGTTGGCAGGCGCCATCCACCTCACACCGGACCACTCCTGAAACAGCCAAGCGCTGAACCCACTGATAACCGCAGGGCACTGTCAACAGCAGCTGGAGCTAATGATAGACGTGTCAGTCAGCTCCAGCCATCATCGTATTGGGCAGAATAAAAAACGCAGCATAGAAAATGAAGAAAGCCCCTCCCGCCCTTCTGTAAAGGCAGTGCCAGCAGGCACCCACCCTTGACACTGTTCCTCCAATCGACACAGCCAACTGCTAAGAAGTGAAAGATCCGCTAAAGAGAGGTAAAGCCAACCAAAAGCTATGCCACGCATAAGCCGTCATGGAATCAAAAGTTAGTTTTTCATTATAGAATGACAGCAAGTGGGAATACTAAAACTATTACTACCATTTTAAAGGGAATTTAAGCGTAACCATATTCCTCTCTGTATGTGCAGGTCTTCATTAGTCCCGGTCACAGACAGCGTATGTTCCAGGAGGCATGACCACTCGTTCAACAACTCCCAAAATATTATGTGATAAAAGTTTAAATTTCCTGTCGAAAATACTGCAGGAGAACAGCAATCAACACACTAACGGTGTGGACTGATCACCAGCTTCATAACTGTCTAGACAAAAACCTCCTACAATACATTGTTTATCGGTGTGTGTGTGTGTGTTTTACTGGACTAACACCCAATATTCCCACAGTTATAATTTACATTTTACATTTTTATCCAAAGCAACTTACATTTCTACATTCATTCATACAGCTGGACAACTGAAGCAATTCAGGTTAAGTACCTTGCTCAAGGGTACGACAGCTGGGGTGGGACTTGAACCAGCAACTTTTCGGTTTCAAGCCTGCCACCTTACACCACCTACACCACCAGCTGCCCCACGTTGTACATCATTTACAACACAGTAGCTCAGCAGACACCGTTAACCAAATCGACTGACACACCCAGACATTTATAGAGGCATTTAGCGTTGAGTACCTCACTGAGGCATACAATGGCTGAGGGGGAACTGAACTGGCAACCTTCTGGTTCAAAGTCTGTCACCTTAATCACACCACCAGCTGCGCGTTTAAGAATTGCCAAGGTCCAAAAAATGTCTGAAAGGATGAAAAATTCACTTCTACACACAGATCCAAGAGTTGAGCTGGAGAGGAACCAAGAACAGTCCAGCGTCAATGACCCTACCTCTTAACATGGATTGCATAAAACTCAGCTTTGAGTAAAGCCCTCGAAGATACTTTTAGTGGGTCAATTACAAAACACAGAGCATTCACAAATAAGGCACTGTGTAGCACATTCTGGTGTTATCATCCTTGTAATCACAAACTGTGTAATTTACACAGCGCCAAAAAACAAAAACACCTGCTAAACTGCTTTTAACTACGGCAGGATGTATTACTGTGCTAGGAAATACAATTTAAACAGCCGATAATACGGCGTAATTAAGGCATACAAAGACACACACCTGCAAATGATTATTTAGAAACACCTTACCTGCCAGTAAATTAAGTAGTTAAAAAGATGAGCTAATAGAATTGACGTTAAATGATGTATAAACAGCTAATTGTTCCAGATAATGAATGATGTGCATTAATGCATTGAAGGACAGAGACCCAATGACCGTTTGTATACAGCGATTGTGGGAGTTTCTCCTTCGTATTTCCAGACATCTACACATATTAAAATGACAAATCTCTTTTATTAAACGTTGTCTGGAGCCGATAGGATCATGATGTAATATTTAGTCTCATATTCAGACAGGCCAGAACTGTTCCTCGCTAATTCATCTTTCCTGACAACCATTCCCGCTCCTATTGCTGCCCCGTCCGACAGAAGAAATGAAAACAACCACTTCCTTTATATAATGCAGCATTGCAGCTGCTGAGTCAGTATGGAGTTTCTCATTTAAAAAAAAAAATATATATATATATATGTCTGTATTTTAAGACATAAAATTCAATGGGGAGGGGGGAAAATAGATTTTTTTTTTGAGGACTCTGAACGTTTGTAGCATGACACAGTCACATTGTTTGGGTTTGAGGAGTTGTGCCAACTTTTGTCAGACAGCACATACATGTAACGCACCTTGAGTGTAGCATAAGCCAGGCCAGGCCCCCAGGGATGAGTAACAACCGGTATAATCAGCACTTTCATACATACAGGCCTAATCACTGGCCCACCCATACTACATCTTACAGCAGCAACCATACACAAAGCGCTCTGTGGCAGTCTGTGAAGACAATGTTTTAACTCAGGACCGTTGAGGAGAAGTGAAATTTATGGACATCACAAGAAAGGGCGGTCTGATAAAGTACAGTTTAGAGGACAGGGTGAAAGGGTACGCAAATTTCAGTGCTACACTGGCTCTGTGATGAAACAGAACCGGCTTTTTTTGTGAGAACATAAAATAGCAGTGGAGGCCAAAGTAAGCGTGGTGATTCCAGAACCGCTCCAAACATGGCTTTTGACTCATCTGCCATGATCACTTCTTCACAGAAAACACAAATTCTTGGCCGGGCGATTTAAAAAGTTTATTTGATCACACCTGTTTTATGGCGTCTTCTTGGCAAAGGTGTGATGTTTGCATTTCTCCCCTTCGGAGTGCATATTAGGTTTGCTCTCCCATCGAAGGCCAGGACTGAGTGGCTTCTTTCCTACCTCTGCTGTGTGTTAAACAAGGCTCCCAGGCCCCCTACATTGCTGGATGGTTTTGCAGCCCGCCATAAATCCTTTACGACAAACTCTATAAACCTCTTTGGGCTTAAATATTTATGGATGCCTGTGGTTCCCCTGAGTGCTGTTTTCTGTCAGAGGCTCGATGCACCATTAATTTATCTGGAGCACATCCAGGCTTCTTATCTGCCACTCGTGGTTGTAACATCCTTCTAAGGAGCTCTGGTGGTCTTCTTTAAAAAAAAAAAAAAATAAACCACATGAGGAATAAATAATGAATTAATAAACGAATGTATTAAATGGGACCTGTTCTTGTAGACTTTGGGTATTTTGGCTTACTATATGAACAAATGTAAACCCGGACCTCTTCGAATACAGCTTAAAGTCCTTGTGCAGTGCGTTTTCTACGAACCAGAAAAATAAGGGGGGGAAGCAAGGAAAGGCATATGGGCAAGATGATCGTTTAGCCTCAGTCATAGCTAGGCACCCGTGGCTTCAGGTTTCTCTCTGAAAGTCATTTTGCAAGGTTGATATAAACGGTTGGTGACCCTTAAACTGAAGGTGAACCAATCGTAAGTCATTACTCAACAGAAGATATGATGTGTGCTGTTGTCCTGCTGTGGAAGAGAGGTTAGCCGTTAAGGATATTGCCCCTTTAAAGTCAGTGGGAGGCCAACCATGAGTCCCTCACCGCTTTCAAGCGTGGTGATTTCTCAGATTTACCATTTTTTTCATATTTGTAACTCCCATTTTTCTGTGATTCATGAGTAAAAGCCTTCAGGGAGAAAATGCCATTCATGCAAGACTGCCAAGGCCCAGCCAGAGATATGAGTTTAAATAGTTCTCACAACTGAAATTTGTCAAAGCTTTATAATCAGTCGGATAAGATCTGCTGATAGGGGAGGTTTCTTTGTTCCAAGGTGTTCCTCTGTTACTGTGAGCTTCTTCATTCTGAAGATGTCCACCACAGGTGAATTAGAAGATTCATCACAGAGGGAGACACACTTAAGTACCACCTTGCCCTAAGGAGGGTAGAACTGCTCCCAGGCAGAGTGACACAAGAACCCTCAAAATGTTTGGGGTTTTTTTCCCTGTGAAAGTAAATGTATACCAAATATTGCACCAACCAGCCTTGTTACTTGGGCAAAGTTCCACTTATTTCCCTTTTTGATTTGCTTTTCAAGAAAGTAATTGATACTTTGAGTGGCATCGTAGCATATCTAAATCTATCTAAGTTTTGAATCAGGTGAGATCAGAACCAGTTTGTTCAGGACACTTACACACACCCAACTTTTCATGGAGTCACAACACGTTCAGAACACTTACACACACCCATCTTTTCACGGAATCACAACAGACCTTTTGTTTAAATGTAACACAGGACGCTAGAGGGCCATGAAAATCAGGGCTGAGACGTGTCCTAGTAGTAAGCCCTTTTAGAAAGACATATTTATCCCATATCCATATGAATAAGTGGGGCATTCTTGCAGGCAATTTATTTATTTATGGTGGAACGTTTAACGCTTATCTCTTATTAGGTGGACATCTTATTATTCTGATGTCCGAGAGTAGCTAGGAGACCATACCACAACCAAAGCTGTCGACCCAACGGGCATTTGTCACGTCAATCCAGAGCTCCTCGGTTAAAGGAATGGAATACTTTTTACTGTAGTGGCTGAGATGATGACAGCCCAGATTAATGGCCTTTGTTAAACAGCCAGAATAACAACTGTTTCTGCACACATCATGAAAATAAGAACTCGGAGGAAAACTGCCAATTCCACCAGTTCATGCATATCTGGGTCTATGAACATCTGCCAGCCCTAATAATTTATGTAGTATTTCCAGCTAAGGAGCACTGAATTCTTCTCAAAACGTTTGTTCTGAGTTCTGAAGAAAGCCCTCCTCCCCCGACTGGGTCCCTGCGCTGTACCTGTCTGTGCTGTGAAGGTTCCAGCTGCAGAACCTTCTTGTTTAAAAGGTGAGAAGAATCACAAGCCCATCTTCCCAAGGGCTCGTCGTTCCCTGCCTCACAAACGAGCAGACTCGCCGGTGACCAGAGATGGAGCAGGTCGATACGCGCTCGATTGAACCGCAGACTCTGGAAGAAAAACACGAGGAGCGATCGCTGGGCCCGACCGACTGCTTCTACTGACACAAAACAATAAACAGGCACGCAAGAAGCCGCAGGTAGAAGAACAAACGGACATGAATTTCTCAGTTAGGCCTCCTGCACCGACGCTAAGTCAGATTAACAGCATCTTCACTATCAGGCAGCGGATGAGCAGTTAGCACCCTTAGCACACTCTCCGTTTCATTGCCAACCGAAACGTATGATGGCATGCCACCTGTGGAGGGGGCACGTACTGTTATAGGAAAGGAATTTCAAATACATTTTCCCATTACTTTTGTGAATAAGGAGGAGGTTTTTTCCCCCAGAATCATTCAATAATGACATCACCTTAATTCCAACTTTGGAAATGGTGGGCTGTTACTTTTAGAGTTACCCACAATCTAAAGGCCTCACGTGTCGCCTTATTCAATTGTCATTTTTTTTACCCTAATCAGTCAGACCTCTGTGTTAGAGTCTAAAACGTGAATTGTTTACATATTTATTTTATTAAAAATATGCCAACCTGCTAAAAATGACAAAATCCTTAAGAAATCTGTCCGAGATCAAATTAATATTATAACATTTTGGGAGACATGCCAAAGAAAAGGGTGACTCTTAGCTACATGGAGGTTCCAGACCAAATCTATTTCTCCATCATCATTTTATCACAAAGTTGGTTTTATGCTTTCAAATTGAAAACAGTCGTTGTGGGCTTAATTATTATTTTTTTGCATACTACATACTGTAGAAATAGTCATGCAAACTGTAACAACTTGGTTGTTTGTGACATGTGACTTGAAAAATAAATCTTATAGTGCCGTTTGCTGTTCAGCCATTGAAGGCGGAAGATAAATAGCAGAAATGGGTGTACCCTAATTTAAAGCAGTTGTAGCCACCAGATGACATGACAGCTACTACATCCTGGTTTTACTACATATGAATCAGTCATTTGAAAGGATCATGCATCAAAAAGACATTAATCAGCTGCTTGTCATTTGAATAACTTGACATAATAACTAAGGTCCAAGGGTTAGGACTAAGACTAAGATTTCCCATTTATCAAAAGTATCACAAAGGGCCTGTATGAGAAGTACATTACAGTAAAGTGGACACAGTTTCTTAGATTATAATATAAAACAAACTACAATCAATAATTAAAACGCCAATGTCCTAAAGATATGTAAACTTGTAGGACTTTAAATTCTACCTTTATCCCACAAGGTGGAAAAAAATGACACTTTAAATTGATCCACCATCAATAGGTGACAAGCATTAAATTGTTCAATGTTTAATATTATTTGCGCTACACATTTTATTATATGCACTACGCAGTTATACCTGTTAATTCATAAATGGTATAACTGAAGATAAACCTTCATGCTACAAATACAATACACAGTATATAATTAAAATCTGCATGCAAACGCATTTTTTGATATCACGTAAAAAAGAATAACTTGCACTTTGTTGTAAAGTCCTGACTCCTGGCGTAATGACAGGACGAGATAAAACTCTGACTGCCTGCTTCTTTCCTTTAATGGGTGATATCCCTTTAATAAACAGACAGCCAGAGCTAGCGGTTTAATCTGGCTGATTGGGACTGCATGCCGGGAGAGTGATTGGTGTGTTGGGCTTCACCTTCCAAGGGCACCTCCACCAGTCTCTAACAATCATGAGTCGTGTTAACTTCTATTACCACTGACATCTGGTCACTCCACTTCAGGCTTAATGCAGAGGTTTTTACACAATCATTTCAGCAGATGTTGCGTGGAGGGGAACTGACTAAATAGTTGTTACGTCATTACGGAGCAATTTTTTAATTTGGCCTATTCAGAAGTCCATGGGGAGAGGCCAGACATCAAAAAATGTCTATCTTCAGTCTCCACTTGGCCGGCCAGCATTCCCCACTTGTGTATCTTCACTCCAACAGTTGTTGACGTTCCATGTACTTTCCCTGTGAATCGGTGTAAACAGTAACATCATTGATTTGTCCTGCTGTGATTTGGAAAGATAATCTAGCCCAAACTCTCAGTCTCACACTCAGAAAGCAACCCTGATGATCAAAGTTAGATTTTTTTTTTTTTGCTAGCGCTTCCCCCCCCAGTGCAGCTTTAGCACGGAGGGTTTAATAATGCTTATTATGATGGAGCAGCTCGTGAAGACATATGCGTTTCGGGTCACATCCTGGAAACGCCTGAATCCGCGTGTAGTGGGGGGTAAAGAATATATGCTACGGTGACAGATAAAGGCGGGGAGCTGAGGGGTTGTGTCTGGATGGGGCACTGAGTCACTGGTGATCACAGCCCAGCCCTGCAGTGGTGAGTTTGAGTGAGAGTGCCAGTTCCCAGTGCTGTCAGCCTCTATGAGGCGCGAGGGCTTCCAGGCGAGGAAGCCGCGAGCCCCACGCGCCCCTCTCGTGTCACAGGGTCATCCAACAAAAAAAAACAAAAATCTCTGGAGTGTTTCTGTTTGCTGGAGTGATGGCAGATATCAGCCCAGACTTCCAAGTAACAAAACCTCAAGCCACGATCGGACGCCCTCTCAGGGACAGGGTCAGCCTTTCTGTAAACTGAGAATGCCTTTATCATCACTCTCTGGATCTCTCTTTGTCCTTCCTTTTCCTCTATCTGAACTCTTCACTCATTTCCTGCTCAGAAAAATGAAAACTCGTGTTCGAGTAATGAATATCCCTGCAGGTTAAACTCCATTCGGTATATTCACAATTTTACAGCCAGGTTGCTCCCTATGCTTTTCGCCCAAAAATGTGTAGATCTCAGGTTGACAAGTTAATGAGGTCAACCACAAATGGAGTTACCAGAGACCATGATCCCCAATCCCCTCGCACAAGACTCGGGAGAAGAGCGAACTTCAGTCTGAGGCCGGTATGTTTATACTCTGGCTGTAAAAACTCATGCTTCCCCTCAACTTTTCTGAACTTGAGGGTTTCTGTTTCTATAATCTCCAAAAAAAACCGTACTCAAGAGAAAACAGGAGACGGAGGTCTTGCAGGCACCGTCACGGAATAAACAGCATAAAAAACTGCAGGAAATGGCCGGGCTGTGGGACCTGCGGTGTGGCTGGCAGAAACATTTCCCATGTCTTTCACCACACTGCTCAGAATGGTCTTCTCCGCGGGGCGTTTTTACAGCAGCAGAAGCCCCAGCTGACTCGCGTTGGCTTTCTGTAGAAGCGTGACAAGTGTAATCCAAGCCTGCCCTCTGCAGTATCATAGCAGGAGTAAACAGGATCATGTGACCACTCTGTCAACGCACTCTGTCAACTGAGACAATCTGAAAGAGGTTTCACCCCTGCTGGTAAATAAAGCTGTACTGTAGTGGCCCTTGATTAGACACCTTTGGCACGATATGCTAAATGTGTGTAGATTATATCACTGGTGCATCCAAAGCACCAAGACGGTGAAGCCTACTGAGACACTCCTGGGTGAACACTTAATCCACTGTGCTGCTCTGGTAATTACAGGTACAACGGCAGTGCAGCAGAGGGGTTGGGCATATATGAAGCTGGAATTCTTATCATTTACTTCACTGCTGCAGCGCAACCGTTGGCGTCCGGTGCGTAAAGCAGAAAGCTTTAACATCCCATGAAAACGCCATAAACTTTAAGGGAATTTGAGAGAATAATAGAGCAGGACAAAGGGCTAGCTCCAAGCAGAGCACCGATGTGTTTGCCGAAGACCGTCGGTCCGTCCGTCCGTCCGTGCTGTGGAAAGGGACCGACAGAGCGACGTCGTGCGTAACGGCGGTGCGAGCGGGCGAGACTCCGACGCTCGCGGCACCACTCAGCTCGGCTGGCAGAGAAACCGGCGGACATCGGACGGAACGTTCCGAGAGCAGCCAAGCTTCCACAAGGGCTCTTTACTTTGGAGTGGAAACACTGAATGCGGAGATGTGGAGGAAAGATAGGAGTGAGCGTCAGGCGGCTCAATGGTAATCCTGTGGTACTAATAAGTTAACTGAAGTACCGAGAAGCTGCTAAATGTTAGTCATATAATGAATCGTGTTCATGGGAGTGTGCAAAATCGCAAGGAAAGACAGGAATCAAAGTGTAAATAAAGCAGGGTTCACACTTACACTTTAATTCTTCATTGAGGTGATATATTTTCCCCCCCAACCTTGTAGTCTTGTATTTCTCCACTCTCCATAGTTTGGTGACAAAAATATAAGAGAAAAGAACAGACCATCATTTAACCTGTCCAAAATCGAAACAAACACAAGCAAGAGCTGCAGAACATGCTGTCTTGTTATGAACAGAATTTGGCGCATAGAGGGAGATAATCTTTGGTAAGAACGACATGGTGAGAACTAGCTCTCTGATTAACATTTCAATACACTTCCTCAGTTTAAAAGAGGCCTCTCTTTTCATCTTAAGGATCTTTATGTTCAAGTATCCTCATTATTCACAAGTGTTTAACGAAAAGTTCACAAAAGGAACATTTAATCTCATTGTGAACTCAGACTGTTGTCTTGCACATATGTGTTAGGTTTATGACTAACCAAACACAAGCAGGATTTAAGTTCCTATGGACTAAATGGGCTTTCTGCCCCACAACCATGCGTGCTCAATGGGTAGTGATGGGTTTATTTCTCCTCCACTGCAACACTCTCAGGTCCCACTTGAGGAGGGAATCCTCAAAGCAGAGAAGCAGTGCCTCTTCTGCCTTAAGGCACTTTTAATTCAGCATTAGGTGGTGAGAGAAACGTCGGTCTTCATTTGGGCCGTATATAAATCTATATGTCTAGCTGATACACTGGAGTCAAAGCAATTATACAAGCTTTTGTGTGCAAGGGATTCCAGCCTCGGCCTATTGGCTATGACATGCAGGTCTGTTTAATATTTGTTGTGCAGATGATTTATAAATATTTCCCTTTGATTTCTCCCAGGGACGGGGTTGAAAGGTACGAGCTGGCCCTCTCAGAACTGAAGACATAAAAGCCTGTCTCCCCTCCACACCGGCAGCCCTTGATTCATCAGTAGAAATAAATCAAGTCAGGTGTATGATAACACTCCCTATAGGATTAGGCTGCAGTGCACCGGGTGGAATTAGGAAATTGCTAATCAGGGAATTTGCATTTTAATTCAAAGACAAATTTATAGCACAAAGGTGCAATCAAAGGCAGACAGGACCGGGGATCACAGCGATGCAAAACTCAGGAAAAGATGAGATGAAAGTGGGAAGATTAAATCAGTTTTTAAAGCTATATTAAAAGGCATTACCTCAGTGCCGGGGCTAATGAGGGAGAGAAAGCAGATAATTTAATTAAAATTCAGAGCAGCAAGTTGAGAGCCTTTTACCCCTCTGCTTTCACATCAAAAGACAGAAACCTGGATTTTCCTTTAAAAGGGTAATGCCATTTATTTTTAGGTAAGTCTCAAAAGGTGCAATTAAAACAATCTAATTATTCCTTGTAGCCCCTTTTCAGACAGCAATTACTGCGCATTATCACTCCCCAAACACAGCACCGTGTTGCTCGGCAGATTAAACAGCTGTCCGACTGACACATTCCGCGTGCCACGCGAAGTGCTGTAGCTTCCGAACCTCCCCTGCATTTAAAGGCCATCTTATTTTTACACTCTTTCAGTGGAGACATGCCCCCAATACCCGAATGTGCTGTGCGCCTTTCGTTTGCATGCGTACGAGAGAGGGCTTAAGTGCCACGCGATTCTGAGTCGCACTGCGCAGGGCGCAGAAAAAAGAACCGCCTTAATCTGACAAGTGAGACTACCCAGGTGGGAATGCACCCCCCTGCCTGGGGCACGTGCAAATGGAGGGTCCCCCCAAACGGGCAGGCCATCCTTCCACTCCAAACTGCTCCCGCGCAACAACAGAAAACAAAGTGGGCCGGACATTTTTCTCTGTACTTTTTCCATAACGCAATCTTGATTCATTTATGGAGTTTTCAGTACGGAGACTGCCAAACGTAGACCTCTCTCCAGAGGAAGGAGGAGGAAAAAAAAAAAAAAAAACCCCAAATGAACACAGATGTAGTCTTCCCTTTTACAAGCTGTTTACATCTTGTGAATTCTTTCCCTTGAAGACAGAGTGGTTACTTTCATGTTTTTAATTGGATTGTGTGACTACGGCCTTGTATAGCAAATGTATTTTCCAATACTAATGATCAACAGTCATACTGCTCAACGTTTACTTTGGAACTTGGGCTTTGCGCCCATTGAATAATTAGTCTGCTGCTACCTTCGACTCCTAAGGGAACTCTTAGTGCCACGCCTTATCACCCAAGTATGAACTTCCAGCTGCCGCTCCTCTGGAGGGATCATTTCCAAGGTATCTTTTCTTTTCCTCATCAGGAACGGGGGAGTTAAAACATGATGGATTCTTGGTGGATGACTAAAAAAAAAAAGTTTTGTTTAGAGTTGGGGAACACACTAAAGATGACTCCCCTCCAGGTAGGCCCCTGACACAGAAGTGTGTACTGGCTGGGACTCTAAAGTGGTGATCTTTGGGTTCTGAAGCTGAAAGCCGCACATTTTCAGCCAATCAACACTGAACTCCTGCACTGATTTTGGAATGCCCAAATAAGGCAATGACAGGAAGACCTTGACCAGCAATCAAGATGTCTTCATTCTAGATGCTTGGAGAAGTAAAATGCTTCATTAGTTTCTCATGTGACATGTGTTTTTCCCCATAGCTGTGTGGCTCATTTACTAACAAGACATTTTAAATTAACTTTTCTCTAGACTTTTTGCACCAGGCAGATGGGGCTTCCTTTGATAATACTACTGCTCAAACGTTCTTCCCTAGGCCAATTATAAATAGTTAAACATTAATTAAGCAAAACCCAAAAAAACTTTGCCCAAATAAATAAGAATACTTTATGGATGTTCAATTGTAAATATAACTGGATGGCACTTAATGTCTTCAATTTTTCGCCCCAAGAGTATTTAGAGTTGATAAAGCCTTAGTTTGGCATAATCATCATCTTATGCGATGTGGTTAATGCAAATGCTCCCTCTAGTGGATATGAGCACTTATGACACATTTCCATTAAAAATCCCAGGGGCAGTAATTAGGGGCTAAAGATGCTACAGGAACAACCATCAATAACTATTTTTTTATTTTCCTTACATGGATGGACGCCCCTGAGACTGGACAGCCTAGCCTGTCGTGCGACTCGTTAACACAGTCCCCCAACATACCGTGTCCTGGATCTTTAAAAAAACTGTTTAAAATCTTAATTTAAGATTTCTGAACTACGGCGGCACATTGTACCGCATTACTAAACTCGTTCAGGCTGATCCTCTCTGTTTGGAAGCACGGCAGATAACCAGTCTGGGTTACTCACCGTGTCACCAAGACCAAGTGAGCGGATCCACAGTTATCCCAATAAACCACGGACACAGAATGCGTGTCGGCCGTTACGCAGACGTGAAAACTGTCCAAATTTCCATTCGAGGAGTTGTTAAGGAGTCGGACATCAAGGAGGGGGAAATTTCATCTGTCTCTTGGCCTTTGAGAAAACGGGAATCCACTACACATTAGCGGTTAACCAAGGTCTAATGAGGGGAAAAGAAAAACACTGAGTGCAGATGAAACCATTTACTGCCAGGAGTATGCAGCGCGTTCATTGGCTTTCAGAAAAGATATGCTCTCAATTAAATCCTGTGCAGAATTATTTTGTGTTTTGAGTCAGAAGCAAAAACCACGACCGTTAAGACTACACGCTGCATGTGTTGTAAACGGACTCCTCCCTGCAGTTCGAGTGGACAGCCTAAGCACTCAACACAACGACACATGTACGTATTTACGCATTTTTTCACACCAACGCCAATGCAAAACGGGCTCTTGCACAACTGAACACAGCTCTGTAGCATCATCTTCCCGCGGAGTCTCCAGGGGGGTGATGGCCCCGGTCAGCTGTGTCTCCTGCGTGGCTCCCAGAGTCCTTCAGTAAATCCAGGGGAAATTAAAAGGCCCTCCTGCCTCCTGCCTCACTCTCAGCTCAGGCAAGCCGTCCCAGGTGTGCGAAACACAGGTCAACTCAGGATCAGAGACTCACAACGGGGAGGGGTGGGCCCCATGCGGAAACCATCCAGCTCAAATCAGCGCCATGTGTTCTCTAGAGCCTTATTATCCTATAAACTAACTTTATTGAGGCAACAAAGTGTTTCGACTCTGCAAAAACATTAAAGAGCCGCAGAGGCCAGTGGAAGCCCTGCCCCTGAGGGACTAATGAGAGGGGCCCAGTAGAGTGTCGTCTGCGGACGGGGTTAATGGGCTATTACTGACAGAGATGCAATCATTGTCTGAGAAAAGAAAGCGAGAGAGCCTGACCGAAACGGGGGAAGGGGGGTGAGGAACATTGCCAAATATGAGCAAACAAATTTGTACGGCATGTGGGCGGGTGCACGGCTGCAGCACATGTACTGCAGCACAGCGCGGCGCTGCCAATCGCAGTGGGGGCGGAGCCCGCGGGTGCAATGGCAGAGCGAGTGAGGTAACAAACCGCATGAAAGCCTACAGGGAGGGCAGAGGAGGGGCTGTGACAGACTATTCTTTTGGGAGGCTATTAAACTGCATCGCAGCACTGTGATCCTAAAGGAGATGATTAATGTTTTGAGAAAAACCAAGACGTGGCATCTGTTCCTTGTTACAGCCCTGGAAATCAGATTAAAGGAAAATCTCCAAACAGATTGAATTGTATTTTACCATAATTGCTGAGAACAGCTTATACAAAGCAGACCACAAATAACACTAATAAAACTGGAGGTGGGGTGGGAGAGAAGAGTTTGAAAAACCATGCATTTTATGTTCATCCAATTAAAAACAGGACAAGAGCTTCATTAATTACTTTTCTTAGAGGGGAGGAGAAACTTGGAGCCTTTAAGCTGAATGCATATGTAGTATTTTCCCTGCATGAAAATACCCATATGGGCTCTGAGATCTAGTCTAAACATCTAGTCCATGAACATGGTTTAAATTCAAAAGGCATTTCTCTTCCGCACACTTTAATATACCTAATCAATAATTAAACCACACTGAAGAAAAAGAAACCCAATCAGAAAGAGTGAGTCTGAACATGAACCGGAATGTGCCTGTGTAAACCTGCACCTCATCCCATAGTAACCAGAGTGTGCCTGTGTAAACCCGCACCTCATCCCATAGCCAGACCGACCCAGGACAGTCTCCAAGAGATAACTGCTCTCTTCCTTCAGCATCTCATTATCTGCATAAATAAAATCTAGCAAGTAAAAACAAAATGCATGTATCAAACGCTACAAAAAAAGATAAAAGTTCAAACGTAAGACTCTCAGGCACAGGGTGCTCTCATTCCTCCTCTGATTACTTTTAAAGCAAAGCCACATGCCCACCCCGCCCCCCCATTCCACTTCACTTAAACAAGCAGTAGTCAGGCACAGCTGAAAGGAGGACTTGTATGGCTATCATACAATAACACAGTACGGAAAGTTGCGCTCCACGCTTTTCTAAACACACCTTTGTCTTCATCACAGTGGACCATTGGGAATGCCTAATTCATTATAACATAGTTCTCCCTCATATGTGCCATAATAACCCTTCTTTGGCTGTTAGCACACTTTTATGGCAAGGGTAATTATTCTGTAATTATATTCGTTTATATAGACCTAGAAAGGGCCATTCACTGCAACAACACATTTTTTAAAAATGTATGATATTTTAGGGTTCTGTCAAACATTCTCATATATCAGTTACTTTCCAACGGTCAATAACAGAGTGCATATCACGAACATCAAATAACCGTTAAGGTAATACATTAAAGTAAGGCAACTCATTCTGTGGGTCTCACTTAAACCTTGCTGGGCTGACTGATTCTGAAATGATGGTGATGGACCAGTATGCCTGTGTAAACCTGCACCTCAACCCAGAGTAACTAGTGTGCCTGTGTAAACCCGCACCTCATCCCAGAGTCACCAGTGTGCCTGTGCAAACCACAGTGCCCAGGTAATCCATTAAATGATTATTAAAAGCCCTTACATTTGATTTAACAGTAATATTATCTAGAATGCCATTATCCTCTAGGTTACAGTACAACGACTACAAGGGCCACAGTCATCATGTTCACAGTGTCCATAAGTATTCCTAATTCTTCGATGGATAAAATTGAAGAGGCCATCACAGACAGACAGCTTTCTGACACAGGCACTTTTAATAAGGTCGGTACAACTATTTTGAAAAATAAAATCAAAGTTAAAAACTTATATCATTACTAAAACAACACAATCCATTTTAAAAGATTAGTAGAGTTAATACATGGGCTTTGCTGATGGTACACAAACTAATTTGGAAACCACAAATAAAGGATAATTTTTTCTATCCAATTAGGTACGTTTAAAAAAAAAAACAGAATTCTAAATACATGTTAATCTGATTATTGAATTGCAGGAGCATAAAACCAGTAACTGGTGATTTTATTAATTTATCCCTTCATCAAGATATGGGCATATTAAGCCAGATCCAAAAAAAATTTAAATATTGAATGGGTTATGCCTTTAATGTTTTACTAACAAAATAAACAGAAGAAACAGATATAAGACACTCCATACTGACACTAAATGTAACCAAGAATACGCACTGTGCTAGTCTACTCCAGTCCGGCTGAATTTCACTATAACACATTGTTCATTAATCAAAGTATTACAAAGCCATTATTGAAAAAATATATCTGTGTAAAGGCACAAACCTTGTTGAACCTCAAATCTATCATTAGCTAATAGTTAACAGCTAGTCAAATTTACTGGTAACTTGGCCTGCCAAGTTACACCACAAGGGGGCAGTCACATTCCTGTTACCTAAGAGGTAGCACACTTCCTAGGGTGCAGCCACTCGGCACTAGGGAGAAAAATGACCCCTCATTCTCTAGGAAGACATTAGCCATTAGCACTTAGTGAATCAAATCCAGTATCCAAACCCAGGGCGCCCCGCAAACTCAGATGTAAGCAGACCTGCTTTTAGAAGCAGTAATATTGACAGGGTGACTTTGGCATTTGGCTGCTTGAGAACTAAATGTCTTTTGGTAAATTCAAACACCAACTTCAGTAGAAACTGGAGCGGTGCAGCACTGATGTTCTGTGTTTGGACCGATTTTGTATCCTCCCTGTGCGACATCTCCATGGAACTGGGAGTCCTGCTCCACAGTGCAGCTGCAGACATGGCCGTTCTGTCAGGCCGATCCTGCCGGTTCTCAGGGATCAAACGGGCACAACTCCGTAGAAACATCAGAAGCATGTGGAAGGGGAAGAACCTTTTTGGCAGTAGGAATTCCAACAAGCTGATAAATCGTTGCAGTCCCATTAGCCAAGACAATTTACAACGTGACCCAACAAGAAATTCAGCTAGAAACCAGTTCATTTGAACCAATATAGGCAGCATTTAAATCTTCAGACACCTATCTTATAAGGGTGGGGTTAGGGTTATGTCAATCATTCAAATAATTTTCAGTGCAAAACATAAAGCAAGTGAAATACTTGCCCCAACAAAAATGTGTCATCAGACAGTCTACAGGAGAACAACATTTCTGAAAGGACATCGATTCCACACGTTCCTCAACTCAAACACATAGCTAAATTAGTTGCAACCTAAAAATTTCGGTTCTGAAATGCCAAAGCTCAGCTGAGGATGGAGAGCCATGAAGACCCATAGCACAGGTGTTCTTTACAGGGGCAGGGTGTAAACGGGATTCGAGTAGCTGGTTTCCTGATGACAGAGTGCTCAAATAGGCGGCTTCCTTCCAGCAACTAGCACACAAACTGCTGTCTCATCCGGATGATCTGGAGCAAGGCAGCTTGGACGTCCTCATCCATGTGGCCCTGCAAGACAACACAGGTTACAGATGTCATGGTGCCTGCTTGGAAACTTGTCCCCTCTGGTGGCGACTTTTCTTATTCTACCTGATCATACTCCTCCAGCAAACAAAGCAGTTTATCAGTTCCCTTATGCCGAATCACAAACAAAATAAACCTGTACCCGTATCATGCGCTTAAACACTACAAGTACAAACGTCATACCTGTGCTGCACTAAGAAGATGAGTTCGATAAATTGAAACCACCTCCCTGTGTTGCCTTTCAGCATCCTGTGTGAAGAGGCAAGAAATGGCAGGGAAGATATTCTTTAGACATACTGGGAGAAAGGCATTAGATGATTACAGACCAGCATCACACCTACAAGGCAGATTCAACACATGCAGCATGGTAGAAAAAAAATAGACAAGGAGGACATTGTGAACGGCAGAATGCATTTAGATGTATACGCATGTGCATCTTTACCAAAAATCTTTACCATCTTTACTAAAATTGAGCATGTTATACAGATTTTAACATGAACAGCCTACAAAGAATGGATACAATGTACTACGGTACCTTGCTCAATGGAAAAGTTTGACTACACTACATGGATCAGAAATCCATGATGCTGAATAGACAATTTTTTCTAAGCGAGAATATTATTCAGTTAGCGGGTTCCCTTAGAATGCCTAAGGCAACACTTACAACCAGACCTTAGCTGGAAAGCATAGATGGCTCTCAGGAAACCCTTAGAAGGCACAGAAGGCCCTCAGGAATTATTGTTATAAACAATGTCCAAAGTGTCCTAAAAATGATTAAATATTTAAACCAGAAAAAAAAAAAATCAAAGCCAATATGGCTTCCCAGACTGAAGACCTCCATGAGAGTTTAAGCGCTGAATTAAAAGGTGCACTCACAGCCAGCTGCTGCTGCAGGCTCTTGACTTGGGACTGGAGTGTGTCGATGTGCTGGGTCTGCCTCTTGCTGGGCGCGTTGCCAGCGTAGGCCAGCTGGGACAGGCCGTTCAAGGCCTGCTTCAGCCTCTCCACATCCGTCAACAGCTCTGTGATCTGAACACACAGATACAGCCGGTCATGACCGAACCATCGACCCGGTCAGTTGAAACAGGGAAACGACATTGTGATAACGTAACACGAAACAGGCATCAAACACCCAAAGCCAGCGGCAGAGCAGCGACGGTTTCAGGCTTGTAAACGGGAGGTCGCAAGTTCAACAGTTTGGAGAAGAACAGCTGCTGTACCCTTGTGCGAGGTACTTGACCCTAATCACCAAATTACCTAAAAACACCCAATTATACAAATGAACAAAGGTGCAAGATGGGAGCTATGCGAGTTTGTCAAGATTAGAGTACCCTTTTAACATGGACAAAATATTTTTTTACAACTTACTAAATACACAGGTATTCATACAAAACAGAGCTCTTCTTTAAATCTATTATTAATATTCCAAAAATATGTAAAAATGCAACAACAAGTTCACTGAATGATACAAATTGTACGTTGTATATATTGTACAAAGCAAATCTATCTTACCTTCTTGTCTTTCATTTCAGTCTGCTCAGAGGACTTCTGAATTCTCTTCTGTAGGTCTCCGATGGTGTTGAGGGAGTCGTCATACCTCTTCTTTAACTCCTTGATCTCGTTCTCGATGGAGAAGCTCTTGGCCTGCAGTGCCTCGGTCTCAGTCCTGGCCCGGGTCTCATCCGCCCTGGCCTGAGCTGCTTCGCCGTGCAGTTTCTCATACTGCTTCGCTAGGTTGGACATGCGCTTCACAAGGTTCTCCAATTCTACCTCAAACTTCTGCTTCTCTGCCCTGAGCACCACCAACTCGTCCACCTCTCTGTTCTGGAGGCCATCCAGTGCTCGCCTTGCCTCAGTGAGCTCAGACTGGAGGGAGGCGATGTCCTCTGCCCTTTGGGCGTTGCACTCATGCTCCTTCCTGAGGGCCAGTTTAAGGTTAGCCACCTCTTTCTCCAGCAGCTCCCTGGCGCGGATGTGCTCTGCCAGCAGGGTAGTGTCGTTGCTGTGGTTCTTCAGCTCCTTCTCAAGGGCGCCTGCCCGCTCTACTTCCAGCCTGTAGGCCTGAGTGACCTTCTCGTTCTCCTCCCGGGCCTGCTGGATGCTGCCATTCAGGGACTGCTGCATGGCCTCAAACTGCACCCGCAGCACGCACTCTGATTCCAGTTTGTTCTGCAGGTCTTCAATCTCCACATTGCACTGGGCATTTTGCTCCTCTAGCTCTGTCCTCTGCAAAGTCACGTCTAGGTACTGCTGTTCCAGATCCCTCAGCTTCTGGGTGAGCTCATTCACTCTTCCTTTATACATGTCCTCTACCTGCTGGTACTTCTCCGTGGCAACAAAGCCCACCTTCAGCCTCTCCTGCACAGACATCAGCTCCACTTTCAACTTCTCATTCTCCTGCTTGTGACATTCTCCCTCGGTCTTGTCCTGGTTGTACATCTCCTGCATCGCTGCCAGTCGTTCAGTCAAGTCCTTCACAGTCGATTTAAAGGAATTCTCTTTTTCTTCAACAACAGCCACTGGGACAAACTTTGACTGGATAGCCTTCTGGATCATATCTAGTTCTTTCTTCTGCTCCGCTATTTCTTTATGAAGTTTATTTGTCTCTTCCTGGGCAGACTGACAGCTTAATGATGCCTCCTTTGCTCCAAACTCGGCTTCAGACACAGCACGGTTCAACTTGCTTTTCATTTCTTCATGATCTCTAAGACTAACATAGTCCTTCTGTAATGCTACCTGAGATCCCTGTAGCTTTTTGTTCAACAAGGCACATTCCTCCTTAACTTTCCACAGCTCCTCCTCACTTTCTTTGCATTCTTTTTCCATCTTGGAAATTTTAGCCTTTGCTTCATTCACAGCACCACCTAGCTCAGTTTCCATTTTTTCATACTCTCCCCTTGGCACAAACTCTGCCTGCAAGCTATTTTTCAGAGCTGTGTTCTCAGCCACCATCTCGCACAGTTCTTTGTCTTTGTCTTGATACTTTCTTTGAAGCACCTCCAGCTCCTTCCTCAGTGAGGCGTTATGGGACGACAGGGTGCCCACCTCCTGATCAAACCTCTCTGGAGGGATGTACCTGCTCTGCAAGTTGGTCACGTTCTCACACAGTGTGGCCCTCTCCACCTGCAGCGTCTGAAGCTCCACCTCAGCCTGGCTGCTCTTCTTTGCAGCTTCTGCAAGCTGCTGGTTTAGGTCCTCTATGGTGCGGCTCAGTGACCTCTTCATCTCCTCATGGGTCTTGAGAGGCACACACTGGGACTGGATTTTCTTATTTAGGTCCTGGATGCGTTCACTGAGGTTCCCCTTCTCTTTCTCGCTCATCTCTACCTCCCGGATGAGTGCCTGGCTCTTGGAAGTCACGTCTGCCAGCTTCTTCTTTAGGGTCACGTTTTGCTCCTCCAAGGCAGCCTTCACCCTCTCGTGCTCCTGCTGGGAGATATTCCTTCCAGCCCTGGTCCTCTGGCTGTCAAGCTCTCTGTGGAGCTCTGCCACCTCCTCCAGGGTCCGATCGTAGTCCTCCCTAAGCTCTGCCAGCTGCTTCTCTTTCTCATCCACAGCATTGGTCAGCAGGTTCTTCATGTTGTCAAACCTCTCCCCGGGCACCATGGACCCCCGACTGACCTCCATCTCTTTCACTAGGGACTCCATGTCCACCAGTGTCAGGGTCATCTCCTCCTTGTCCCTCTTTGCCTTGAGCAGCTCTTTGGAGAGTCTCTCAGTCTCCACGGCCAGCAGGCCTTCACTCTTCTTGTACTCCTCCAGGGCCTTTTCGCTCTGCTTCAGATGGTTGCGGACCCGGCCCACCTCAGTGGACGCCCCCTCGTACTTTGCCTTGATGTCCTGCAGCTGGGCCCTCAGATCCTCCACCAGCTGGCTGCTTAAATGCTCCTTCACGGCCACCACATGGGCCTGCAACTGCTTCACCTTGGTCTCAGAATCCACCATCCTTTTCTGCACGTCACTCAGAGCGTCCTCCAACTCACGCACTTGTCGGTCCGAGTCGCGTTTTGTAGTGTCGAGGTTCTGGGCCATCTCCTCGCACTCCTGGGTCTTGTGCGCAAGCGCCACCGTCAGTCGGCCAACCTCCTCCTCAGAGGCCTCTAGCCTCCTTTTCACCCCCTCCAGCTCCCTCCACAGAGAGTCGGCCCCACCCGCCGAGCTCACGCTGGACCGTGAAAGCTCCAGGGGGCGAGACACAGAGCGCAGGGGTGCGGACGACTGCAGGATCTGCGGCGCATAACGAAGCACATGTCTCATACTGCCAAGCAAGCGGTTAGCCTCGTCTATTACTGATTTATACACACAGTTCAGGAGAGAAAGAAAAATTGCTGAACTGTGAAAATGCATTAGTCTTAATTTAAAGTTTATCCCAAACCTATAGCGATTAAGCTTACCAAATAAAATTTCCTCAAAGCAAAAGAGCTGACGCTATAAGTAGAATCCTACTGCTTATCTGGCTGTCATTTACTTTCTAGAGCTTACCCATTAGCTGATACAGGCACAGTGCGAGAATGGAAGGTCATACAGTATAACATTTCACATTCACAGACTTTCGCCATCACCATTATAATTTACATACATTAAAAATTAGAAGCAAGTCGATTACCAAGCACAACCCTAGTAACATTATAGTTTCAGCAGAGCAGCAGTTTTAAATCTACAACATATTAACATTTTTATGCTTTCTATATTAAACCCTGTGGCACTTTTGACTACTTGTCAACAAATTTTATCAGGCCACAGCACATAGCGTACCTGTGCAGAATCAAGGCTGTGAGACTGTTTGACAAGGATGTTGTCCTTTCCTGAAAAACAACATGACAATGCAATCAATTACCGCAGTGTTAGAACTCAAAAGCCCTCCCATTTCTAACTATAGCACTCGGACGCCTCAAGTTTCGGCTGCTATTCTTTACGCCAGGAAATTACAGAGAAAATGCATTCCATCACTCACCTTTAATAACAGACTGGCCAGAGTAATCCCCCTGTAATTACACATAAAAACAGCTATTCAGGTTCTCATCCTTGACTAACTGATCATTGGTGTAGTAACAAAAACATACATTTTTCATAATCACAGCCACAATCTGTAAACTTCACTCATTTCAATAAACGAAAATGGCTGCATTTGTTCTCATTTAAAAGAGTAAACAGCCGGGTCATGGAAGTCCAGAGGTTTACAATAACAACTCGATGTCTGTGTGTGGGCATGACTCACCAGGGGGCTCTTTAGTTGGACCTTCACCGTCTCTACTGCCCTGACACTCTCGTCCTCCCTGGCAGACAGCAGGGTTCTGAGCTGCTCCCTCTGAAAGAAAGCATGGGGACACTGTGGACGACAGCAGCATTTCTCGCCAGAACAACAGGGAGTGAGCAACAGCTTGCATGTTTTTTGCTGCAAGGTTTAAGGTTAACGTCATTCAGATATATACATACACCAGACTGTTCACAGTGCAGAGAAACCTGTTATTCCGTTGATCAAATGAGCAAATATCCAAAAATAATGCACACGTGTGTCCGAGAATTTTCACAAAAAAAACACATGGCTATTGTGTGCAAATTTACCCACTGTTGTGCCACTCTGCTTGCAGCACAGTAAAAACAGCTTAATTTTTTTGGAACTAGTGAGGATAAAGGCATTTTAAACATATTATACATCATGAGAGAAATGCTAAATTGGGTGTTTACAAAGCTGTAAGTTTTAACAAAAATATATATGTATTTAAGTGCTTATGAAGTAATTTACTGTCCACACAACATATTGTCAATGACAATGGTATCTGTTGCAACATTGGTCACAATATACACTGATGTAATTACACTACAGATCTGTAACATTTGAGATTAAATCATCAATTCATTTTTTTACCTCCTTCTGAATGTCATCCACGTTTGACTTCTCCTGCAAAAGACAGAAAACATACCAAATTGGGATTTATTAATTTATAAAAGTCAGTGGCGGGAATTAGCCTGCATGGGGCGGACAACACAACAGAGGGCGCTCTGTGTTGCCGAGGCCAGTTACCTGACTCAGCTGCTTCTGCAGTAAGTTGACCTTGTCCACGAGAACCCTTTGCTCCTGGTGAAACTTCCTCAGCGTTTCCTGCTGGCTCTCATTCTGTTTCTCCAGGTCCTACGTCAGACATTCCACAACGTCAGTTCAATGTTTCGCGTCAGCCACACATACTTGGAGAAATGGCTGGTGCCGGGGCAATACCCCCAGCAGAACAACATTACCAATGAGCTACCAACAGACACCATACAAAAAAATAAAACTTTGTACTGAAATATACCCAAAGCAATGGTAAAATGTGAAATATAAATCTCACACATATGGAATGTTGATCTCATCACCATCGATATAATCAACTCAATATATTCAATGTGAAATAAAATTGTAAGTGCATTCTTAGTGGTTTGCATGCTAGCCAAAACAAGGTCCACTCACATATATAATCTGATCCCTAATATTTGCTTCAGCCTCTGCATTCATCTCCACTGATCGCTGCAGAAAGAGGTGTCTAGTGTTATTGACAGACTAGAGTGATGCACAAGTTACAAATAACGAATTTGACCACAAGATGGCAGTAATCAGTTCAAAAGTAGCTTTACTGCATCATGTTTAGAAGGAGGGGGAAAAAAGGTTAGTTGAGTGCATGTCCCGCTAACTGAAACTGGACATAAGGATCCGTTCTCATTCAATGCAAGCCATTGAAGCATCTGAAAAACATCAGAGGCGGTTTGTATTATCTATTAACCTCTGACACCAAGTCTCCCATAATAAGGGAGGCACGATGTGACTTAGAGATAAAATGGAGCTTTAAAAGCTTTTAAAAAGTGAAAAATAAGCCGTCATTTCCGTCATCTGCTGGGTGCTCCAGCCATCAGAAGAGAAAGCCTTTGCCTGAACATATTCACAGGAAAGCGCAGTGCTATGACTATAACAGCACTACTGATACAGGTGGACAAACATAGGTCAAGGTGGGCCAGATGCATCTCCAACACCCTTCTACAGTACCGTTAAAACCATTAACGGACATTCAGCCAGGAACTTCCAGGCACTGACCACCCTGACTGGTGGCAGACTCTACTCCAATACAGAGTTGTGCTCCACTTGCAGTCCCTTCATGTTACATCGGCAGAGGACACATTAGCACGTGCATCATTTCACCTCAACAAGGGTTTCCCAACAACCGACCCGCGACTGCTCCCATCAGCGGAATGATGCAGTAGTCCACAAACAATCATAGTCAATTCAAATTTACATTTTTCCATTTGTCAAATACCATAATGGAAAAAAAACACACACTGGAAAAATCTGGACCCAGCATGAGGGAGAAAAGTTCAATAGGAACCCATTTAGAGGACTGGACGAGAACAGTCATGTACGCACATGCCTGAATGCCGGTCCTGAATGCAAATGATGTTCTATCGACTGACAAGTAGAATACTAAAGTCTCAGTATGCGCAGTCACTGCATGATTAAGCATTTAACTCCGCATGCAAACATGATGGAAATCAGATTAATGATAGAACTCTTACCTGTCGCATTTTCTGCTCCATCTTTACCGTCTCCTTTGCTATGAACAGAAAAAGGCATAAAATCAAACAGAGCTTGGTTCATTTAATTTCTGCATGATCTTTGAAAGGTTGAGTTTAAGAATTCTCCACCCTGCTGTGACGGAAAAGAGCTATTCAAAGTTTATGCTCAAAACACACAACAGCAGGTGGCATATCAATCAATCATTATCTTTGCAAACAGTTAAGGTTTATAAGGTGCATTGGTTGCCCTGACAGGGATGGGGGTGGGGTGGGTCAAGACCATTTTATTATATTGTCTGTCTGTACTCGATTTTGATCACCATATTTGATCACAATATTTTTATTTAGTTTGCCCTGATGTGTGACTGACCCCCACTCAATAGATCTGACGTATTTATTGAAAGAGAGCGGTAGACCGCAGTGGCACCGGGGCCGCGGTTCTGAGTGGACACTGGGTCCTCACCTTTCGTGGCGCTCTCGACGGCATTCTTCACCAGCGCCGCCAGCTCCTGGTTCTTGCTGTGCCGGGCATAGTGGTAGCCGTCATGGCCGAAGCTGTCCGTGGCCAGGACGTCCGCCCCGTTCTTCAGCAGGACCTCCACAGCGTCCTTGCAGGCATACTCGCAGCCCAGGATCAGAGCCGTTCTGCACACACACACACACACACACACACACACACACACACACACACACACACACACACACACACAGACACACAGACACACAGACACACAGACACACAGACACACAGACACACAGACACACAGACACACAGGTTCCCCACACTGTTACAATAGTTAAGGCTTGCAGTTCATTTGAGGGTTTTAATGAGAAAAAGGGCATAGCTACATCCGGGAACCATCACCATCAATGAAATATGCAGCATTTAACTTTAGTCAATTTTAACCATGAGGAGCAATAATGGTCTCATTGGTTCTATAAAATAAAAATTTTAAAGCCTCACTTTAAGCCACATCCTTGGTCTTGAAAACATGAGAAAATAATAAGTCCTTTGCTTTAAAAGGAACAGTCAACAGTCCCAGTGAGTACTTAACCCTGTGAGGTTACATATCTGTGGGGGATGTGTCCGTCCAATAACCACGGAATGCAAAATGTGCACGGCAAAACCACCAACATTACGAAGCATCCGTCAACCTTCTGCGTGTTGTTGTTGGCGGTAGCAGTAGTTATGTGGATCTGATCCAGTCTAACTCGTTTCTCATAATTCATGTCTAACCGCCTGGTAAAAGTTGAGCCTTCCTTTAAACTGCACAATATTTATTTAAATTAGTTTTATTTAACAAAAACATTACTTGCATGTGTTAAGGTTGTACAACTCAATACCAGCACTAGTCTGGACTAAGATAGAAAAAAGAAAAAGAGCAACCAGATCAATCCTCAACAATGATTTTTCCCTTTAAATCATTGATCAGATGAACCACAGAAATGATCAACGGACGTCATGGACCGACTTGATAAAAAACTTTAATAACGACCTTTGAGACCTGGGAACTGAGTAATTTATTACATGCGTAACCATTTGTTTTCATATAAATCTCATTGATACATCTCCTTGATCTGGATTCTTCTACAAATGGCACCCTACACAGACAAAGGGATCATATACGCATGTACGGGCTACTGATTTGCCCCCAAGACACAGATCAGTAAGAAAGGCTAATCATACAAATCCAACCAACATAAACATCCGCAGATAAGACTAAACCCCACACGATGCGCTCACACACACGCACACGCTTACTTCTTCTGTTTGTCCCGAACTGCAACGTTGGCCCCTCTCTCCAGCAGCAGCTGGCAGATCCGAGTGTGACACATTTGGGTGGCCAGCACCAGAGGGGTTCGGCCATCCTGAAGGGGGTAAAAACCAAACTCAATTCACCTTCAAATATTCCTCTTCATACTCCCCGTCACACGCATTCATCAGCCGTGCCTTTTTAGCAGCGGCACCTCTAAACAAGGCTAGAGCGGAGGCTTCAGGGGTAAATACACAAAACACCGTAATCCTGCAGATATGAAGGGAGCCCCTGTTGAAAATCTCTGCTTTTGCATGCCAATCTGGACAAATTGTCCGGCTTCTATAAAGAAGACATCAGCAGTGGTTAGAGCCCCGGATTAGTGTTGGGTGGTGGTCAGAGCACAGGACTGTGGACCCGAGTGTTGTGGGTTAGTGTTGGGTGGTGGTCAGAGCACAGGACTGTGGACCCGAGTGCTGTGGGTTAGTGTTGGGTGGTGGTCAGAGCACAGGACTGTGGACCCGAGTGCTGTGGGTTAGTGTTGGGTGGTGGTCAGAGCACAGGACTGTGGACGTGAGTGTTCTGGGCTGGTTAGGGTATGCCAAAATTCGTTACATAAAAATAAAAAAAATTCATACTGCATACCGAGCTGTCTGCATGTGAACACATGTCGATACACACAAACAACACACCTTTCCCACTGACAGTTATCATAACACTCACAAAATCACTGGCGTTTACAGCGGCCCCACTGTCACAAAGCAGTTTGACACTGGAAGAGCAGCCAGCCATCACTGCAGATGAGGGAAAGAGAATAAGTATTAAAATGTGCTTGCCCTCCAATAGTCTCAGGCAATAAATATATACTTTAAAATAATTAATGGTGCAAACAGTTTGCTGGCCTAGTGTGCAAAAAAGTCTTCACTACTCTAGTAACAAACAAGATTATATCCCAAATTACATACATCCCATTATAGAAAGCTGACATCTGAATTTTAGGTTTTATATTTTACACTGATTCCATCTATTTATGAGGAGCACAAATTTGTCATTTTACATTAAGTTATTCAGCAAGATTTTGGTTGCAGTGATATACCTCTGCACCTCATCACAATGAAACGTAATAACTTCATCAGGTTGCGACAATAACAAGAAATCTATACAAGTTCACACAGATCACCCCATCACCCCACATTTACAGGTACTTTGAGGTACACTAATAAATGGTAGTCTAACACTGGGACTGTGTTAGGGACAACACAGGGCCATGTAAAACAGTGTAAAACAGAAGCAGTACACTTCCGCCCCTCCCTTCCGAGACAGTGAAAAGGGAAGATCAGTTGCACCCACTGGCTAAACCCAGCGGAACAAACCTGCATCGTGCAGAGCGGTCCTCCCCTGCAGGTCAACATTCCCAACGGGGCAGTTATGCTGCAGGAAAACCAGGTGACACAGTAAGACACACACACGCCCACCTCTGAAAACAATGTTTAAGGGTCAACCAAACCCAAAGGACTAACAAACAAACAATTACTAAACAAGCACCGCCCATCCTTTCAGACACATAGAAGGTAGTCTACTGAACTGGTCGATGTTGTATTATAGAACCCGTTATGGAAATTGCAGGTCATAGGTCGGTGGGAGATGTTATGACACCACCCAGGTGGCCCCACAGACACTGCGCTGTCATGTGGGCAGATCACAAGGCACAGAGCCAGGCCGTGCTCCTCTCTCAGCCCCAGCACCCTATTAAAACCCCCTTCCCTCTAGCAACAGCCTCCAAAACCGGCCTGCCGTCAGATGTCTGGGTGCTAACTGTGGGCTGGGAAACCCAACACCTTTACTCTGGCCCAGGAGTCAGAGTGCTATGTGGAACGTGATGAGGGCTAAGACACTCATGGTCAGATCATCAGACAGGCATGTCAACACTGCCAGAACACCGCCACCCCCCCACCTCCCCAGGGTTATCGGTATCTTACTTCAGATATCACAAGGTACCCAACCACCCCACTGCACCGCCCATCACCAATATATAGGCAAGTACGTGGCTTTGTGAGAGCACAGTGCTACACTGTCACCTCCAGAGGATTCTGCAGGGTGAAGAATTAGGCAGAGACCTCTCATACCAATTAGGCATCACCATATTTTATATGACAGGACCAGGAAATGAACGCTGCCACTTGTACACTGTAGGAATCGGCAACAAAGCGGCGCTCATCAGTCATTTTTCCTGTTATAAACACTTCATTATACCTGCAATAGCTTCTGCACAGACAATGACTGTCCGTTCCTTGCAGCCAAATGTAGTGCATTTTTACCTACAGGAGGGGGAAAAGAAAAAGCAAAATGCCACAATTTAACTTAAAATTACAAATAAATAAATAAATTACTATAACCACTTAACCATTTTAGCCACTGATGGCTCAATAAAATAGCGACTGCAATCTTATGATACTTTTTTCTGAAGCACTTAAATAGTCTCCATCATGATTACATGCACTCACTTCCAGCCACAAAGGCATGGCGTTGATAGCCACAGCTGGATGAGATTAAAGTAGAGCCAAAGGAAACATTACCGCAAAGTGTAAACACTGCACAAGTAAACACCTTTCTCATCTGATTTTTCTCTTTCTTTCTTCTCATTATCTATATCATAATCTTGGTTGTGTACATAGGAGTTTGTGAGTCTTGGAGTGGGCCCTAATATTTAGCAATAGCTTTAGTTCTGTTTAGCTCAGACCTTTTCAATGAGTATAAGAAATAAGATGCTTACAACAACAACAACAAAAAAGCAAGGAAGAAAACGCCATTAAAACGCAATTTAATTAAATGTGATTACTGGGTTGTCCTAGCTCTAATCTGGTCAAGCGATAAAAACTACCGTTTTCATTTTTTTTTTTACCATTTGACTGCGTATGCTGTTTTGCGTGCATGCCAATTGTTTTTACTATAGTGAATCACTGAGGATCTTTTTACAGCAAATACGTGAGCGCTGCAGACTTTAGTTTGGACAGAGAATGGAATTCCTCTCTTCACACTTCATTCCGTTAACTGGCTCAAGAGGAACCCTACTATGGCGTGGCAGATATCCATACTCGTAACCACTCGACCGTTTCCTTCAAAATTCCTCTTACACAGAATTGTACGTACTTAAAGATAGCAGAGATGTTCACTCAGGATAGGGTGTGAACTGACTCCGCTTGGAAGGTAACTTTACATTGTGTTTTTTAGTGGCCCTGTAGACCTCAAGCCTCCCATTAAAAGGCTCTTTAAGTGTGCAGCTAAAAGTGACACGGCGGTCCTCACCAGTGGCATCCGTGGCCGTAATGTCCACGCTGTGGCCCAGTATGAGGTTGAGGCAGTCCAGGTGTCCTCTGGTAGCCGCCAAATGGAACCTGCAGATAAGGAACCAGGCGGTGAGTTTTGCCCGAACGAGACCGATCTGAGCGAGTTCGGGAACGGAGGGAAATCTGAACCAACAAACAGAAGGAAAATTCGACAGAACGGAGTGGATAAAGCTTTATGCCAGGCAGTCAGATTCAAACTCTCATGATTAGTCTGTCTACTGACTGCAGGGGAGTCCAACTAATTCACTCCTTTAATTCATGAGTACAATACATTTATTTTGTGATAATACTAAGCATCAGTAGTGTAAATTTAAACGGATGGACAGGCAAATCATTTACGAAAAGCCAAAACCAAAGCAATACACAGTCCAAGAAAACATTACAAGGACCCATCAAGTAGCTGTATGAAGCCAGATTATCAATTCATTAAATAAATAAATACTCATAAATAAATAGAGCGTGGTTCTTCTGACAGACAGGACTTTGACTAGCTGCCTGCCTGCCAGCGCAAGGAGAGCGACAGCACAGTGTTGACGTGCCTCCTGAGTACAGCGTTGTTCTTCTGACAGACAGGGTGAACAGTGGGCTAGAAGCCTTTCAGTTCCCTTCACGTCAGCCAAGCCACACATAAGAAGTCCCCACAACACATTCCTGGCACTTTAGAGTCGTTTTTGCTTTATGCAAATGGACAGTAGGAAGGGAGAGGAATGTTGACGCATTCAACACTGAGCACAACGGAAGATCCTCAGCCAATTTATTATTCAGATTCTGATCTTAGATAACATCCCCATCACATGTTTTTACATTTAATTGAAATTGGATTGTTATAAGGAGAACCTCCTTTGTTATTTAGATATGTTAGGAGTTAGGAGGACATAAGTTTCCATATTGTCACCAACAGTCTTGGGTGTTAATAGCTAACAGAAATTGTTACAATCAAATGATTAACAGCAGCTGCAATTTGAGAGAGACCAGGAATCCCAGCAGCTGGCCTAAACAGATTAAACATCATGTTTCAGCCTTATTATAACAGCGTGGCCGGCCCAGAGACCAGGAGTCCCAGCACCTGGGATTGTCCTTAAATTTACACATCCAAGACCATCCCAGGAAAAACAGACAAGCAAGAACATGAAAACTGGACCTTTCCCTGCGAGGAAAAGAAAAGAAAATAGCGAGGGCTACAGCTTCCGTCAGTCACTTCACCAGCTGAATGTGACTGGAGAAGACTGAAATACCCTTCTGCCCATGGTGACGGACTAGGTGTGAAACTGGAGACAGGCCCATTAGAAAGCCCAGACACTTGTCATCTTATCTTGGCACCAGCTTCTCCACTGGCCGCCGAGTGCGCAGTATCACACAAATAAAGTATTTATAGAAGTCATTAGAGGGGAGTTAAGGAGCTTTTGTGAGACCATCGACAGCGGAAGCTAAAACGTAGCATGACTTCCATGCAAAAAGTCCTGTTAAAAAAAAAAAAAAAAGAACCCAAGAGATAACCCATTGTTTTTAATGGTTTTTAAAACGGCAGTTTTGAAATAAATTATCGACAAGATCATTGGAATGCAAGTTAACGCAAAATGGCTCATGAGTATTGTATATTTAAACAAACATTATATTACCGATAAAAACCTAAACAATAGTAAAAACCAGTTTGATGTTTGTTCAGCTGGATTTCTCTGTAGCAGCTGCCAGTCGTAACCATTTTTTATTTTTTTAATTCTTTATCACATTTTTTATGTTGACATGTGACATCATGCAGCATACGGAATGATCGCAAACAGCCAATGCATGCGGGTAAATTTGGCAAATGACCAAACAGGCATATTTAGCCAAAATTGCAGCAGGTATGTTATCCTGCATTATATTTCTCCAATTCATGATTCTCATTCACTAGTCACACTTGAGGATCTCTGGTCGTGGGGCAGCCATCGCAGGTATAGAGAAGACTTCTCTACGCTTTATTCACTCCACTGCTGGATGTCATTGACAGCAGCAAATGGGCCCGATTTAGTCTGAAGAAATTCTGTCACCTTATTATGAGACCGTCCCTTCTCCCTGTACCAGGCAGAATCTCCCAGGAAGAATTTCACAGCCTGCTGAAAATACCCAGCACACCAGCTCCTGGAACCTGACGTGATCTCGCTTAGCATTTAGACTAAACACCCATCTAACTAACCCAAACTTCTGAATAGAGACAAGGGACGTTAAAAAGGTAGACGCTGATTAAAGCCAATCCAACAGGACGTCCTTTCCAAGCCGATGTAGTGCCTTTTTAAAATCAGATCGCAAAAAAAAAGCGCATCAGTGAGATAAATCATTCATCTGAAACCCCATCCATTACAATGCATGACATGGTGCGGACAGGGGATCCTTGCTTGTGTCCTGTTTTTCATCCTAAAAATACACAACCTCTGAGTGTACACCTCTCATCGGGACGTCAGGCTAAAGCTAATGTAGCACTTTATCCCGGAATTACAGCATGCCTCAGCTCTAATTTTACATTGTGTTGGAGTGCGTGTATCGAGTCTGTTCACTTGAAACACATTTCCTGCCCAGAAAAGCTGCCCTAGACCGCTTTGGTGGAGAAGCTCTGACCGCATTGGGTTTGTCTTTCATCTTAAACTGAGCATTGGCACGGATGGCTTCCCTGCCAGTATAAACAAAGCACACAGAAGACAATCTGTAAACAACAGCACATTTCTACAGCATTAGCACTTTTTGTCAGAATCAATTTTAAAGGCAATGGGGGGGGGGGGAGTATTTGTGTGTGTTTGTGTTTGTGTTTATTAAATATAAAAAAAAT